>OZ010677.1:49270398-49870398 GCA_963932185.1 Troglohyphantes excavatus | reverse complement strand
GTGCATCCCCCCACCTTCGAAAAAGATTGAAATCTTCCTCACGTCAAAGTAACACCAGCGTTGGAATTGCGGTGCGTAATCCCACCCCGGCAACAAACAGGTAACTAAACTATTACAAAACTAAATATATAACCAAACTATAACTAAACTGAAACCATCACTATAACCTCTCACGCGGCGGAATCACAGACCGCATGATATTCGGCGTGCATCCCCACACCTCCCGAAAAGATTGAAATCTTCCTCACGTCAAAGTAACACCCGCGTTGGAATTGCGGCGCGTAATCCCACCCCGGCAACAAACAGGTAACTAAACTATTACAAAACTGAATATATAACCAAACTATAACTAAACTGAAACCATCACTATAACCTCCCACGCGGCGGAATCAAAGACCGCATGATACTCGGCGTGCATCCCCCCACCTTCCAAAAAGATTGAAATCTTCCTCACGTCAAAGTAACACCCGCGTTGGAATTGCGGCGCGTAATCCCACACCGGCAACAAACAGGTAACTAAACTATTACAAAACTGAATATATAACCAAACTATAACTAAACTGAAACCATCACTATAACCTCCCACGCGGCGGAATCAAAGACCGCATGATACTCGGCGTGCATCCCCCCACCTCCCAAAAAGATTGAAATCTTCCTCACGTCAAAGTAAAACCCGCGTTGGAATTGCGGCGCGTAATCCCACCCCGGCAACAAACATGTAACTAAACTATTACAAAACTGAATATATAACTAAACTATTACAAAACTAAATATATAACTAAACTATTACAAAACTAAATATATAACCAAACTATAACTAAACTGAAACCATCACTATAACCTCTCACGCGGCGGAATCAAAGACCGCATGATATTCGGCGTGCATCCCCACACCTCCCGAAAAGATTGAAATCTTCCTCACGTCAAAGTAACACCCGCGTTGGAATTGCGGCGCGTAATCCCACCCCGGCAACAAACAGGTAACTAAACTATTACAAAACTAAATATATAACTAAACTATTAAAAACTAAATATATAACCAAACTATAACTAAACTGAAACCATCACTATAACCTCCCACGCGGCGGAATCAAAGACCGCATGATACTCGGCGTGCATCCCCCCACCTTCCAAAAAGATTGAAATCTTCCTCACGTCAAAGTAACACCCGCGTTGGAATTGCGGCGCGTAATCCCACCCCGGCAACAAACAGGTAACTAAACTATTACAAAACTGAATATATAACCAAACTATAACTAAACTGAAACCATCACTATAACCTCCCACGCGGCGGAATCAAAGACCGCATGATACTCGGCGTGCATCCCCCCACCTTCCAAAAAGATTGAAATCTTCCTCACGTCAAAGTAACACCCGCGTTGGAATTGCGGCGCGTAATCCCACCCCGGCAACAAACAGGTAACTAAACTATTACAAAGCTAAATATATAACCAAACTATAACTAAACTGAAACCATCACTATAACCTCTCACGCGGCGGAATCAAAGACCGCATGATATTCGGCGTGCATCCCCACACCTCCCGAAAAGATTGAAATCTTCCTCACGTCAAAGTAACACCCGCGTTGGAATTGCGGCGCGTAATCCCACCCCGGCAACAAACAGGTAACTAAACTATTACAAAACTAAATATATAACCAAACTATAACTAAACTGAAACCATCACTATAACCTCTCACGCGGCGGAATCAAAGACCGCATGATATTCGGCGTGCATCCCCACACCTCCAGAAAAGATTGAAATCTTCCTCACGTCAAAGTAACACCCGCGTTGGAATTGCGGCGCGTAATCCCACCCCGGCAACAAACAGGTAACTAAACTATTACAAAACTGAACATATAACCAAACTATAACTAAACTGAAACCATCACTATAACCTCCCACGCGGCGGAATCAAAGATTGCATGATACTCGGCGTGCATCCCCCCACCTTCCAAAAAGATTGAAATCTTCCTCACGTCAAAGTAACACCCGCGTTGGAATTGCGGCGCGTAATCCCACCCCGGCAACAAACAGGTAACTAAACTATTACAAAACTAAATATATAACCAAACTATAACTAAACTGAAACCATCACTATAACCTCTCACGCGGCGGAATCACAGACCGCATGATATTCGGCGTGCATCCCCACACCTCCCGAAAAGATTGAAATCTTGCTCACGTCAAAGTAACACCCGCGTTGGAATTGCGGCGCGTAATCCCACCCCGGCAACAAACAGGTAACTAAACTATTACAAAACTGAATATATAACCAAACTATAACTAAACTGAAACCATCACTATAACCTCCCACGCGGCGGAATCAAAGACCGCATGATACTCGGCGTGCATCCCCCCACCTTCCAAAAAGATTGAAATCTTCCTCACGTCAAAGTAACACCCGCGTTGGAATTGCGGCGCGTAATCCCACACCGGCAACAATCAGGTAACTAAACTATTAAAAACTAAATATATAACTAAACTGAAAACATCACTATAACCTCCCACGCGGCGGAATCAAAGACCGCATGATACTCGGCGTGCATCCCCCCACCTTCCAAAAAGATTGAAATCTTCCTCACGTCAAAGTAAAACCCGCGTTGGAATTGCGGCGCGTAATCCCACCCCGGCAAGAAACAGGTAACTAAACTATTACAAAACTGAATATATAACTAAACTATTACAAAACTAAATATATAACTAAACTATTACAAAACTAAATATATAACTAAACTATTACAAAACTAAATATATAACCTAACTATAACTAAACTGAAACCATCACTATAGCCTCCCACGCGGCGGAATCAAAGCCGCATGATACTCGGCGTGCATCCCCCCACCTTCCAAAAAGATTGAAATCTTCCTCACGTCAAAGTAAAACCCGCGTTGGAATTGCGGCGCGTAATCCCACCCCGACAACAATCAGGTAACTAAAAAATTACAAAACTAAATATATAACTAAACTATTACAAAACTAAATATATAACTAAACTACTACAAAACTAAATATATAACCAAACTATAACTAAACTGAAACCATCACTATAACCTCCCACGCGGCGGAATCAAAGACCGCATGATACTCGGCGTGCATCCCCCTACCTTCCAAAAAGATTGAAATCTTCCTCACGTCAAAGTAAAACCCGCGTTGGAATTGCGGCGCGTAATCCCACCCCGGCAACAAACAGGTAACTAAACTATTACAAAACTAAATATATAACTAAACTATTAAAAACTAAATATATAACCAAACTATAACTAAACTGAAACCATCACTATAACCTCCCACGCGGCGGAATCAAAGACCGCATGATACTCGGCGTGCATCCCCCCACCTTCCAAAAAGATTGAAATCTTCCTCACGTCAAAGTAACACCCGCGTTGGAATTGCGGCGCGTAATCCCACCCCGGCAACAAACAGGTAACTAAACTATTACAAAACTGAATATATAACCAAACTATAACTAAACTGAAACCATCACTATAACCTCCCACGCGGCGGAATCAAAGACCGCATGATACTCGGCGTGCATCCCCCCACCTTCCAAAAAGATTGAAATCTTCCTCACGTCAAAGTAACACCCGCGTTGGAATTGCGGCGCGTAATCCCACCCCGGCAACAAACAGGTAACTAAACTATTACAAAACTGAATATATAACCAAACTATAACTAAACTGAAACCATCACTATAACTTCCCACGCGGCGGAATCAAAGACCGCATGATACTCGGCGTGCATCCCCCCACCTCCCAAAAAGATTGAAATCTTCTTCACGTCAAAGTAAAACCCGCGTTGGAATTGCGGCGCGTAATCCCACCCCGGCAACAAACATGTAACTAAACTATTACAAAACTGAATATATAACTAAACTATTACAAAACTAAATATATAACTAAACTATTACAAAACTAAATATATAACCAAACTATAACTAAACTGAAACCATCACTATAACCTCTCACGCGGCGGAATCAAAGACCGCATGATATTCGGCGTGCATCCCCACACCTCCCGAAAAGATTGAAATCTTCCTCACGTCAAAGTAACACCCGCGTTGGAATTGCGGCGCGTAATCCCACCCCGGCAACAAACAGGTAACTAAACTATTACAAAACTAAATATATAACTAAACTATTAAAAACTAAATATATAACCAAACTATAACTAAACTGAAACCATCACTATAACCTCCCACGCGGCGGAATCAAAGACCGCATGATACTCGGCGTGCATCCCCCCACCTTCCAAAAAGATTGAAATCTTCCTCACGTCAAAGTAACACCCGCGTTGGAATTGCGGCGCGTAATCCCACCCGGATAACAAACAGGTAACTAAACTATTACAAAACTGAATATATAACCAAACTATAACTAAACTGAAACCATCACTATAACCTCCCATGCGGCGGAATCAAAGACCGCATGATACTCGGCGTGCATCCCCCCACCTTCCAAAAAGATTGAAATCTTCCTCACGTCAAAGTAACACCCGCGTTGGAATTGCGGCGCGTAATCCCACCCCGGCAACAAACAGGTAACTAAACTATTACAAAGCTAAATATATAACCAAACTATAACTAAACTGAAACCATCACTATAACCTCTCACGCGGCGGAATCAAAGACCGCATGATATTCGGCGTGCATCCCCACACCTCCCGAAAAGATTGAAATCTTCCTCACGTCAAAGTAACACCCGCGTTGGAATTGCGGCGCGTAATCCCACCCCGGCAACAAACAGGTAACTAAACTATTACAAAACTAAATATATAACCAAACTATAACTAAACTGAAACCATCCCTATAACCTCTCACGCGGCGGAATCAAAGACCGCATGATATTCGGCGTGCATCCCCACACCTCCCGAAAAGATTGAAATCTTCCTCACGTCAAAGTAACACCCGCGTTGGAATTGCGGCGCGTAATCCCACCCCGGCAACAAACAGGTAACTAAACTATTACAAAACTGAATATATAACCAAACTATAACTAAACTGAAACCATCACTATAATCTCCCACGCGGCGGAATCAAAGACCGCATGATACTCGGCGTGCATCCCCCCACCTTCGAAAAAGATTGAAATCTTCCTCACGTCAAAGTAACACCCGCGTTGGAATTGCGGTGCGTAATCCCACCCCGGCAACAAACAGGTAACTAAACTATTACAAAACTAAATATATAACCAAACTATAACTAAACTGAAACCATCACTATAACCTCTCACGCGGCGGAATCACAGACCGCATGATATTCGGCGTGCATCCCCACACCTCCCGAAAAGATTGAAATCTTCCTCACGTCAAAGTAACACCCGCGTTGGAATTGCGGCGCGTAATCCCACCCCGGCAACAAACAGGTAACTAAACTATTACAAAACTGAATATATAACCAAACTATAACTAAACTGAAACCATCACTATAACCTCCCACGCGGCGGAATCAAAGACCGCATGATACTCGGCGTGCATCCCCCCACCTTCCAAAAAGATTGAAATCTTCCTCACGTCAAAGTAACACCCGCGTTGGAATTGCGGCGCGTAATCCCACACCGGCAACAAACAGGTAACTAAACTATTACAAAACTGAATATATAACCAAACTATAACTAAACTGAAACCATCACTATAACCTCCCACGCGGCGGAATCAAAGACCGCATGATACTCGGCGTGCATCCCCCCACCTCCCAAAAAGATTGAAATCTTCCTCACGTCAAAGTAAAACCCGCGTTGGAATTGCGGCGCGTAATCCCACCCCGGCAACAAACATGTAACTAAACTATTACAAAACTGAATATATAACTAAACTATTACAAAACTAAATATATAACTAAACTATTACAAAACTAAATATATAACCAAACTATAACTAAACTGAAACCATCACTATAACCTCTCACGCGGCGGAATCAAAGACCGCATGATATTCGGCGTGCATCCCCACACCTCCCGAAAAGATTGAAATCTTCCTCACGTCAAAGTAACACCCGCGTTGGAATTGCGGCGCGTAATCCCACCCCGGCAACAAACAGGTAACTAAACTATTACAAAACTAAATATATAACTAAACTATTAAAAACTAAATATATAACCAAACTATAACTAAACTGAAACCATCACTATAACCTCCCACGCGGCGGAATCAAAGACCGCATGATACTCGGCGTGCATCCCCCCACCTTCCAAAAAGATTGAAATCTTCCTCACGTCAAAGTAACACCCGCGTTGGAATTGCGGCGCGTAATCCCACCCCGGCAACAAACAGGTAACTAAACTATTACAAAACTGAATATATAACCAAACTATAACTAAACTGAAACCATCACTATAACCTCCCACGCGGCGGAATCAAAGACCGCATGATACTCGGCGTGCATCCCCCCACCTTCCAAAAAGATTGAAATCTTCCTCACGTCAAAGTAACACCCGCGTTGGAATTGCGGCGCGTAATCCCACCCCGGCAACAAACAGGTAACTAAACTATTACAAAGCTAAATATATAACCAAACTATAACTAAACTGAAACCATCACTATAACCTCTCACGCGGCGGAATCAAAGACCGCATGATATTCGGCGTGCATCCCCACACCTCCCGAAAAGATTGAAATCTTCCTCACGTCAAAGTAACACCCGCGTTGGAATTGCGGCGCGTAATCCCACCCCGGCAACAAACAGGTAACTAAACTATTACAAAACTAAATATATAACCAAACTATAACTAAACTGAAACCATCACTATAACCTCTCACGCGGCGGAATCAAAGACCGCATGATATTCGGCGTGCATCCCCACACCTCCAGAAAAGATTGAAATCTTCCTCACGTCAAAGTAACACCCGCGTTGGAATTGCGGCGCGTAATCCCACCCCGGCAACAAACAGGTAACTAAACTATTACAAAACTGAACATATAACCAAACTATAACTAAACTGAAACCATCACTATAACCTCCCACGCGGCGGAATCAAAGACCGCATGATACTCGGCGTGCATCCCCCCACCTTCCAAAAAGATTGAAATCTTCCTCACGTCAAAGTAACACCCGCGTTGGAATTGCGGCGCGTAATCCCACCCCGGCAACAAACAGGTAACTAAACTATTACAAAACTAAATATATAACCAAACTATAACTAAACTGA
Source organism: Troglohyphantes excavatus (assembly GCA_963932185.1). Taxonomy (NCBI): domain Eukaryota; kingdom Metazoa; phylum Arthropoda; class Arachnida; order Araneae; family Linyphiidae; genus Troglohyphantes; species Troglohyphantes excavatus. Next base: position 49,863,251 of record OZ010677.1, on the reverse strand, counting down.
AACCATCACTATAACCTCTCACGCGGCGGAATCACAGACCGCATGATATTCGGCGTGCATCCCCACACCTCCCGAAAAGATTGAAATCTTGCTCACGTCAAAGTACACCCGCGTTGGAATTGCGGCGCGTAATCCCACCCCGGCAACAAACAGGTAACTAAACTATTACAAAACTGAATATATAACCAAACTATAACTAAACTGAAACCATCACTATAACCTCCCACGCGGCGGAATCAAAGACCGCATGATACTCGGCGTGCATCCCCCCACCTTCCAAAAAGATTGAAATCTTCCTCACGTCAAAGTAACACCCGCGTTGGAATTGCGGCGCGTAATCCCACACCGGCAACAATCAGGTAACTAAACTATTAAAAACTAAATATATAACTAAACTGAAAACATCACTATAACCTCCCACGCGGCGGAATCAAAGACCGCATGATACTCGGCGTGCATCCCCCCACCTTCCAAAAAGATTGAAATCAACCTCACGTCAAAGTAAAACCCGCGTTGGAATTGCGGCGCGTAATCCCACCCCGGCAAGAAACAGGTAACTAAACTATTACAAAACTGAATATATAACTAAACTATTACAAAACTAAATATATAACTAAACTATTACAAAACTAAATATATAACTAAACTATTACAAAACTAAATATATAACCTAACTATAACTAAACTGAAACCATCACTATAGCCTCCCACGCGGCGGAATCAAAGCCGCATGATACTCGGCGTGCATCCCCCCACCTTCCAAAAAGATTGAAATCTTCCTCACGTCAAAGTAAAACCCGCGTTGGAATTGCGGCGCGTAATCCCACCCCGACAACAATCAGGTAACTAAAAAATTACAAAACTAAATATATAACTAAACTATTACAAAACTAAATATATAACTAAACTACTACAAAACTAAATATATAACCAAACTATAACTAAACTGAAACCATCACTATAACCTCCCACGCGGCGGAATCAAAGACCGCATGATACTCGGCGTGCATCCCCCTACCTTCCAAAAAGATTGAAATCTTCCTCACGTCAAAGTAAAACCCGCGTTGGAATTGCGGCGCGTAATCCCACCCCGGCAACAAACAGGTAACTAAACTATTACAAAACTAAATATATAACTAAACTATTAAAAACTAAATATATAACCAAACTATAACTAAACTGAAACCATCACTATAACCTCCCACGCGGCGGAATCAAAGACCGCATGATACTCGGCGTGCATCCCCCCACCTTCCAAAAAGATTGAAATCTTCCTCACGTCAAAGTAACACCCGCGTTGGAATTGCGGCGCGTAATCCCACCCCGGCAACAAACAGGTAACTAAACTATTACAAAACTGAATATATAACCAAACTATAACTAAACTGAAACCATCACTATAACCTCCCACGCGGCGGAATCAAAGACCGCATGATATTCGGCGTGCATCCCCACACCTCCCGAAAAGATTGAAATCTTCCTCACGTCAAAGTAACACCCGCGTTGGAATTGCGGCGCGTAATCCCACCCCGGCAACAAACAGGTAACTAAACTATTACAAAACTAAATATATAACCAAACTATAACTAAACTGAAACCATCACTATAACCTCTCACGCGGCGGAATCAAAGACCGCATGATATTCGGCGTGCAACCCCACACCTCCCGAAAAGATTGAAATCTTCCTCACGTCAAAGTAACACCCGCGTTGGAATTGCGGCGCGTAATCCCACCCCGGCAACAAACAGGTAACTAAACTATTACAAAACTGAATATATAAACAAACTATAACTAAACTGAAACCATCACTATAACCTCCCACGCGGCGGAATCAAAGACCGCATGATACTCGGCGTGCATCCCCCCACCTTCCAAAAAGATTGAAATCTTCCTCACGTCAAAGTAACACCCGCGTTGGAATTGCGGCGCGTAATCCCACACCGGCAACAATCAGGTAACTAAACTATTAAAAACTAAATATATAACTAAACTGAAAACATCACTATAACCTCCCACGCGGCGGAATCAAAGACCGCATGATACTCGGCGTGCATCCCCCCACCTTCCAAAAAGATTGAAATCTTCCTCACGTCAAAGTAAAACCCGCTTTGGAATTGCGGCGCGTAATCCCACCCCGGCAAGAAACAGGTAACTAAACTATTACAAAACTGAATATATAACTAAACTATTACAAAACTAAATATATAACTAAACTATTACAAAACTAAATATATAACCTAACTATAACTAAACTGAAACCATCACTATAGCCTCCCACGCGGCGGAATCAAAGACCGCATGATACTCGGCGTGCATCCCCCCACCTTCCAAAAAGATTGAAATCTTCCTCACGTCAAAGTAAAACCCGCGTTGGAATTGCGGCGCGTAATCCCACCCCGGCAACAATCAGGAAACTAAACTATTACAAAACTAAATATATAACTAAACTTTTACAAAACTAAATATATAATTAAACTATTACAAAACTAAATATATAACCAAACTATAACTAAAATGAAACCATCAATTTAACCTCCCACGCGGCGGAATCAAAGACCGCATGATACTCGGCGTGCATCCCCCCACCTTCCAAAAAGATTGAAATCTTCCTCACGTCAAAGTAAAACCCGCGTTGGAATTGCGGCGCGTAATCCCACCCCGGCAACAAATCAGGTAACTAAATAATTACAAAACTAAATATATAACTAAACTATTACAAAACTAAATATATAACCTAACTATAACTAAACTGAAACCATCACTATAGCCTCCCACGCGGCGGAATCAAAGCCGCATGATACTCGGCGTGCATCCCCCCACCTTCCAAAAAGATTGAAATCTACCTCACGTCAAAGTAAAACCCGCGTTGGAATTGCGGCGCGTAATCCCACCCCGGCAACAATCAGGTAACTAAAAAATTACAAAACTGAGTATATAACCAAACTATAACTAAACTGAAACCATCACTATTACCTCCCACGCGGCGGAATCAAAGACCGCATGATACTCGGCGTGCATCCCCCCACCTTCCAAAAAGATTGAAATCTTCCTCACGTCAAAGTAACACCCGCGTTGGAATTGCGGCGCGTAATCCCACCCCGGCAACAAACAGGTAACTAAACTATTACAAAACTGAATATATAACCAAACTATAACTAAACTGAAACCATCACTATAACCTCCCACGCGGCGGAATCAAAGACCGCATGATACTCGGCGTGCATCCCCCCACCTCCCAAAAAGATTGAAATCTTCCTCACGTCAAAGTAAAACCCGCGTTGGAATTGCGGCGCGTAATTCCACCCCGGCAACAAACAGGTAACTAAACTATTAAAAACTAAATATATAACCAAACTATAACTAAACTGAAACCATCACTATAACCTCCCACGCGGCGGAATCAAAGACCGCATGATACTCGGCGTGCATCCCCCCACCTTCCAAAAAGATTGAAATCTTCCTCACGTCAAAGTAACACCCGCGTTGGAATTGCGGCGCGTAATCCCACCCCGGCAACAAACAGGTAACTAAACTATTACAAAACTGAATATATAACCAAACTATAACTAAACTGAAACCATCACTATAACCTCCCACGCGGCGGAATCAAAGACCGCATGATACTCGGCGTGCATCCCCCCACCTTCCAAAAAGATTGAAATCTTCCTCACGTCAAAGTAACACCCGCGTTGGAATTGCGGCGCGTAATCCCACCCCGGCAACAAACAGGTAACTAAACTATTACAAAACTGAATATATAACCAAACTATAACTAAACTGAAACCATCACTATAACCTCCCACGCGGCGGAATCAAAGACCGCATGATACTCGGCGTGCATCCCCCTACCTTCCAAAAAGATTGAAATCTTCCTCACGTCAAAGTAACACCGGCGTTGGAATTGCGGCGCGTAATCCCACCCCGGCAACAAACAGGTAACTAAACTATTACAAAACTAAATATATAACCAAACTATAACTAAACTGAAACCATCACTATAACCTCCCACGCGGCGGAATCAAAGACCGCATGATACTCGGCGTGCATCCTCCCAAATTGATTGAAACCTTCTCCGTTAAAGTAAAACCCGCGTTGGATTTGCGGCGCGTAATCCCACACCGGCAACAATCAGGTAACTAAACTATTAAAAACTAAATATATAACTAAACTGAAAACATCACTATAACCTCCCACGCGGCGGAATCAAAGACCGCATGATACTCGGCGTGCATCCCCCCACCTTCCAAAAAGATTGAAATCTTCCTCACGTCAAAGTAAAACCCGCGTTGGAATTGCGGCGCGTAATCCCACCCCGGCAACAAACAGGTAACTAAACTATTACAAAACTAAATATATAACCAAACTATAACTAAACTGAAACCATCACTATAACCTCTCACGCGGCGGAATCAAAGACCGCATGATATTCGGCGTGCATCCCCACACCTCCAGAAAAGATTGAAATCTTCCTCACGTCAAAGTAACACCCGCGTTGGAATTGCGGCGCGTAATCCCACCCCGGCAACAAACAGGTAACTAAACTATTACAAAACTGAACATATAACCAAACTATAACTAAACTGAAACCATCACTATAACCTCCCACGCGGCGGAATCAAAGACCGCATGATACTCGGCGTGCATCCCCCCACCTTCCAAAAAGATTGAAATCTTCCTCACGTCAAAGTAACACCCGCGTTGGAATTGCGGCGCGTAATCCCACCCCGGCAACAAACAGGTAACTAAACTATTACAAAACTAAATATATAACCAAACTATAACTAAACTGAAACCATCACTATAACCTCTCACGCGGCGGAATCACAGACCGCATGATATTCGGCGTGCATCCCCACACCTCCCGAAAAGATTGAAATCTTGCTCACGTCAAAGTAACACCCGCGTTGGAATTGCGGCGCGTAATCCCACCCCGGCAACAAACAGGTAACTAAACTATTACAAAACTGAATATATAACCAAACTATAACTAAACTGAAACCATCACTATAACCTCCCACGCGGCGGAATCAAAGACCGCATGATACTCGGCGTGCATCCCCCCACCTTCCAAAAAGATTGAAATCTTCCTCACGTCAAAGTAACACCCGCGTTGGAATTGCGGCGCGTAATCCCACACCGGCAACAATCAGGTAACTAAACTATTAAAAACTAAATATATAACTAAACTGAAAACATCACTATAACCTCCCACGCGGCGGAATCAAAGACCGCATGATACTCGGCGTGCATCCCCCCACCTTCCAAAAAGATTGAAATCAACCTCACGTCAAAGTAAAACCCGCGTTGGAATTGCGGCGCGTAATCCCACCCCGGCAAGAAACAGGTAACTAAACTATTACAAAACTGAATATATAACTAAACTATTACAAAACTAAATATATAACTAAACTATTACAAAACTAAATATATAACTAAACTATTACAAAACTAAATATATAACCTAACTATAACTAAACTGAAACCATCACTATAGCCTCCCACGCGGCGGAATCAAAGCCGCATGATACTCGGCGTGCATCCCCCCACCTTCCAAAAAGATTGAAATCTTCCTCACGTCAAAGTAAAACCCGCGTTGGAATTGCGGCGCGTAATCCCACCCCGACAACAATCAGGTAACTAAAAAATTACAAAACTAAATATATAACTAAACTATTACAAAACTAAATATATAACTAAACTACTACAAAACTAAATATATAACCAAACTATAACTAAACTGAAACCATCACTATAACCTCCCACGCGGCGGAATCAAAGACCGCATGATACTCGGCGTGCATCCCCCTACCTTCCAAAAAGATTGAAATCTTCCTCACGTCAAAGTAAAACCCGCGTTGGAATTGCGGCGCGTAATCCCACCCCGGCAACAAACAGGTAACTAAACTATTACAAAACTAAATATATAACTAAACTATTAAAAACTAAATATATAACCAAACTATAACTAAACTGAAACCATCACTATAACCTCCCACGCGGCGGAATCAAAGACCGCATGATACTCGGCGTGCATCCCCCCACCTTCCAAAAAGATTGAAATCTTCCTCACGTCAAAGTAACACCCGCGTTGGAATTGCGGCGCGTAATCCCACCCCGGCAACAAACAGGTAACTAAACTATTACAAAACTGAATATATAACCAAACTATAACTAAACTGAAACCATCACTATAACCTCCCACGCGGCGGAATCAAAGACCGCATGATATTCGGCGTGCATCCCCACACCTCCCGAAAAGATTGAAATCTTCCTCACGTCAAAGTAACACCCGCGTTGGAATTGCGGCGCGTAATCCCACCCCGGCAACAAACAGGTAACTAAACTATTACAAAACTAAATATATAACCAAACTATAACTAAACTGAAACCATCACTATAACCTCTCACGCGGCGGAATCAAAGACCGCATGATATTCGGCGTGCAACCCCACACCTCCCGAAAAGATTGAAATCTTCCTCACGTCAAAGTAACACCCGCGTTGGAATTGCGGCGCGTAATCCCACCCCGGCAACAAACAGGTAACTAAACTATTACAAAACTGAATATATAAACAAACTATAACTAAACTGAAACCATCACTATAACCTCCCACGCGGCGGAATCAAAGACCGCATGATACTCGGCGTGCATCCCCCCACCTTCCAAAAAGATTGAAATCTTCCTCACGTCAAAGTAACACCCGCGTTGGAATTGCGGCGCGTAATCCCACACCGGCAACAATCAGGTAACTAAACTATTAAAAACTAAATATATAACTAAACTGAAAACATCACTATAACCTCCCACGCGGCGGAATCAAAGACCGCATGATACTCGGCGTGCATCCCCCCACCTTCCAAAAAGATTGAAATCTTCCTCACGTCAAAGTAAAACCCGCTTTGGAATTGCGGCGCGTAATCCCACCCCGGCAAGAAACAGGTAACTAAACTATTACAAAACTGAATATATAACTAAACTATTACAAAACTAAATATATAACTAAACTATTACAAAACTAAATATATAACCTAACTATAACTAAACTGAAACCATCACTATAGCCTCCCACGCGGCGGAATCAAAGACCGCATGATACTCGGCGTGCATCCCCCCACCTTCCAAAAAGATTGAAATCTTCCTCACGTCAAAGTAAAACCCGCGTTGGAATTGCGGCGCGTAATCCCACCCCGGCAACAATCAGGAAACTAAACTATTACAAAACTAAATATATAACTAAACTTTTACAAAACTAAATATATAATTAAACTATTACAAAACTAAATATATAACCAAACTATAACTAAAATGAAACCATCACTATAACCTCCCACGCGGCGGAATCAAAGACCGCATGATACTCGGCGTGCATCCCCCCACCTTCCAAAAAGATTGAAATCTTCCTCACGTCAAAGTAAAACCCGCGTTGGAATTGCGGCGCGTAATCCCACCCCGGCAACAAATCAGGTAACTAAATAATTACAAAACTAAATATATAACTAAACTATTACAAAACTAAATATATAACCTAACTATAACTAAACTGAAACCATCACTATAGCCTCCCACGCGGCGGAATCAAAGCCGCATGATACTCGGCGTGCATCCCCCCACCTTCCAAAAAGATTGAAATCTTCCTCACGTCAAAGTAAAACCCGCGTTGGAATTGCGGCGCGTAATCCCACCCCGGCAACAATCAGGTAACTAAAAAATTACAAAACTGAGTATATAACCAAACTATAACTAAACTGAAACCATCACTATTACCTCCCACGCGGCGGAATCAAAGACCGCATGATACTCGGCGTGCATCCCCCCACCTTCCAAAAAGATTGAAATCTTCCTCACGTCAAAGTAACACCCGCGTTGGAATTGCGGCGCGTAATCCCACCCCGGCAACAAACAGGTAACTAAACTATTACAAAACTGAATATATAACCAAACTATAACTAAACTGAAACCATCACTATAACCTCCCACGCGGCGGAATCAAAGACCGCATGATACTCGGCGTGCATCCCCCCACCTCCCAAAAAGATTGAAATCTTCCTCACGTCAAAGTAAAACCCGCGTTGGAATTGCGGCGCGTAATTCCACCCCGGCAACAAACAGGTAACTAAACTATTAAAAACTAAATATATAACCAAACTATAACTAAACTGAAACCATCACTATAACCTCCCACGCGGCGGAATCAAAGACCGCATGATACTCGGCGTGCATCCCCCCACCTTCCAAAAAGATTGAAATCTTCCTCACGTCAAAGTAACACCCGCGTTGGAATTGCGGCGCGTAATCCCACCCCGGCAACAAACAGGTAACTAAACTATTACAAAACTGAATATATAACCAAACTATAACTAAACTGAAACCATCACTATAACCTCCCACGCGGCGGAATCAAAGACCGCATGATACTCGGCGTGCATCCCCCTACCTTCCAAAAAGATTGAAATCTTCCTCACGTCAAAGTAACACCGGCGTTGGAATTGCGGCGCGTAATCCCACCCCGGCAACAAACAGGTAACTAAACTATTACAAAACTAAATATATAACCAAACTATAACTAAACTGAAACCATCACTATAACCTCCCACGCGGCGGAATCAAAGACCGCATGATACTCGGCGTGCATCCTCCCAAATTGATTGAAACCTTCTCCGTTAAAGTAAAACCCGCGTTGGATTTGCGGCGCGTAATCCCACACCGGCAACAATCAGGTAACTAAACTATTAAAAACTAAATATATAACTAAACTGAAAACATCACTATAACCTCCCACGCGGCGGAATCAAAGACCGCATGATACTCGGCGTGCATCCCCCCACCTTCCAAAAAGATTGAAATCTTCCTCACGTCAAAGTAAAACCCGCGTTGGAATTGCGGCGCGTAATCCCACCCCGGCAACAATCAGGAAACTAAACTATTACAAAACTAAATATATAACTAAACTTTTACAAAACTAAATATATAATTAAACTATTACAAAACTAAATATATAACCAAACTATAACTAAAATGAAACCATCAATTTAACCTCCCACGCGGCGGAATCAAAGACCGCATGATACTCGGCGTGCATCCCCCCACCTTCCAAAAAGATTGAAATCTTCCTCACGTCAAAGTAAAACCCGCGTTGGAATTGCGGCGCGTAATCCCACCCCGGCAACAAATCAGGTAACTAAATAATTACAAAACTAAATATATAACTAAACTATTACAAAACTAAATATATAACCTAACTATAACTAAACTGAAACCATCACTATAGCCTCCCACGCGGCGGAATCAAAGCCGCATGATACTCGGCGTGCATCCCCCCACCTTCCAAAAAGATTGAAATCTTCCTCACGTCAAAGTAAAACCCGCGTTGGAATTGCGGCGCGTAATCCCACCCCGGCAACAATCAGGTAACTAAAAAATTACATAACTAAATATATAACTAAACTATTACAAAACTAAATATAAAACTAAACTATTACAAAACTAAATATATAACCTAACTATAACTAAACTGAAACCATCACTATAGCCTCCCACGCGGCGGAATCAAAGCCGCATGATACTCGGCGTGCATCCCCCCACCTTCCAAAAAGATTGAAACCTTCCTCACGTCAAAGTAACACCCGCGTTGGAATTGCGGCGCGTAATCCCACCCCGGCAACAAACAGGTAACTAAACTATTACAAAACTGAATATATAACCAAACTATAACTAAACTGAAACCATCACTATAACCTCCCACGCGGCGGAATCAAAGACCGCATGATACTCGGCGTGCATCCCCCCACCTTCCAAAAAGATTGAAATCTTCCTCACGTCAAAGTAACACCCGCGTTGGAATTGCGGCGCGTAATCCCACCCCGGCAACAAACAGGTAACTAAACTATTACAAAACTGAGTATATAACCAAACTATAACTAAACTGAAACCATCACTATAACCTCCCACGCGGCGGAATCAAAGACCGCATGATACTCGGCGTGCATCCCCCCACCTTCCAAAAAGATTGAAATCTTCCTCACGTCAAAGTAACACCCGCGTTGGAATTGCGGCGCGTAATCCCACCCCGGCAACAAACAGGTAACTAAACTATTACAAAACTGAATATATAACCAAACTATAACTAAACTGAAACCATCACTATAACCTCCCACGCGGCGGAATCAAAGACCGCATGATACTCGGCGTGCATCCCCCCACCTCCCAAAAAGATTGAAATCTTCCTCACGTCAAAGTAAAACCCGCGTAGGAATTGCGGCGCGTAATTCCACCCCGGCAACAAACAGGTAACTAAACTATTAAAAACTAAATATATAACCAAACTATAACTAAACTGAAACCATCACTATAACCTCCCACGCGGCGGAATCAAAGACCGCATGATACTCGGCGTGCATCCCCCCACCTCCCAAAAAGATTGAAATCTTCCTCACGTCAAAGTAAAACCCGCGTTGGAATTGCGGCGCGTAATCCCACCCCGGCAACAAACATGTAACTAAACTATTACAAAACTGAATATATAACTAAACTATTACAAAACTAAATATATAACTAAACTATTACAAAACTGAATATATAACCAAACTATAACTAAACTGAAACCATCACTATAACCTCCCACGCGGCGGAATCAAAGACCGCATGATACTCGGCGTGCATCCCCCCACCTTCCAAAAAGATTGAAATCTTTCTCACGTCAAAGTAACACCGGCGTTGGAATTGCGGCGCGTAATCCCACCCCGGCAACAAACAGGTAACTGAACTATTACAAAACTGAATATATAACCAAACTATAACTAAACTGAAACCATCACTATAACCTCCCACGAGGCGGAATCAAAGACCGCATGATACTCGGCGTGCATCCCCCCACCTTCCAAAAAGATTGAAATCTTCCTCACGTCAAAGTAAAACCCGCGTTGGAATTGCGGCGCGTAATCCCACCCCGGCAACAAACAGGTAACTAAACTATTAGAAAACTGAATATATAACTAAACTATTACAAAACTAAATATATAACTAAACTATTACAAAACTAAATATATAACCTAACTATAACTAAACTGAAACTATCACTATAGCCTCCCACGCGGCGGAATCAAAGACCGCATGATACTCGGCGTGCATCCCCCCACCTTCCAAAAAGATTGAAATCTTCCTCACGTCAAAGTAAAACCCGCGTTGGAATTGCGGCGCGTAATCCCACCCCGGCAACAATCAGGTAACTAAAAAAATACAAAACTAAATATATAACTAAACTATTACAAAACTAAATATATAACTAAACTATTACAAAACTAAATATATAACTAAACTATTACAAAACTAAATATATAACCAAACTATAACTAAACTGAAACCATCACTATAACCTCCCACGCGGCGGAATCAAAGACCGCATGATATTCGGCGTGCATCCCCACACCTCCCGAAAAGATTGAAATCTTCCTCACGTCAAAGTAACACCCGCGTTGGAATTGCGGCGCGTAATCCCACCCCGGCAACAAACAGGTAACTAAACTATTACAAAACTGAATATATAACCAAACTATAACTAAACTGAAACCATCACTATAACCTCCCACGCGGCGGAATCAAAGACCGCATGATACTCGGCGTGCATCCCCCCACCTTCCAAAAAGATTGAAATCTTCCTCACGTCAAAGAAACACCCGCGTTGGAATTGCGGCGCGTAATCCCACCCCGGCAACAAACAGGTAACTAAACTATTACAAAACTATATATATAACCAAACTATAACTAAACTGAAACCATCACTATAACCTCTCACGCGGCGGAATCAAAGACCGCATGATATTCGGCGTGCATCCCCCGACCTTCCAAAAAGATTGAAATCTTCCTCACGTCAAAGTAACACCCGCGTTGGAATTGCGGCGCGTAATCCCACACCGGCAACAATCAGGTAACTAAACTAGTAAAAACTAAATATATAACTAAACTGAAAACATCACTATAACCTCCCACGCGGCGGAATCAAAGACCGCATGATACTCGGCGTGCATCCCCCCACCTTCCAAAAAGATTGAAATCTTCCTCACGTCAAAGTAAAACCCGCTTTGGAATTGCGGCGCGTAATCCCACCCCGGCAAGAAACAGGTAACTAAACTATTACAAAACTGAATATATAACTAAACTATTACAAAACTAAATATATAACTAAACTATTACAAAACTAAATATATAACCTAACTATAACTAAACTGAAACCATCACTATAGCCTCCCACGCGGCGGAATCAAAGACCGCATGATACTCGGCGTGCATCCCCCCACCTTCCAAAAAGATTGAAATCTTCCTCACGTCAAAGTAAAACCCGCGTTGGAATTGCGGCGCGTAATCCCACCCCGGCAACAATCAGGAAACTAAACTATTACAAAACTAAATATATAACTAAACTTTTACAAAACTAAATATATAATTAAACTATTACAAAACTAAATATATAACCAAACTATAACTAAAATGAAACCATCAATTTAACCTCCCACGCGGCGGAATCAAAGACCGCATGATACTCGGCGTGCATCCCCCCACCTTCCAAAAAGATTGAAATCTTCCTCACGTCAAAGTAAAACCCGCGTTGGAATTGCGGCGCGTAATCCCACCCCGGCAACAAATCAGGTAACTAAATAATTACAAAACTAAATATATAACTAAACTATTACAAAACTAAATATATAACCTAACTATAACTAAACTGAAACCATCACTATAGCCTCCCACGCGGCGGAATCAAAGCCGCATGATACTCGGCGTGCATCCCCCCACCTTCCAAAAAGATTGAAATCTTCCTCACGTCAAAGTAAAACCCGCGTTGGAATTGCGGCGCGTAATCCCACCCCGGCAACAATCAGGTAACTAAAAAATTACATAACTAAATATATAACTAAACTATTACAAAACTAAATATAAAACTAAACTATTACAAAACTAAATATATAACCTAACTATAACTAAACTGAAACCATCACTATAGCCTCCCACGCGGCGGAATCAAAGCCGCATGATACTCGGCGTGCATCCCCCCACCTTCCAAAAAGATTGAAACCTTCCTCACGTCAAAGTAACACCCGCGTTGGAATTGCGGCGCGTAATCCCACCCCGGCAACAAACAGGTAACTAAACTATTACAAAACTGAATATATAACCAAACTATAACTAAACTGAAACCATCACTATAACCTCCCACGCGGCGGAATCAAAGACCGCATGATACTCGGCGTGCATCCCCCCACCTTCCAAAAAGATTGAAATCTTCCTCACGTCAAAGTAACACCCGCGTTGGAATTGCGGCGCGTAATCCCACCCCGGCAACAAACAGGTAACTAAACTATTACAAAACTGAGTATATAACCAAACTATAACTAAACTGAAACCATCACTATAACCTCCCACGCGGCGGAATCAAAGACCGCATGATACTCGGCGTGCATCCCCCCACCTTCCAAAAAGATTGAAACCTTCCTCACGTCAAAGTAACACCCGCGTTGGAATTGCGGCGCGTAATCCCACCCCGGCAACAAACAGGTAACTAAACTATTACAAAACTGAATATATAACCAAACTATAACTAAACTGAAACCATCACTATAACCTCCCACGCGGCGGAATCAAAGACCGCATGATACTCGGCGTGCATCCCCCCACCTTCCAAAAAGATTGAAATCTTCCTCACGTCAAAGTAACACCCGCGTTGGAATTGCGGCGCGTAATCCCACCCCGGCAACAAACAGGTAACTAAACTATTACAAAACTGAATATATAACCAAACTATAACTAAACTGAAACCATCACTATAACCTCCCACGCGGCGGAATCAAAGACCGCATGATACTCGGCGTGCATCCCCCCACCTTCCAAAAAGATTGAAATCTTCCTCACGTCAAAGTAACACCCGCGTTGGAATTGCGGCGCGTAATCCCACCCCGGCAACAAACAGGTAACTAAACTATTACAAAACTGAATATATAACCAAACTATAACTAAACTGAAACCATCACTATAACCTCCCACGCGGCGGAATCAAAGACCGCATGATACTCGGCGTGCATCCCCCCACCTCCCAAAAAGATTGAAATCTTCCTCACGTCAAAGTAAAACCCGCGTTGGAATTGCGGCGCGTAATTCCACCCCGGCAACAAACAGGTAACTAAACTATTAAAAACTAAATATATAACCAAACTATAACTAAACTGAAACCATCACTATAACCTCCCACGCGGCGGAATCAAAGACCGCATGATACTCGGCGTGCATCCCCCCACCTTCCAAAAAGATTGAAATCTTCCTCACGTCAAAGTAACACCCGCGTTGGAATTGCGGCGCGTAATCCCACCCCGGCAACAAACAGGTAACTAAACTATTACAAAACTGAATATATAACCAAACTATAACTAAACTGAAACCATCACTATAACCTCCCACGCGGCGGAATCAAAGACCGCATGATACTCGGCGTGCATCCCCCCACCTTCCAAAAAGATTGAAATCTTCCTCACGTCAAAGTAACACCCGCGTTGGAATTGCGGCGCGTAATCCCACCCCGGCAACAAACAGGTAACTAAACTATTACAAAACTGAATATATAACCAAACTATAACTAAACTGAAACCATCACTATAACCTCCCACGCGGCGGAATCAAAGACCGCATGATACTCGGCGTGCATCCCCCCACCTTCCAAAAAGATTGAAATCTTCCTCACGTCAAAGTAACACCGGCGTTGGAATTGCGGCGCGTAATCCCACCCCGGCAACAAACAGGTAACTAAACTATTACAAAACTAAATATATAACCAAACTATAACTAAACTGAAACCATCACTATAACCTCCCACGCGGCGGAATCAAAGACCGCATGATACTCGGCGTGCATCCTCCCAAATTGATTGAAACCTTCTCCGTTAAAGTAAAACCCGCGTTGGATTTGCGGCGCGTAATCCCACACCGGCAACAATCAGGTAACTAAACTATTAAAAACTAAATATATAACTAAACTGAAAACATCACTATAACCTCCCACGCGGCGGAATCAAAGACCGCATGATACTCGGCGTGCATCCCCCCACCTTCCAAAAAGATTGAAATCTTCCTCACGTCAAAGTAAAACCCGCGTTGGAATTGCGGCGCGTAATCCCACCCCGGCAACAAATCAGTTAACTAAATAATTACAAAACTAAATATATAACTAAACTATTACAAAACTAAATATATAACCTAACTATAACTAAACTGAAACCATCACTATAGCCTCCCACGCGGCGGAATCAAAGCCGCATGATACTCGGCGTGCATCCCCCCACCTTCCAAAAAGATTGAAATCTTCCTCACGTCAAAGTAAAACCCGCGTTGGAATTGCGGCGCGTAATCCCACCCCGGCAACAATCAGGTAACTAAAAAATTACATAACTAAATATATAACTAAACTATTACAAAACTAAATATAAAACTAAACTATTACAAAACTAAATATATAACCTAACTATAACTAAACTGAAACCATCACTATAGCCTCCCACGCGGCGGAATCAAAGCCGCATGATACTCGGCGTGCATCCCCCCACCTTCCAAAAAGATTGAAACCTTCCTCACGTCAAAGTAACACCCGCGTTGGAATTGCGGCGCGTAATCCCACCCCGGCAACAAACAGGTAACTAAACTATTACAAAACTGAATATATAACCAAACTATAACTAAACTGAAACCATCACTATAACCTCCCACGCGGCGGAATCAAAGACCGCATGATACTCGGCGTGCATCCCCCCACCTTCCAAAAAGATTGAAATCTTCCTCACGTCAAAGTAACACCCGCGTTGGAATTGCGGCGCGTAATCCCACCCCGGCAACAAACAGGTAACTAAACTATTACAAAACTGAGTATATAACCAAACTATAACTAAACTGAAACCATCACTATAACCTCCCACGCGGCGGAATCAAAGACCGCATGATACTCGGCGTGCATCCCCCCACCTTCCAAAAAGATTGAAATCTTCCTCACGTCAAAGTAAAACCCGCGTTGGAATTGCGGCGCGTAATTCCACCCCGGCAACAAACAGGTAACTAAACTATTAAAAACTAAATATATAACCAAACTATAACTAAACTGAAACCATCACTATAACCTCCCACGCGGCGGAATCAAAGACCGCATGATACTCGGCGTGCATCCCCCCACCTTCCAAAAAGATTGAAATCTTCCTCACGTCAAAGTAACAGCCGCGTTGGAATTGCGGCGCGTAATCCCACCCCGGCAACAAACAGGTAACTAAACTATTACAAAACTGAATATATAACCAAACTATAACTAAACTGAAACCATCACTATAACCTCCCACGCGGCGGAATCAAAGACCGCATGATACTCGGCGTGCATCCCCCCACCTTCCAAAAAGATTGAAATCTTCCTCACGTCAAAGTAACACCCGCGTTGGAATTGCGGCGCGTAATCCCACCCCGGCAACAAACAGGTAACTAAACTATTACAAAACTGAATATATAACCAAACTATAACTAAACTGAAACCATCACTATAACCTCCCACGCGGCGGAATCAAAGACCGCATGATACTCGGCGTGCATCCCCCCACCTTCCAAAAAGATTGAAATCTTCCTCACGTCAAAGTAACACCCGCGTTGGAATTGCGGCGCGTAATCCCACCCCGGCAACAAACAGGTAACTAAACTATTACAAAACTGAATATATAACCAAACTATAACTAAACTGAAACCATCACTATAACCTCCCACGCGGCGGAATCAAAGACCGCATGATACTCGGCGTGCATCCCCCCACCTCCCAAAAAGATTGAAATCTTCCTCACGTCAAAGTAAAACCCGCGTTGGAATTGCGGCGCGTAATCCCACCCCGGCAACAAACATGTAACTAAACTATTACAAAACTGAATATATAACTAAACTATTACAAAACTAAATATATAACTAAACTATTACAAAACTAAATATATAACCAAACTATAACTAAACTGAAACCATCACTATAACCTCTCACGCGGCGGAATCAAAGACCGCATGATATTCGGCGTGCATCCCCACACCTCCCGAAAAGATTGAAATCTTCCTCACGTCAAAGTAACACCGGCGTTGGAATTGCGGCGCGTAATCCCAGCCCGGCAACAAACAGGTAACTAAACTATTACAAAACTGAATATATAACCAAACTATAACTAAACTGAAACCATCACTATAGCCTCCCACGCGGCGGAATCAAAGACCGCATGATACTCGGCGTGCATCCCCCCACCTTCCAAAAAGATTGAAATCTTCCTCACGTCAAAGTAAAACCCGCGTTGGAATTGCGGCGCGTAATCCCACCCCGGCAACAATCAGGTAACTAAAAAAATACAAAACTAAATATATAACTAAACTATTACAAAACTAAATATATAACTAAACTATTACAAAACTAAATATATAACTAAACTATTACAAAACTAAATATATAACCAAACTATAACTAAACTGAAACCATCACTATAACCTCCCACGCGGCGGAATCAAAGACCGCATGATACTCGGCGTGCATCCCCCCACCTTCCAAAAAGATTGAAATCTTCCTCACGTCAAAGTAACACCCGCGTTGGAATTGCGGCGCGTAATCCCACCCCGGCAACAAACAGGTAACTAAACTATTACAAAACTAAATATATAACCAAACTATAACTAAACTGAAACCATCACTATAACCTCCCACGCGGCGGAATCAAAGACCGCATGATACTCGGCGTGCATCCCCCCACCTTCCAAAAAGATTGAAATCTTCCTCACGTCAAAGTAACACCCGCGTTGGAATTGCGGCGCGTAATCCCACCCCGGCAACAAACAGGTAACTAAACTATTACAAAACTATATATATAACCAAACTATAACTAAACTGAAACCATCACTATAACCTCTCACGCGGCGGAATCAAAGACCGCATGATATTCGGCGTGCATCCCCACACCTCCCGAAAAGATTGAAATCTTCCTCACGTCAAAGTAACACCCGCGTTGGAATTGCGGCGCGTAATCCCACCCCGGCAACAAACAGGTAATTAAACTATTACAAAACTGAATATATAACCAAACTATAACTAAACTGAAACCATCACTATAACCTCCCACGCGGCGGAATCAAAGACCGCATGATACTCGGCGTGCATCCCCCGACCTTCCAAAAAGATTGAAATCTTCCTCACGTCAAAGTAACACCCGCGTTGGAATTGCGGCGCGTAATCCCACACCGGCAACAATCAGGTAACTAAACTATTAAAAACTAAATATATAACTAAACTGAAAACATCACTATAACCTCCCACGCGGCGGAATCAAAGACCGCATGATACTCGGCGTGCATCCCCCGACCTTCCAAAAAGATTGAAATCTTCCTCACGTCAAAGTAAAACCCGCTTTGGAATTGCGGCGCGTAATCCCACCCCGGCAAGAAACAGGTAACTAAACTATTACAAAACTGAATATATAACTAAACTATTACAAAACTAAATATATAACTAAACTATTACAAAACTAAATATATAACCTAACTATAACTAAACTGAAACCATCACTATAGCCTCCCACGCGGCGGAATCAAAGACCGCATGATACTCGGCGTGCATCCCCCCACCTTCCAAAAAGATTGAAATCTTCCTCACGTCAAAGTAAAACCCGCGTTGGAATTGCGGCGCGTAATCCCACCCCGGCAACAATCAGGAAACTAAACTATTACAAAACTAAATATATAACTAAACTTTTACAAAACTAAATATATAATTAAACTATTACAAAACTAAATATATAACCAAACTATAACTAAAATGAAACCATCAATTTAACCTCCCACGCGGCGGAATCAAAGACCGCATGATACTCGGCGTGCATCCCCCCACCTTCCAAAAAGATTGAAATCTTCCTCACGTCAAAGTAAAACCCGCGTTGGAATTGCGGCGCGTAATCCCACCCCGGCAACAAATCAGGTAACTAAATAATTACAAAACTAAATATATAACTAAACTATTACAAAACTAAATATATAACCTAACTATAACTAAACTGAAACCATCACTATAGCCTCCCACGCGGCGGAATCAAAGCCGCATGATACTCGGCGTGCATCCCCCCACCTTCCAAAAAGATTGAAATCTTCCTCACGTCAAAGTAAAACCCGCGTTGGAATTGCGGCGCGTAATCCCACCCCGGCAACAATCAGGTAACTAAAAAATTACATAACTAAATATATAACTAAACTATTACAAAACTAAATATAAAACTAAACTATTACAAAACTAAATATATAACCTAACTATAACTAAACTGAAACCATCACTATAGCCTCCCACGCGGCGGAATCAAAGCCGCATGATACTCGGCGTGCATCCCCCCACCTTCCAAAAAGATTGAAATCTTCCTCACGTCAAAGTAACACCCGCGTTGGAATTGCGGCGCGTAATCCCACCCCGGCAACAAACAGGTAACTAAACTATTACAAAACTGAGTATATAACCAAACTATAACTAAACTGAAACCATCACTATAACCTCCCACGCGGCGGAATCAAAGACCGCATGATACTCGGCGTGCATCCCCCCACCTTCCAAAAAGATTGAAATCTTCCTCACGTCAAAGTAACACCCGCGTTGGAATTGCGGCGCGTAATCCCACCCCGGCAACAAACAGGTAACTAAACTATTACAAAACTGAATATATAACCAAACTATAACTAAACTGAAACCATCACTATAACCTCCCACGCGGCGGAATCAAAGACCGCATGATACTCGGCGTGCATCCCCCCACCTCCCAAAAAGATTGAAATCTTCCTCACGTCAAAGTAAAACCCGCGTTGGAATTGCGGCGCGTAATCCCACCCCGGCAACAAACATGTAACTAAACTATTACAAAACTGAATATATAACTAAACTATTACAAAACTAAATATATAACTAAACTATTACAAAACTAAATATATAACCAAACTATAACTAAACTGAAACCATCACTATAACCTCTCACGCGGCGGAATCAAAGACCGCATGATATTCGGCGTGCATCCCCACACCTCCCGAAAAGATTGAAATCTTCCTCACGTCAAAGTAACACCCGCGTTGGAATTGCGGCGCGTAATCCCACCCCGGCAACAAACAGGTAACTAAACTATTACAAAACTGAATATATAACCAAACTATAACTAAACTGAAACCATCACTATAACCTCCCACGCGGCGGAATCAAAGACCGCATGATACTCGGCGTGCATCCCCCCACCTTCCAAAAAGATTGAAATCTTCCTCACGTCAAAGTAACACCGGCGTTGGAATTGCGGCGCGTAATCCCACCCCGGCAACAAACAGGTAACTAAACTATTACAAAACTAAATATATAACCAAACTATAACTAAACTGAAACCATCACTATAACCTCCCACGCGGCGGAATCAAAGACCGCATGATACTCGGCGTGCATCCTCCCAAATTGATTGAAACCTTCTCCGTTAAAGTAAAACCCGCGTTGGATTTGCGGCGCGTAATCCCACACCGGCAACAACCAGGTAACTAAACTATTAAAAACTAAATATATAACTAAACTGAAAACATCACTATAACCTCCCACGCGGCGGAATCAAAGACCGCATGATACTCGGCGTGCATCCCCCCACCTTCCAAAAAGATTGAAATCTTCCTCACGTCAAAGTAAAACCCGCGTTGGAATTGCGGCGCGTAATCCCACCCCGGCAACAAATCAGGTAACTAAATAATTACAAAACTAAATATATAACTAAACTATTACAAAACTAAATATATAACCAAACTATAACTAAACTGAAACCATCACTATAACCTCTCACGCGGCGGAATCAAAGACCGCATGATATTCGGCGTGCATCCCCACACCTCCCGAAAAGATTGAAATCTTCCTCACGTCAAAGTAACACCCGCGTTGGAATTGCGGCGCGTAATCCCACCCCGGCAACAAACAGGTAACTCAACTATTACAAAACTGAATATATAACCAAACTATAACTAAACTGAAACCATCACTATAACCTCCCACGCGGCGGAATCAAAGACCGCATGATACTCGGCGTGCATCCCCCCACCTTCCAAAAATATTGAAATCTTCCTCACGTCAAAGTAACACCCGCGTTGGAATTGCGGCGCGTAATCCCACCCCGGCAACAAACAGGTAACTAAACTATTAAAAAACTAAATATATAACCAAACTATAACTAAACTGAAACCATCACTATAACCTCTCACGCGGCGGAATCAAAGACCGCATGATATTCGGCGTGCATCCCCACACCTCCTGAAAAGATTGAAATCTTCCTCACGTCAAAGTAACACCCGCGTTGGAATTGCGGCGCGTAATCCCACCCCGGCAACAAACAGGTAACTAAACTATTACAAAACTGAATATATAACTAAACTATTACAAAACTAAATATATAACTAAACTATTACAAAACTAAATATATAACCTAACTATAACTAAACTGAAACTATCACTATAGCCTCCCACGCGGCGGAATCAAAGACCGCATGATACTCGGCGTGCATCCCCCCACCTTCCAAAAAGATTGAAATCTTCCTCACGTCAAAGTAAACCCCGCGTTGGAATTGCGGCGCGTAATCCCACCCCGGCAACAATCAGGTAACTAAAAAAATACAAAACTAAATATATAACTAAACTATTACAAAACTAAATATATAACTAAACTATTACAAAACTAAATATATAACTAAACTATTACAAAACTAAATATATAACCTAACTATAACTAAACTGAAACCATCACTATAGCCTCCCACGCGGCGGAATCAAAGACCGCATGATACTCGGCGTGCATCCCCCCACCTTCCAAAAAGATTGAAATCTTCCTCACGTCAAAGTAACACCCGCGTTGGAATTGCGGCGCGTAATCCCACCCCGGCAACAAACAGGTAACTAAACTATTACAAAACTGAATATATAACCAAACTATAACTAAACTGAAACCATCACTATAACCTCCCACGCGGCGGAATCAAAGACCGCATGATACTCGGCGTGCATCCCCCCACCTTCCAAAAAGATTGAAATCTTCCTCACGTCAAAGTAACACCCGCGTTGGAATTGCGGCGCGTAATCCCACCCCGGCAACAAACAGGTAACTAAACTATTACAAAACTGAATATATAACCAAACTATAACTAAACTGAAACCATCACTATAACCTCCCACGCGGCGGAATCAAAGACCGCATGATACTCGGCGTGCATCCCCCTACCTTCCAAAAAGATTGAAATCTTCCTCACGTCAAAGTAACACCGGCGTTGGAATTGCGGCGCGTAATCCCACCCCGGCAACAAACAGGTAACTAAACTATTACAAAACTAAATATATAACCAAACTATAACTAAACTGAAACCATCACTATAACCTCCCACGCGGCGGAATCAAAGACCGCATGATACTCGGCGTGCATCCTCCCAAATTGATTGAAACCTTCTCCGTTAAAGTAAAACCCGCGTTGGATTTGCGGCGCGTAATCCCACACCGGCAACAATCAGGTAACTAAACTATTAAAAACTAAATATATAACTAAACTGAAAACATCACTATAACCTCCCACGCGGCGGAATCAAAGACCGCATGATACTCGGCGTGCATCCCCCCACCTTCCAAAAAGATTGAAATCTTCCTCACGTCAAAGTAAAACCCGCGTTGGAATTGCGGCGCGTAATCCCACCCCGGCAACAATCAGGAAACTAAACTATTACAAAACTAAATATATAACTAAACTTTTACAAAACTAAATATATAATTAAACTATTACAAAACTAAATATATAACCAAACTATAACTAAAATGAAACCATCAATTTAACCTCCCACGCGGCGGAATCAAAGACCGCATGATACTCGGCGTGCATCCCCCCACCTTCCAAAAAGATTGAAATCTTCCTCACGTCAAAGTAAAACCCGCGTTGGAATTGCGGCGCGTAATCCCACCCCGGCAACAAATCAGGTAACTAAATAATTACAAAACTAAATATATAACTAAACTATTACAAAACTAAATATATAACCTAACTATAACTAAACTGAAACCATCACTATAGCCTCCCACGCGGCGGAATCAAAGCCGCATGATACTCGGCGTGCATCCCCCCACCTTCCAAAAAGATTGAAATCTTCCTCACGTCAAAGTAAAACCCGCGTTGGAATTGCGGCGCGTAATCCCACCCCGGCAACAATCAGGTAACTAAAAAATTACATAACTAAATATATAACTAAACTATTACAAAACTAAATATAAAACTAAACTATTACAAAACTAAATATATAACCTAACTATAACTAAACTGAAACCATCACTATAGCCTCCCACGCGGCGGAATCAAAGCCGCATGATACTCGGCGTGCATCCCCCCACCTTCCAAAAAGATTGAAACCTTCCTCACGTCAAAGTAACACCCGCGTTGGAATTGCGGCGCGTAATCCCACCCCGGCAACAAACAGGTAACTAAACTATTACAAAACTGAATATATAACCAAACTATAACTAAACTGAAACCATCACTATAACCTCCCACGCGGCGGAATCAAAGACCGCATGATACTCGGCGTGCATCCCCCCACCTTCCAAAAAGATTGAAATCTTCCTCACGTCAAAGTAACACCCGCGTTGGAATTGCGGCGCGTAATCCCACCCCGGCAACAAACAGGTAACTAAACTATTACAAAACTGAGTATATAACCAAACTATAACTAAACTGAAACCATCACTATAACCTCCCACGCGGCGGAATCAAAGACCGCATGATACTCGGCGTGCATCCCCCCACCTTCCAAAAAGATTGAAATCTTCCTCACGTCAAAGTAACACCCGCGTTGGAATTGCGGCGCGTAATCCCACCCCGGCAACAAACAGGTAACTAAACTATTACAAAACTGAATATATAACCAAACTATAACTAAACTGAAACCATCACTATAACCTCCCACGCGGCGGAATCAAAGACCGCATGATACTCGGCGTGCATCCCCCCACCTCCCAAAAAGATTGAAATCTTCCTCACGTCAAAGTAAAACCCGCGTAGGAATTGCGGCGCGTAATTCCACCCCGGCAACAAACAGGTAACTAAACTATTAAAAACTAAATATATAACCAAACTATAACTAAACTGAAACCATCACTATAACCTCCCACGCGGCGGAATCAAAGACCGCATGATACTCGGCGTGCATCCCCCCACCTCCCAAAAAGATTGAAATCTTCCTCACGTCAAAGTAAAACCCGCGTTGGAATTGCGGCGCGTAATCCCACCCCGGCAACAAACATGTAACTAAACTATTACAAAACTGAATATATAACTAAACTATTACAAAACTAAATATATAACTAAACTATTACAAAACTAAATATATAACCAAACTATAACTAAACTGAAACCATCACTATAACCTCTCACGCGGCGGAATCAAAGACCGCATGATATTCGGCGTGCATCCCCACACCTCCCGAAAAGATTGAAATCTTCCTCACGTCAAAGTAACACCCGCGTTGGAATTGCGGCGCGTAATCCCACCCCGGCATCAAACAGGTAACTAAACTATTACAAAACTGAATATATAACCAAACTATAACTAAACTGAAACCATCACTATAACCTCCCACGCGGCGGAATCAAAGACCGCATGATACTCGGCGTGCATCCCCCCACCTTCCAAAAAGATTGAAATCTTTCTCACGTCAAAGTAACACCGGCGTTGGAATTGCGGCGCGTAATCCCACCCCGGCAACAAACAGGTAACTGAACTATTACAAAACTGAATATATAACCAAACTATAACTAAACTGAAACCATCACTATAACCTCCCACGAGGCGGAATCAAAGACCGCATGATACTCGGCGTGCATCCCCCCACCTTCCAAAAAGATTGAAATCTTCCTCACGTCAAAGTAAAACCCGCGTTGGAATTGCGGCGCGTAATCCCACCCCGGCAACAAACAGGTAACTAAACTATTAGAAAACTGAATATATAACTAAACTATTACAAAACTAAATATATAACTAAACTATTACAAAACTAAATATATAACCTAACTATAACTAAACTGAAACTATCACTATAGCCTCCCACGCGGCGGAATCAAAGACCGCATGATACTCGGCGTGCATCCCCCCACCTTCCAAAAAGATTGAAATCTTCCTCACGTCAAAGTAAAACCCGCGTTGGAATTGCGGCGCGTAATCCCACCCCGGCAACAATCAGGTAACTAAAAAAATACAAAACTAAATATATAACTAAACTATTACAAAACTAAATATATAACTAAACTATTACAAAACTAAATATATAACTAAACTATTACAAAACTAAATATATAACCAAACTATAACTAAACTGAAACCATCACTATAACCTCCCACGCGGCGGAATCAAAGACCGCATGATATTCGGCGTGCATCCCCACACCTCCCGAAAAGATTGAAATCTTCCTCACGTCAAAGTAACACCCGCGTTGGAATTGCGGCGCGTAATCCCACCCCGGCAACAAACAGGTAACTAAACTATTACAAAACTGAATATATAACCAAACTATAACTAAACTGAAACCATCACTATAACCTCCCACGCGGCGGAATCAAAGACCGCATGATACTCGGCGTGCATCCCCCCACCTTCCAAAAAGATTGAAATCTTCCTCACGTCAAAGAAACACCCGCGTTGGAATTGCGGCGCGTAATCCCACCCCGGCAACAAACAGGTAACTAAACTATTACAAAACTATATATATAACCAAACTATAACTAAACTGAAACCATCACTATAACCTCTCACGCGGCGGAATCAAAGACCGCATGATATTCGGCGTGCATCCCCCGACCTTCCAAAAAGATTGAAATCTTCCTCACGTCAAAGTAACACCCGCGTTGGAATTGCGGCGCGTAATCCCACACCGGCAACAATCAGGTAACTAAACTAGTAAAAACTAAATATATAACTAAACTGAAAACATCACTATAACCTCCCACGCGGCGGAATCAAAGACCGCATGATACTCGGCGTGCATCCCCCCACCTTCCAAAAAGATTGAAATCTTCCTCACGTCAAAGTAAAACCCGCTTTGGAATTGCGGCGCGTAATCCCACCCCGGCAAGAAACAGGTAACTAAACTATTACAAAACTGAATATATAACTAAACTATTACAAAACTAAATATATAACTAAACTATTACAAAACTAAATATATAACCTAACTATAACTAAACTGAAACCATCACTATAGCCTCCCACGCGGCGGAATCAAAGACCGCATGATACTCGGCGTGCATCCCCCCACCTTCCAAAAAGATTGAAATCTTCCTCACGTCAAAGTAAAACCCGCGTTGGAATTGCGGCGCGTAATCCCACCCCGGCAACAATCAGGAAACTAAACTATTACAAAACTAAATATATAACTAAACTTTTACAAAACTAAATATATAATTAAACTATTACAAAACTAAATATATAACCAAACTATAACTAAAATGAAACCATCAATTTAACCTCCCACGCGGCGGAATCAAAGACCGCATGATACTCGGCGTGCATCCCCCCACCTTCCAAAAAGATTGAAATCTTCCTCACGTCAAAGTAAAACCCGCGTTGGAATTGCGGCGCGTAATCCCACCCCGGCAACAAATCAGGTAACTAAATAATTACAAAACTAAATATATAACTAAACTATTACAAAACTAAATATATAACCTAACTATAACTAAACTGAAACCATCACTATAGCCTCCCACGCGGCGGAATCAAAGCCGCATGATACTCGGCGTGCATCCCCCCACCTTCCAAAAAGATTGAAATCTTCCTCACGTCAAAGTAAAACCCGCGTTGGAATTGCGGCGCGTAATCCCACCCCGGCAACAATCAGGTAACTAAAAAATTACATAACTAAATATATAACTAAACTATTACAAAACTAAATATAAAACTAAACTATTACAAAACTAAATATATAACCTAACTATAACTAAACTGAAACCATCACTATAGCCTCCCACGCGGCGGAATCAAAGCCGCATGATACTCGGCGTGCATCCCCCCACCTTCCAAAAAGATTGAAACCTTCCTCACGTCAAAGTAACACCCGCGTTGGAATTGCGGCGCGTAATCCCACCCCGGCAACAAACAGGTAACTAAACTATTACAAAACTGAATATATAACCAAACTATAACTAAACTGAAACCATCACTATAACCTCCCACGCGGCGGAATCAAAGACCGCATGATACTCGGCGTGCATCCCCCCACCTTCCAAAAAGATTGAAATCTTCCTCACGTCAAAGTAACACCCGCGTTGGAATTGCGGCGCGTAATCCCACCCCGGCAACAAACAGGTAACTAAACTATTACAAAACTGAGTATATAACCAAACTATAACTAAACTGAAACCATCACTATAACCTCCCACGCGGCGGAATCAAAGACCGCATGATACTCGGCGTGCATCCCCCCACCTTCCAAAAAGATTGAAACCTTCCTCACGTCAAAGTAACACCCGCGTTGGAATTGCGGCGCGTAATCCCACCCCGGCAACAAACAGGTAACTAAACTATTACAAAACTGAATATATAACCAAACTATAACTAAACTGAAACCATCACTATAACCTCCCACGCGGCGGAATCAAAGACCGCATGATACTCGGCGTGCATCCCCCCACCTTCCAAAAAGATTGAAATCTTCCTCACGTCAAAGTAACACCCGCGTTGGAATTGCGGCGCGTAATCCCACCCCGGCAACAAACAGGTAACTAAACTATTACAAAACTGAATATATAACCAAACTATAACTAAACTGAAACCATCACTATAACCTCCCACGCGGCGGAATCAAAGACCGCATGATACTCGGCGTGCATCCCCCCACCTTCCAAAAAGATTGAAATCTTCCTCACGTCAAAGTAACACCCGCGTTGGAATTGCGGCGCGTAATCCCACCCCGGCAACAAACAGGTAACTAAACTATTACAAAACTGAATATATAACCAAACTATAACTAAACTGAAACCATCACTATAACCTCCCACGCGGCGGAATCAAAGACCGCATGATACTCGGCGTGCATCCCCCCACCTCCCAAAAAGATTGAAATCTTCCTCACGTCAAAGTAAAACCCGCGTTGGAATTGCGGCGCGTAATTCCACCCCGGCAACAAACAGGTAACTAAACTATTAAAAACTAAATATATAACCAAACTATAACTAAACTGAAACCATCACTATAACCTCCCACGCGGCGGAATCAAAGACCGCATGATACTCGGCGTGCATCCCCCCACCTTCCAAAAAGATTGAAATCTTCCTCACGTCAAAGTAACACCCGCGTTGGAATTGCGGCGCGTAATCCCACCCCGGCAACAAACAGGTAACTAAACTATTACAAAACTGAATATATAACCAAACTATAACTAAACTGAAACCATCACTATAACCTCCCACGCGGCGGAATCAAAGACCGCATGATACTCGGCGTGCATCCCCCCACCTTCCAAAAAGATTGAAATCTTCCTCACGTCAAAGTAACACCCGCGTTGGAATTGCGGCGCGTAATCCCACCCCGGCAACAAACAGGTAACTAAACTATTACAAAACTGAATATATAACCAAACTATAACTAAACTGAAACCATCACTATAACCTCCCACGCGGCGGAATCAAAGACCGCATGATACTCGGCGTGCATCCCCCCACCTTCCAAAAAGATTGAAATCTTCCTCACGTCAAAGTAACACCGGCGTTGGAATTGCGGCGCGTAATCCCACCCCGGCAACAAACAGGTAACTAAACTATTACAAAACTAAATATATAACCAAACTATAACTAAACTGAAACCATCACTATAACCTCCCACGCGGCGGAATCAAAGACCGCATGATACTCGGCGTGCATCCTCCCAAATTGATTGAAACCTTCTCCGTTAAAGTAAAACCCGCGTTGGATTTGCGGCGCGTAATCCCACACCGGCAACAATCAGGTAACTAAACTATTAAAAACTAAATATATAACTAAACTGAAAACATCACTATAACCTCCCACGCGGCGGAATCAAAGACCGCATGATACTCGGCGTGCATCCCCCCACCTTCCAAAAAGATTGAAATCTTCCTCACGTCAAAGTAAAACCCGCGTTGGAATTGCGGCGCGTAATCCCACCCCGGCAACAAATCAGTTAACTAAATAATTACAAAACTAAATATATAACTAAACTATTACAAAACTAAATATATAACCTAACTATAACTAAACTGAAACCATCACTATAGCCTCCCACGCGGCGGAATCAAAGCCGCATGATACTCGGCGTGCATCCCCCCACCTTCCAAAAAGATTGAAATCTTCCTCACGTCAAAGTAAAACCCGCGTTGGAATTGCGGCGCGTAATCCCACCCCGGCAACAATCAGGTAACTAAAAAATTACATAACTAAATATATAACTAAACTATTACAAAACTAAATATAAAACTAAACTATTACAAAACTAAATATATAACCTAACTATAACTAAACTGAAACCATCACTATAGCCTCCCACGCGGCGGAATCAAAGCCGCATGATACTCGGCGTGCATCCCCCCACCTTCCAAAAAGATTGAAACCTTCCTCACGTCAAAGTAACACCCGCGTTGGAATTGCGGCGCGTAATCCCACCCCGGCAACAAACAGGTAACTAAACTATTACAAAACTGAATATATAACCAAACTATAACTAAACTGAAACCATCACTATAACCTCCCACGCGGCGGAATCAAAGACCGCATGATACTCGGCGTGCATCCCCCCACCTTCCAAAAAGATTGAAATCTTCCTCACGTCAAAGTAACACCCGCGTTGGAATTGCGGCGCGTAATCCCACCCCGGCAACAAACAGGTAACTAAACTATTACAAAACTGAGTATATAACCAAACTATAACTAAACTGAAACCATCACTATAACCTCCCACGCGGCGGAATCAAAGACCGCATGATACTCGGCGTGCATCCCCCCACCTTCCAAAAAGATTGAAATCTTCCTCACGTCAAAGTAAAACCCGCGTTGGAATTGCGGCGCGTAATTCCACCCCGGCAACAAACAGGTAACTAAACTATTAAAAACTAAATATATAACCAAACTATAACTAAACTGAAACCATCACTATAACCTCCCACGCGGCGGAATCAAAGACCGCATGATACTCGGCGTGCATCCCCCCACCTTCCAAAAAGATTGAAATCTTCCTCACGTCAAAGTAACAGCCGCGTTGGAATTGCGGCGCGTAATCCCACCCCGGCAACAAACAGGTAACTAAACTATTACAAAACTGAATATATAACCAAACTATAACTAAACTGAAACCATCACTATAACCTCCCACGCGGCGGAATCAAAGACCGCATGATACTCGGCGTGCATCCCCCCACCTTCCAAAAAGATTGAAATCTTCCTCACGTCAAAGTAACACCCGCGTTGGAATTGCGGCGCGTAATCCCACCCCGGCAACAAACAGGTAACTAAACTATTACAAAACTGAATATATAACCAAACTATAACTAAACTGAAACCATCACTATAACCTCCCACGCGGCGGAATCAAAGACCGCATGATACTCGGCGTGCATCCCCCCACCTTCCAAAAAGATTGAAATCTTCCTCACGTCAAAGTAACACCCGCGTTGGAATTGCGGCGCGTAATCCCACCCCGGCAACAAACAGGTAACTAAACTATTACAAAACTGAATATATAACCAAACTATAACTAAACTGAAACCATCACTATAACCTCCCACGCGGCGGAATCAAAGACCGCATGATACTCGGCGTGCATCCCCCCACCTCCCAAAAAGATTGAAATCTTCCTCACGTCAAAGTAAAACCCGCGTTGGAATTGCGGCGCGTAATCCCACCCCGGCAACAAACATGTAACTAAACTATTACAAAACTGAATATATAACTAAACTATTACAAAACTAAATATATAACTAAACTATTACAAAACTAAATATATAACCAAACTATAACTAAACTGAAACCATCACTATAACCTCTCACGCGGCGGAATCAAAGACCGCATGATATTCGGCGTGCATCCCCACACCTCCCGAAAAGATTGAAATCTTCCTCACGTCAAAGTAACACCGGCGTTGGAATTGCGGCGCGTAATCCCAGCCCGGCAACAAACAGGTAACTAAACTATTACAAAACTGAATATATAACCAAACTATAACTAAACTGAAACCATCACTATAGCCTCCCACGCGGCGGAATCAAAGACCGCATGATACTCGGCGTGCATCCCCCCACCTTCCAAAAAGATTGAAATCTTCCTCACGTCAAAGTAAAACCCGCGTTGGAATTGCGGCGCGTAATCCCACCCCGGCAACAATCAGGTAACTAAAAAAATACAAAACTAAATATATAACTAAACTATTACAAAACTAAATATATAACTAAACTATTACAAAACTAAATATATAACTAAACTATTACAAAACTAAATATATAACCAAACTATAACTAAACTGAAACCATCACTATAACCTCCCACGCGGCGGAATCAAAGACCGCATGATACTCGGCGTGCATCCCCCCACCTTCCAAAAAGATTGAAATCTTCCTCACGTCAAAGTAACACCCGCGTTGGAATTGCGGCGCGTAATCCCACCCCGGCAACAAACAGGTAACTAAACTATTACAAAACTAAATATATAACCAAACTATAACTAAACTGAAACCATCACTATAACCTCCCACGCGGCGGAATCAAAGACCGCATGATACTCGGCGTGCATCCCCCCACCTTCCAAAAAGATTGAAATCTTCCTCACGTCAAAGTAACACCCGCGTTGGAATTGCGGCGCGTAATCCCACCCCGGCAACAAACAGGTAACTAAACTATTACAAAACTATATATATAACCAAACTATAACTAAACTGAAACCATCACTATAACCTCTCACGCGGCGGAATCAAAGACCGCATGATATTCGGCGTGCATCCCCACACCTCCCGAAAAGATTGAAATCTTCCTCACGTCAAAGTAACACCCGCGTTGGAATTGCGGCGCGTAATCCCACCCCGGCAACAAACAGGTAATTAAACTATTACAAAACTGAATATATAACCAAACTATAACTAAACTGAAACCATCACTATAACCTCCCACGCGGCGGAATCAAAGACCGCATGATACTCGGCGTGCATCCCCCGACCTTCCAAAAAGATTGAAATCTTCCTCACGTCAAAGTAACACCCGCGTTGGAATTGCGGCGCGTAATCCCACACCGGCAACAATCAGGTAACTAAACTATTAAAAACTAAATATATAACTAAACTGAAAACATCACTATAACCTCCCACGCGGCGGAATCAAAGACCGCATGATACTCGGCGTGCATCCCCCGACCTTCCAAAAAGATTGAAATCTTCCTCACGTCAAAGTAAAACCCGCTTTGGAATTGCGGCGCGTAATCCCACCCCGGCAAGAAACAGGTAACTAAACTATTACAAAACTGAATATATAACTAAACTATTACAAAACTAAATATATAACTAAACTATTACAAAACTAAATATATAACCTAACTATAACTAAACTGAAACCATCACTATAGCCTCCCACGCGGCGGAATCAAAGACCGCATGATACTCGGCGTGCATCCCCCCACCTTCCAAAAAGATTGAAATCTTCCTCACGTCAAAGTAAAACCCGCGTTGGAATTGCGGCGCGTAATCCCACCCCGGCAACAATCAGGAAACTAAACTATTACAAAACTAAATATATAACTAAACTTTTACAAAACTAAATATATAATTAAACTATTACAAAACTAAATATATAACCAAACTATAACTAAAATGAAACCATCAATTTAACCTCCCACGCGGCGGAATCAAAGACCGCATGATACTCGGCGTGCATCCCCCCACCTTCCAAAAAGATTGAAATCTTCCTCACGTCAAAGTAAAACCCGCGTTGGAATTGCGGCGCGTAATCCCACCCCGGCAACAAATCAGGTAACTAAATAATTACAAAACTAAATATATAACTAAACTATTACAAAACTAAATATATAACCTAACTATAACTAAACTGAAACCATCACTATAGCCTCCCACGCGGCGGAATCAAAGCCGCATGATACTCGGCGTGCATCCCCCCACCTTCCAAAAAGATTGAAATCTTCCTCACGTCAAAGTAAAACCCGCGTTGGAATTGCGGCGCGTAATCCCACCCCGGCAACAATCAGGTAACTAAAAAATTACATAACTAAATATATAACTAAACTATTACAAAACTAAATATAAAACTAAACTATTACAAAACTAAATATATAACCTAACTATAACTAAACTGAAACCATCACTATAGCCTCCCACGCGGCGGAATCAAAGCCGCATGATACTCGGCGTGCATCCCCCCACCTTCCAAAAAGATTGAAATCTTCCTCACGTCAAAGTAACACCCGCGTTGGAATTGCGGCGCGTAATCCCACCCCGGCAACAAACAGGTAACTAAACTATTACAAAACTGAGTATATAACCAAACTATAACTAAACTGAAACCATCACTATAACCTCCCACGCGGCGGAATCAAAGACCGCATGATACTCGGCGTGCATCCCCCCACCTTCCAAAAAGATTGAAATCTTCCTCACGTCAAAGTAACACCCGCGTTGGAATTGCGGCGCGTAATCCCACCCCGGCAACAAACAGGTAACTAAACTATTACAAAACTGAATATATAACCAAACTATAACTAAACTGAAACCATCACTATAACCTCCCACGCGGCGGAATCAAAGACCGCATGATACTCGGCGTGCATCCCCCCACCTCCCAAAAAGATTGAAATCTTCCTCACGTCAAAGTAAAACCCGCGTTGGAATTGCGGCGCGTAATCCCACCCCGGCAACAAACATGTAACTAAACTATTACAAAACTGAATATATAACTAAACTATTACAAAACTAAATATATAACTAAACTATTACAAAACTAAATATATAACCAAACTATAACTAAACTGAAACCATCACTATAACCTCTCACGCGGCGGAATCAAAGACCGCATGATATTCGGCGTGCATCCCCACACCTCCCGAAAAGATTGAAATCTTCCTCACGTCAAAGTAACACCCGCGTTGGAATTGCGGCGCGTAATCCCACCCCGGCAACAAACAGGTAACTAAACTATTACAAAACTGAATATATAACCAAACTATAACTAAACTGAAACCATCACTATAACCTCCCACGCGGCGGAATCAAAGACCGCATGATACTCGGCGTGCATCCCCCCACCTTCCAAAAAGATTGAAATCTTCCTCACGTCAAAGTAACACCGGCGTTGGAATTGCGGCGCGTAATCCCACCCCGGCAACAAACAGGTAACTAAACTATTACAAAACTAAATATATAACCAAACTATAACTAAACTGAAACCATCACTATAACCTCCCACGCGGCGGAATCAAAGACCGCATGATACTCGGCGTGCATCCTCCCAAATTGATTGAAACCTTCTCCGTTAAAGTAAAACCCGCGTTGGATTTGCGGCGCGTAATCCCACACCGGCAACAACCAGGTAACTAAACTATTAAAAACTAAATATATAACTAAACTGAAAACATCACTATAACCTCCCACGCGGCGGAATCAAAGACCGCATGATACTCGGCGTGCATCCCCCCACCTTCCAAAAAGATTGAAATCTTCCTCACGTCAAAGTAAAACCCGCGTTGGAATTGCGGCGCGTAATCCCACCCCGGCAACAAATCAGGTAACTAAATAATTACAAAACTAAATATATAACTAAACTATTACAAAACTAAATATATAACCAAACTATAACTAAACTGAAACCATCACTATAACCTCTCACGCGGCGGAATCAAAGACCGCATGATATTCGGCGTGCATCCCCACACCTCCCGAAAAGATTGAAATCTTCCTCACGTCAAAGTAACACCCGCGTTGGAATTGCGGCGCGTAATCCCACCCCGGCAACAAACAGGTAACTCAACTATTACAAAACTGAATATATAACCAAACTATAACTAAACTGAAACCATCACTATAACCTCCCACGCGGCGGAATCAAAGACCGCATGATACTCGGCGTGCATCCCCCCACCTTCCAAAAATATTGAAATCTTCCTCACGTCAAAGTAACACCCGCGTTGGAATTGCGGCGCGTAATCCCACCCCGGCAACAAACAGGTAACTAAACTATTAAAAAACTAAATATATAACCAAACTATAACTAAACTGAAACCATCACTATAACCTCTCACGCGGCGGAATCAAAGACCGCATGATATTCGGCGTGCATCCCCACACCTCCTGAAAAGATTGAAATCTTCCTCACGTCAAAGTAACACCCGCGTTGGAATTGCGGCGCGTAATCCCACCCCGGCAACAAACAGGTAACTAAACTATTACAAAACTGAATATATAACTAAACTATTACAAAACTAAATATATAACTAAACTATTACAAAACTAAATATATAACCTAACTATAACTAAACTGAAACTATCACTATAGCCTCCCACGCGGCGGAATCAAAGACCGCATGATACTCGGCGTGCATCCCCCCACCTTCCAAAAAGATTGAAATCTTCCTCACGTCAAAGTAAACCCCGCGTTGGAATTGCGGCGCGTAATCCCACCCCGGCAACAATCAGGTAACTAAAAAAATACAAAACTAAATATATAACTAAACTATTACAAAACTAAATATATAACTAAACTATTACAAAACTAAATATATAACTAAACTATTACAAAACTAAATATATAACCTAACTATAACTAAACTGAAACCATCACTATAGCCTCCCACGCGGCGGAATCAAAGCCGCATGATACTCGGCGTGCATCCCCCCACCTTCCAAAAAGATTGAAATCTTCCTCACGTCAAAGTAAAACCCGCGTTGGAATTGCGGCGCGTAATCCCACCCCGGCAACAATCAGGTAACTAAAAAATTACAAAACTAAATATATAACTAAACTATTACAAAACTAAATATATAACTAAACTACTACAAAACTAAATATATAACCTAACTATAACTAAACTGAAACCATCACTATAGCCTCCCACGCGGCGGAATCAAAGCCGCATGATACTCGGCGTGCATCCCCCTACCTTCCAAAAAGATTGAAATCTTCCTCACGTCAAAGTAAAACCCGCGTTGGAATTGCGGGGCGTAATCCCACCCCGGCAACAATCAGGAAACTAAACTATTACAAAACTAAATATATAACTAAACTATTACAAAACTAAATATATAACTAAACTTTTACAAAACTAAATATATAATTAAACTATTACAAAACTAAATATATAACCAAACTATAACTAAAATGAAACCATCAATTTAACCTCCCACGCGGCGGAATCAAAGACCGCATGATACTCGGCGTGCATCCCCCCACCTTCCAAAAAGATTGAAATCTTCCTCACGTCAAAGTAAAACCCGCGTTGGAATTGCGGCGCGTAATCCCACCCCGGCAACAAATCAGGTAACTAAATAATTACAAAACTAAATATATAACTAAACTATTACAAAACTAAATATATAACCAAACTATAACTAAACTGAAACCATCACTATAACCTCTCACGCG
Organism: Troglohyphantes excavatus; assembly: GCA_963932185.1. Taxonomy (NCBI): domain Eukaryota; kingdom Metazoa; phylum Arthropoda; class Arachnida; order Araneae; family Linyphiidae; genus Troglohyphantes; species Troglohyphantes excavatus. The sequence goes on along the minus strand of OZ010677.1, from coordinate 49,826,569 downwards.
GCGGAATCAAAGACCGCATGATATTCGGCGTGCATCCCCACACCTCCCGAAAAGATTGAAATCTTCCTCACGTCAAAGTAACACCCGCGTTGGAATTGCGGCGCGTAATCCCACCCCGGCAACAAACAGGTAACTCAACTATTACAAAACTGAATATATAACCAAACTATAACTAAACTGAAACCATCACTATAACCTCCCACGCGGCGGAATCAAAGACCGCATGATACTCGGCGTGCATCCCCCCACCTTCCAAAAATATTGAAATCTTCCTCACGTCAAAGTAACACCCGCGTTGGAATTGCGGCGCGTAATCCCACCCCGGCAACAAACAGGTAACTAAACTATTAAAAAACTAAATATATAACCAAACTATAACTAAACTGAAACCATCACTATAACCTCTCACGCGGCGGAATCAAAGACCGCATGATATTCGGCGTGCATCCCCACACCTCCTGAAAAGATTGAAATCTTCCTCACGTCAAAGTAACACCCGCGTTGGAATTGCGGCGCGTAATCCCACCCCGGCAACAAACAGGTAACTAAACTATTACAAAACTAAATATATAACCAAACTATAACTAAACTGAAACCATCACTATAACCTCTCACGCGGCGGAATCAAAGACCGCATGATATTCGGCGTGCATCCCCACACCTCCCGAAAAGATTGAAATCTTTCTCACGTCAAAGTAACACCCGCGTTGGAATTGCGGCGCGTAATCCCACCCCGGCAACAAACAGGTAACTAAACTATTACAAAACTGAATATATAACCAAACTATAACTAAACTGAAACCATCACTATAACCTCCCACGCGGCGGAATCAAAGACCGCATGATACTCGGCGTGCATCCCCCCACCTTCCAAAAAGATTGAAATCTTCCTCACGTCAAAGTAACACCCGCGTTGGAATTGCGGCGCGTAATCCCACCCCGGCAACAAACAGGTAACTAAACTATTACAAAACTAAATATATAACCAAACTATAACTAAACTGAAACCATCACTATAACCTCTCACGCGGCGGAATCAAAGACCGCATGATATTCGGCGTGCATCCCCACACCTCTCGAAAAGATTGAAATCTTCCTCACGTCAAAGTAACACCCGCGTTGGAATTGCGGCGCGTAATCCCACCCCGGCAACAAACAGGTAACTAAACTATTACAAAACTGAATATATAACCAAACTATAACTAAACTGAAACCATCACTATAACCTCCCACGCGGCGGAATCAAAGACCGCATGATACTCGGCGTGCATCCCCCCACCTCCCAAAAAGATTGAAATCTTCCTCACGTCAAAGTAAAACCCGCGTTGGAATTGCGGCGCGTAATCCCACCCCGGCAACAAACATGTAACTAAACTATTACAAAACTGAATATATAACTAAACTATTACAAAACTAAATATATAACTAAACTATTACAAAACTAAATATATAACCAAACTATAACTAAACTGAAACCATCACTATAACCTCTCACGCGGCGGAATCAAAGACCGCATGATATTCGGCGTGCATCCCCACACCTCCCGAAAAGATTGAAATCTTCCTCACGTCAAAGTAAAACCCGCGTTGGAATTGCGGCGCGTAATTCCACCCCGGCAACAAACAGGTAACTAAACTATTAAAAACTAAATATATAACCAAACTATAACTAAATGGAAACCATCACTATAACCTCCCACGCGGAGGAATCAAAGACCGCATGATACTCGGCGTGCATCCCCCCACCTTCCAAAAAGATTGAAATCTTCCTCACGTCAAAGTAACACCCGCGTTGGAATTGCGGCGCGTAATCCCACCCCGGCAACAAACAGGTAACTAAACTATTACAAAACTGAATATATAACCAAACTATAACTAAACTGAAACCATCACTATAACCTCCCACGCGGCGGAATCAAAGACCGCATGATACTCGGCGTGCATCCCCCCACCTTCCAAAAAGATTGAAATCTTCCTCACGTCAAAGTAACACCCGCGTTGGAATTGCGGCGCGTAATCCCACCCCGGCAACAAACAGGTAACTAAACTATTACAAAACTGAATATATAACCAAACTATTACTAAACTGAAACCATCACTATAACCTCCCACGCGGCGGAATCAAAGACCGCATGATACTCGGCGTGCATCCCCCCACCTCCCAAAAAGATTGAAATCTTCCTCACGTCAAAGTAAAAACCGCGTTGGAATTGCGGCGCGTAATCCCACCCCGGCAACAAACATGTAACTAAACTATTACAAAACTGAATATATAACTAAACTATTACAAAACTAAATATATAACTAAACTATTACAAAACTAAATATATAACCAAACTATAACTAAACTGAAACCATCACTATAACCTCTCACGCGGCGGAATCAAAGACCGCATGATACTCGGCGTGCAGCCCCCCACCTCCCAAAAAGATAGAAATCTTCCTCGCGTCAAAGTAAAACCCGCGTAGGAATTGCGGCGCGTCATCCCACCCCGGCAACAATCAGGTAACTAAACTATTACAAAACTAAATATATAACTAAACTAATCCAAAACTAAATATATAACCAAACTATAACTAAACTGAAACCATCACTATAACCTCCCACGCGGCGGAATCAATGACCGCACGATACTCGGCGTGCATCCCCCCACCTTCCAAAAAGATTGAAATCTTCCTCACGTCAAAGTAAAACCCGCGTTGGAATTGCGGCGCGTAATCCCACCCCGGCAACAATCAGGTAACTAAACAATTACAAAACTAAATATATAACTAACCTACAGTTAAACCTCGGTATAACGAACCCGGGATATAACGATCCCTCGGTTATAACGAACTTTTCAAATGGTCCCAACCGAACTCCTATGTCACTAATGTCTTTTCAAATGCATATAACGATCTCCAAAAGTAAGGAATTCGGATGTAGCAAACTAAAATTCACACTTTTCATGGTTTTTCACGGCAAATTTGACTCGCCCCGGCCACATTCCGCATCCTCATCCTTTGTTCCTTTGACAGATACCAGTTTCCTCAAAGGTGACAATAGACTCCCCTGCTCCTCCCCTTCCCTAGTCAACTGGTCAGCATACATTCTTCAGTCTATTGCCGATTATCGTTTGACTAGTAGACTTCGCGTAGGTTTAAAGTCACTCCTGATAGTAAAAAGAAAGCTTTTTCCATGGAGGATAAAGCGAAAATTATTAAGAAAACAGAAAATGGTGATTAGCGTTTATCTTCAGATATTGAATACGAAGGTGATGTAAGTTCAGGTCCTTCAATTTCTGATGCTAAGGCAGCTGTGAACATGTTGCATAATTTCTTTGCAAAAGAAAATGTGGATAAGAATGTAATGGCTTCTTTTGATGCCTTCAACAAAAAATCACAACTCTTTTCATACTTTAAATAAATTAATTTAAGTAGTAGTATAATTAATTTCATTATTTAATTGTTTTTTTAAGAACAAATATTTCACTTTATTATTGCCCATTACAAATTGTAATTCAGTGTAATTAATTTATTTCGCACAGAAATGTGAGGACTTTATAATTTTTTTATATCGTCAATATTGGAAAATTCGGATATAGTGAACCCTCGGCTATAGCGAACTTCTGAACCAGTCCGTTGAGGGTTCGTTATAATGGGGTTTGACTGTATTATAAAACTAAATATATAACTAAATTATTACAAAACTAAATATATAACCAAACTATAACTAAACTGAAACCATCACTATAGCCTCCCACGCGGCGGAATCAAAGACCGCATGATACTCGGCGTGCATCCTCCCAAAATGATTGAAACCTTCTCCGTTAAAGTAAAACCCGCGTTGGAATTGCGGCGCGTAATCCTACACCGGCAACAATGAGGTAATTAAACTATTAAAAACTAAATATATAACTAAACTGAAAACATCACTATAACATCCCACGCGGTGGAATCAAAGACCGCATGATACTCGGCGTGCAGCCCCCCACCTCCCAAAAAGATAGAAATCTTCCTCGCGTCAAAGTAAAACCCGCGTAGGAATTGCGGCGCGTCATCCCACCCCGGCAACAATCAGGTAACTAAACTATTACAAAACTAAATATATAACTAAACTAATCCAAAACTAAATATATAACCAAACTATAACTAAACTGAAACCATCACTATAACCTCCCACGCGGCGGAATCAAAGACCGCACGATACTCGGCGTGCATCCCCCCACCTTCCAAAAAGATTGAAATCTTCCTCACGTTAAAGTAAAACCCGCGTTGGAATTGTGGCGCGTCATCCCACCCCGGCAACAATCAGGTAACTAAACTATTACAAAACTAAATATATAACTAAACTAATCCAAAACTAAATATATAACCAAACTATAACTAAACTGAAACCATCACTATAACCTCCCACGCGGCGGAATCAAAGACCGCACGATACTCGGCGTGCAGCCCCCCACCTCCCAAAAAGATTGAAATCTTCCTCACGTCAAAGTAAAATCCGCGTTGGAATTGCGGCGCGTAATCCCACCCCGGCAACAATCAGGTAACTAAACTATTACAAAACTAAATATATAACTAAACTAATACAAAACTAAATATATAACCAAACTATAACTAAACTGAAACCATCACTATAAAATCCCACGCGGCGGAATCAAAGACCGCACGATACTCGGCGTGCAGCCCCCCACCTCCCAAAAAGATTGAAATCTTCCTTACGTCAAAGTAAAACCCGCGTTGGAATTGCGGCGCGTCATCCCACCCCGGCAACAATCAGGTAATTAAACTATTACAAAACTAAATATATAACTAAACTAATCCAAAACTAAATATATAACCAAACTACAACTAAACTGAAACCATCACTATAACCTCCCACTCGGCGGAATCAAAGACCGCACGATACTCGGCGTGCATCCCCCCACCTTCCAAAAAGATTGAAATCTTCCTCACGTCAAAGTAAAACCCGCGTTGGAATTGCGGCGCGTCATCCCACCCCGGCAACAATCAGGTAACTAAACTATTACAAAACTAAATATATAACTAAACTAATCCAAAACTAAATATATAACCAAACTATAACTAAACTGAAACCATCACTATAACCTCCCACTCGGCGGAATCAAAGACCGCACTATACTTGGCGTGCATCCCCCCACCTTCCAAAAAGATTGAAATCTTCCTCACGTCAAAGTAAAACCCGCGTTGGAATTGCGGCGCGTCATCCCACCCCGGCAACAATCAGGTAATTAAACTATTACAAAACTAAATATATAACTAAACTAATCCAAAACTAAATATATAACCAAACTATAACTAAACTGAAACCATCACTATAACCTCCCACGCGGCGGAATCAAAGACCGCATGATACTCGGCGTGCATCCCCCCACCACCCAAAAAGATTGAAATATTCCTCACGTGTAAGTAAAACCCGGTTGGACTTGCAGCGCGTAATCCCACAACATTCAGGTAATTAAACTATTACAAAACTAAATATATAACTACACTATAACTAACACGTAACTAAATTTTTACTATTACGAAACTAAAACTTTAATTGAAATAAAACTATATCTATTACTAAACTATACCTATAACTAAACTATACCTTTAACTAATCTAAAACTTTAACTTAACAAACTATAGCTAAAATCAAACTATAACTAAACGAAAACTATAACTGAACTTAAACTATAACTAAACTAAAACTATAACTAAACAGAAAATATAACTAAACAAATTATAACTAAACAAATTATAACTAAACAAATTATAACTAAACAAATTATAACTGAACAAAATATAACTAAACAAATTATAACTATCACTTTAACGCAATAGCGGCGAAGAGAAATGCCGCATAATACTAGCAGTGCATCCCCACCACTTCACAAAAAGATTAGAAACTTCCTTATCGAAGTAAAGACCGCGCGGTACTTGCGGTGGATAGTGCCGCCCGATCCCCAGTAGGGTAACTAAATTGAAACTAAAACCCCGCGTTGTAGTCATCGATGGAACCTATTGATAATTGTCGTACTTGGAGGGGAAAGAAGGTTTTGGGTTTGAAAAAAAAGTTTAGTTGATTAAAACAAACCCACTATATCCATAGAGTAATGATACAAATCAATACTTATATATAAGAATGGAGTGTCTGTCAGTGGAATCGAACAAAACCCCTCATTTTGGGTTTTCTCCACGAATTAGAATACACTGATTCCGAAAATCACATTAAAAATTTTTTTTGTCTGTCTGTCTGTCCGGATTTAACTCAAAAACAACTGCACGGATTTTTATGAAACTTGCTCCATGTGAACAAACTTTTCTTAGTTTAAAATATGCACTTTGTTTCATGTGAATATCTGCAACCATTCAAAAGTTATAGAACTTTTTCCATTTTTTCTAACATTACGCCTATGGGAAATATACATCTCGATCTTCCCCTCATAACATTATTGTTAAAAATCACCTTGGCGACCAAAAATATTTTTCGACAATACTGGGATAAACGATTATTATGAGTAATTGTCTCCAAATGAATTAAAAATGTCGCCAAACGAATTAAAAATGTCACCAAATGTTTCCAAATAAATTTAAAAATGTCGCCAAATGTTGCCAAATGAATTAAAAATATCGCCAAATGTTGCAAAATATTTTTTTTAATGTCGCCAAATAAATAATAAATGTCGCAAAATTAATTTAAAATGTCGCCAAACGGATTAAAAATGTCGCCAATTATTGCCAAATGAATTAAAAATGTTGCCAAATGAATTAAAAATTTCCTAAAATCAATAAAAATTTTGCCAAATGAGCTAAAATAGAGTTCCTATATTTAAAAATATCATCACAATGGCGAAATTAGTGTCCAAATAACAAAATTAAGTCGTTAACAAAAACCTCGCCAACCGAAGGAGGAAGATAAACCAGTTTTTTTGACTGACGCCATGTGTATTCATGTTCTGAACAACTTAACTTTTATGACAATAATGATTTTTGTTGCGGAGTGGAATATTTCTATGGTGTTGAAATGGGCCACCCTAAAAGTTTAATTTAAGGTTTTCTATATTTATACCTCCATGTAGCCTATTTTTAAATTTTTACCTCAAAAACATATTATTGGAATTTAAAAATGAATATTTGATAATTAATTTTTATAAGAAATATTGTCCGTAAATATTGACCCTTATGAAATTATGTTGAAAGACGGATATATAGACTTCGGTCACCAATTGGCAAAAAAAAAAAAAATCCCCAAATACGATACATTATTTTGATTTGGAACAATGCAATATTTGTTCTTTGATATATTATTGCGTCGCCAATATTAAAACTAATGAATGTGAAATTTTTCTACAAAGGTTTATTGTTACTAAATGGTTAATTTTTATACAAAAAATATGCAATTTAAAAAATTTTTAGGAATTTTTTTTTCACAAAAAGAAACATTTTACAAAAATATCAGTTTAAACAGTAGTCGCAATAGCATGTAAAGTCGTGAACATAAAAATAGATTTAGGTATCTCAAAAAATACTCAAAGTAATTCTGGGTAATATTCAAAGTAAATCTGGATTTTGATAAAGTTTATTTTTCACAGTGCACAGAAAGTGATATGCGATGGCTACGCTGACAAGACAAAATCGCGCAGCTCTTACTGTGCAAAGTGACCACGAGCAACGCCGGGCCATATTGCTAGTAGAGGAATAATAATGCTGATTTCCGTGTGTGCATCATTGAAACCGCGTGATTTGTGGAAATGCCAATTCATTCATGCGCCAATATTACTTGGCAGGCCTTGGCGACTTTCAGAACTAAGCGAGATCGAAGTATTGTAATATGGTTTTGTGTTTAATTTTGTATTTAGATATGGTTTTTTTTAAAGAGTGGCACAATTTAAGGGAGTTTAACAGAAATATTAAAGATATTTTTCTTACTTTGTATTTTTGAAATAATTGCGTTTCGTTTTTATGTAAAAAATTTACCATAAGCGAAGTTATTTCAATTGTTATTTTGTATAGTTCAATAAGAAAATATGAACAATAAAACAGGAGAAATATACCGAGTTTCGTTTTTTCGAGTATTGAACACAAAGAAAATGATATTTTCGTTTCGTTAATGAAGAGGGAATATTTAACGCAAATTGTTTGAAAATAAGTAAATGCCTACATATATGTTAAGAAGTTGAATACGGACAGAACGCCTTATCACCAAAAAGAAGAAAGTGCACCAAATTTGGAACTCCTGCAGATGTCTGAACGCCAAATGTGGCAGCGCTAAAACCACGTGATGTTGGTTTTTGTTGACATCGCGGCCTTACGAGAGTCTGGCAGTGAAGGCGCTCTCTATTTAATATAACAACTCTCCGACTATACCTAGTTTCTTATTACCCAATGTGCGGTGTCTATCCGAAGAAAAAACTATGTACCCGACCTCGCGAATCTTAACTACAATCAGATTATGAGGACAACACCAACTCTGGAATTGGCACCAGAAGTTGTTTGGATAAAGAAAACTTCCAGTAAAGATAAACAACGAGCCTTTCGGGCTCCTCGACGAAGAATGCTGACGGCCAATGCTTTGTAATTTCAAACTATAGTCATGAAGAGGATGTAATGTCCTTAAGATCAAAATCAAAGTCAGTTCAACGGCGCTATTTGTCAAGGAGTTGGATTATAGTTATTTTCAAAATAATTACAAAACTGCGAAAGTAGTTTGAGCAACATCCCAGCACTCTAAAATAACCACTTCTAAATACAAAACGCAGAACAGTTTCTCTGAATTTCGTTTCCATAGTGCAGGTTTTCCTAAAAAGTTTTGTATCTATTGTGGTGAGGCAATATTGGATATTTGCCTCCACACATGTTCCCACGCATGATTAGGCGCCAGACTGACGGTACCATAAAACGTCTGAAAAGAAGTCTTTACAAAGAAAGTCGACTTCGGGGATTTAGTTCCCATAAATCAGTGCCTATAAAAGTAAATATATGGGTCCCTTTCATCTCGTCGGGCCCCTTTCTCCTCATCAGGCCCAATAGGGTGAATGAGATGTTTTACCAAATCACGGGTATGGAATTATTATGCCCGCGATCCAATGGGATAGATCTAGGGGGCTGTACCCACGCCCACTATCAGTATTTCATAAAAGTTTAAACGTTTCCTTGCTTTAATTATAGTTAAGTTTTTGCATTTTTATGCCTTTTCTTCCTAACAGGAAAATCTACGTTCCGGGTAAATTAATATTGAAATCACAACGCAATGTGTCTCTTTAAATATACGATCTAGCCAAAGTAAATAAATGTATTAATCTGAATATTAACGGTAAACTGAATGTTAATTCAAACTTTGCATTCGCCGAAATCTTTCTATAATCTTTCTAAAAAAAAAAACGACTTTAAAGAAAATGCGCAAAAAAGTAAAAAATAATTTTTAATTCTACGAATGAGTTGAAAAATTGAATTATTGAATATCAATTTTATACTTAGTACAACTTTTTGAAATCGGCGCCAAAATTTGGGTATGATTTTTGTAAATTGGCACCAACTTCAAAAAACTTCTAAAGGTACTTAAATGCCGGATAACAGGATTTTTTTAAAAAATTGCTCCCAAGTGAAACATTCCCTATCCAACAAAAAAAAATTATGCAATTATCTTAATTAGAACCGAAATCTCGTGCGAACATACAAAAAAAAAAATACATAATGCTCGAATCTATAACCTCTCGACTTGGCGCGCGATTTGGCGGTTTTAATTTAAAATTTCTGGCGGTTTTATTTTGGAGTTTTGGTGGGCGCGCTGTTCAGTCGGTTAAAATTTATGTTTGTATCCATTGTAAATAAATGAGTCTTAAACATTTTGAAGATATTCCATCTCCTAATGAACAAATGTGGATTGTCTGAATCATTTGTAAAAATTGTTAGAAATTCAAAGTAGCACATAAAATTGTTCATAAATGCAAAACAAAAATGAATTAAAATTTAAATTTCGCTGTCAGATTTTCAAATATGATTTTTTTTTTAATTACAGCTTTTGAAAGATGTAATACAGTTGTATTAAAGTTCTACTTGTTACATGTGTAATCTATTTTTAGTGAACAAAAATAATTCTGTTTGGGAAGTTGTTCCGTAAATGTTGAAGAGTTTTAAAATTTACTTACAATTATTCTCCTGATCTCCAGGAAATTGAGGTTCTGCAAGAGGTGGTGACTGGTCAATAAGAGGTCGCGTCTGGTCAATAGGAAGTCGAGGTTCTTCCACAGGAGGTTCCACTGGGAATTCGTCTGAAAATGTAGGGTCTTATAAAATAAAAGTCAAAACGATGTTTTCTGTTAAGAGTAAATACAGCACACAACATGCATTTCTGAATTGAAGACAAAAAGTATCTTATTTAAAATCATTTACTCCTGTACAATTACACTGTAAAAAAAAAAGTACTTAAAATCAGTATCTCAACATACTCATTTTTCTTTGAGTACAATTGCATCGTAAATGAGCGATGACGTATTCAAATTTAAGTAATCGTAATTTTTGAAAATGAGTAGTGTGATTTAATATTGCTAATCTTAACAAAACGACCTGCCAAACTTAAAATACTTGTTCAGAAGGGTTTTTCACATTATTAGATGTCGAATCTTAAATGGAAACCGAGTTCTTACAATACAATTATCTTACTTCCGATTCCTTTGCTACGCCTTTTTAATATTGCTTTTGTTTATAACTTCTTCACGTCGCTCTGATAGTACAACGTTATGGCCCTTGACTTCGGTACACGGGTCAGGACATTGGACCCCGATCAGATTTATCGTACACCAGTCCCGTATACACGCTACTATAATTTGTTGGATGTTCTGGACGACTTTCTAGTATTTTTTGTAGCGAAGCTGGAAAACCTCCGATCACAAGATCCTTACTTTTTTTTACTTTTCTTTGTCAAGTCCGTCGCAAGGGCTCGAACTAGCAATCCTCTGATTACCATCTGAACGCTTTTATCCACTGGTAAACTGGAGGCCCTTAAACTAATAGGTATTTTAATTTGGATTATTGATGCATAAGTAACTATTGTATATAAAAAAAGCGAATCAATGGATATTTATTACTTAACGTTGGACTGTTACACAAACTTTAAGAGAGGGCACAGTGATGAAATATATCTAAATTTTCATTGGTTAGTTCAAACCCAAGTTTATCCAAACAAAAATATCAAATAACTAAACAGTCGTTAATTTTTTTTTTGTCTGTTTGTCTTTTTAAAATGAATCGTCGGATAATTAAGTTAAGAAGCAAACAAAAATTATCGCCTTAGCTTTAAAAAAAATAAATTTAACGGTTTTTTTATTTTTGCTATTGAACATTTTGATGTGATGGATATATTTGGTTTTGCGCAGGACCTCCTCCATTGTTTAATTAAATATATCAAACATCATAATTACAATGTATTCTTTGTAACGTGATACATTCTACAAATACATTCTTTGTGACACTAGTTCAATTAATTTTATATATTTAATTTAGTTCATCTGCCAAGACAATAAACATATTCGGTAAAAATTTACTGTACGGTCACCCTTGGCGACTTTTTAAAAATGTCGCCATTTTGGCGACTTTTTGCACAATAGGGTTGCTGCAATTCCTTGTCGGTCGGAGGGGGGTTGCCGAGAAATTATCACCAAATGTGGAAAAAATCGCGCCAAGAGTGGTGCCCGTACAGTAAATCTGACCCAACATATTTTTTAAAAACTGCCACTTAAATGCAAATTAATAGGAAATTTACGAAGCTCTGTGATATGACGACAGGACGAGAAAGATTCTATTTCGTTGGTACAATCAGATGTATCCACTTTGAAGATCACCGCAACAACGCTGTTTGCCTTTTCATTAAATTATAAGCGTTTTCTTTTCAAACACATCTAATATCCTATTAAAAAATTCAAATGAAAGATATAAATTTTAGAAATCGTATGTTTGTCGCCCTTTAATGTAATCAAACTATATTTAAATCTTCCTCTGAATAATTTTATCTGTTGACGAAGTTATAAATTATTTTACTTAACATATGAGAGGTGAAGTGGATAAAGTCCAAAAGTATTTAAAAAAATGCGTTTGTCTCAAATTATTACTTGTTAAGGGTGTATATTTTCAGAGCCATAGAGGACCAAGTCCCTGCTATAGCATTTTTCTAACAGATGGCATTATTATCCTGTAAATGATGTTAATGTTACTTACTTAATAAATGTTAATTACTTAAGTAAAAAAATACAATCCTTTTACATTTTCAGACACTTTAAACGTCATAAAAAAACGATTCAGCTAAGCCTTCTAAGTTGCGTCTTCAAGTTAAGAAAAATGGCGACGAAATGAACAATATTCCAACTATTATTTATTGTAAATACATATTCATTGTTGAAAGAGAATATTTTTGCAACAATGAGTATTTGCAAATCGTATCTATAAGTGATATTTGAACAATTAATTGTAGTTACCAAATCGAATACATTATTGTAACAATGTCGTTCGAGAAAAGGAATGTGAATACATGAATATGTGTGTGTCAATTACACATACCTTACCGAGAACACACAGTCCCCTAAAAGTCACGGTCTTTGGCACCAGAGAGTTGTTATATTAAATAGAGAGGGCCTTCAATACCAGACTCTCGTAAGGCCGTGGTGTCAACATTGAAAAAGAAAACCAACATCACGTGGTTTTAGCGCTGCCACATTTGGCGTACAGACATCTGCAGGAGTTCCAAATTTGGTGCACTTTCTACTTTTTGGTGATAAGGCGTTCTGTCCGTATTCAACTTCTTAACATATATGTAGGTATTTACTTATTTTCAAATAACTCTTCAACAATTTGCGCTAAATATTTCCTCTTCATTAACGAAACGAAAATAAAATTGTCTTTGTGTTCAATACTCGAAAAAACGAAACTCAACTCTTTATATTTCTCCGATTTTATTGTTCATATTTTTTTATTTAACTATACAAAATAACAATTGAAAGAACTTCGCTTACGGTAATTTTTTTACATAAAAACGTAACGCAATTATTTCAAAAGTACAAAGTAAGAAAAATATCTTTAATATATCTGTTAAACTCCCTTAAATTGTGCCACTCGTTAAAAAAAAAAACATATCTAAATACAAAATTAAACACAAAACCATATTACAATACTTCGATCTCGCTTAGTTCTGAAAGTCGCCAAGGCCTGCCAAGTAATATTGGCGCATGAGTGAATTGGCATTTCCACAAATCACGTGGTTTCAATGATGCACACACGGAAATCGGCATTTTTATTCCTCTATTTGTATCATTACTCTATGTTTGGCACCTGTTTGCAACCGGTTCATTCCGGTTTTCGTACACCCGACTTCTTTTTTTTGTCACTCGAATACAGGATAGGGAAGAAAAATTCTGCAAAATATATTTTCAAAATTCATTGATTAATGCTTTTTTCTACACCTATACTAAACATATGATCCTGACGTTATTTTGCAATTGACGTTTAAATTAAATTTTGTTCGTTCTAATCTCAACAATAGTTGCACTAGTGCTAATGAAACTCGGCTAAATTAAAATTGTAGATCAAAGGAAGATTTTCCACTTTATTTGACGTCGATAGACTAAAAGGAACCGAGTTATTACAACCTCATTATCTTAAGTTTCCATTTTTAACCGATTGCAACGCGCGCCAACCAAAACTTTAAAATAAAACCGCCGAAAACTTTCAATTCAATCCGCCAAAACGCGCCAATAGGGGAGAGGTTATCAATTCGAGTGTTATGTATTTTTTTTTATGTATGTTTGCGCAGGATTTTTATTTTAATTCAGATATTTGGAAAACCTTTTCTTGTTGGACAGGAGATGTCTCACTTGGAAACCTTTGGGAAAAAAAAACCGGTTTTCCGCCGTTTGAAAAAAAATATTGTCCTATTTCAAAAAAAAAAAAAAAAAAATGTTGGATAGAAAAAAAAATCATTTTGGCAAAAAATGCAAAAAAATAATCGGTTATCCGCCTGTTATATATCCATAAATATCGATTAACCGGACTTTTTTAACAGTTTCTCTAATTTCAAAATGTTTTCATTGTTTGAGAGAAGTTGTACAATAAAATAATCTATTTTAAAAAAAAGAAAAACCAACTTTTAAGAAAATGCGCTAAAAAGTAAAAAATAATTTTTAATTTTACGACCAAATTGCAAAAATTGAATTATTTAATATCCATTTTATACTTAATAAAACTTTTTGAAATCGGCACCAAAATTTAGGTATGATTTTTGTAAATTTACACCAACTTCAAAAAGTTGTAATAAGAATAATATGGATATTAAATAATTCAATTTTTGCAATTCGGTCATAAAGTTAATTATTTTTTACTTTTTATCGCATTTTCTTAAAAGTCGGTTTTCCTATTTTTTTTTTTTTTTTTTAGTTTTTAATTTAGGACGGGGCTTCGACCCCTATTATTATTCACTAAGAAATTCAATTAACAATTTTTGTCTCAACAATGTATATTGTAAAACAATCCCTATTAATGCCAATAAATGCTGGGTAAACGAAATGTCATTGTTTTACAACTTTTATTGCACAATGAAAATATTTTAAAAATTGGATAAATTGTTTAAAAAAACGCCTTTTGATCGCTATTTCCGGATATATAACAGCCGGATAACCGATTTTTTTTGCAGTTTTTCCCTAAGTGGAATTTTCTTTATCCACAAAAAAATAATTTTCGAAATCGGACAATATTTTTTTTAAAACCGTCCGGTTAATTGAAAATTTCGAATAGTTAAATGCCGGATAACCGAATATTTTTTTTTCAAATAGCTCTCAAGTGGAACACACCCTATCCAACCAAAATAATTATCCAAATATATGAATTAGAACCGAAATCTTGCATTAAAAAAACCATAACTGTGAAATAGATAACCTCTCTCCTCGGCGCACGATTTGGCGGTTTTATTTAAAAGTTTCTGCCGGTTTTATTTTGGAGTTTTGGTTGGCGTGCTGTTCAGTCGCTTAAAAATGACATTTCGTCTACCCAGCATTTATTGGCATTGATGGAGAAGTTGTACAACAATGACATTTCGTTTAACATGCATTTATTGGCTTTGTTAGGGGTTGTTTTAAAATATACATTGTTGAGCACAAGTTGCTACTAGAATTTCTTGGTGAATAGGGGGCGCAGCCCCCTGCTAAATTTAAAACTAAAAAGGGAAAAATAAAATAATCTTTCTAAAAAAAAAGGAAAACCGACTTTAAGAAAAATGCGCTAAAAAATAAAAAATAATTTTTAATTTTATGAATGAGTTGAAAAAATTGAATTATTGAATATCAACTTATTATACTTAGTACAACTTTTTGAAGTTGGTGCCAATTTACAAAAATCATACCTAAATTTTGGCACTGACTTCAAAAAGTTGTACTAAGTATAAAATTGATATTCAATAATTCAATTTTTTCTACTCATTCGTAAAATTAAAAATTATTTTTTATTTTTTAGCGCATTTTTCCTAAAGTCGGTTTTCCTTTTTTTTAGAAAGATTATTTTATTAAATTTTAATTTAGCAGGGTGCTTTCCCCCCTACTATTATTCACCAAGAATTCAAGTAAAAACTTGCGCTCACATTTTGTCTCAAGAATGCATATCGTAAAACAATCCCTATCCATGCCAATAAATGCTGGGTAAACGCAACGTCATTGTTGTGCAACTTCTATCAAAACGATGAAAACATTTTGACATAGGAGAAACTATTAAAAAAAAAGTCCGGTTAATCAAATTTCCGATTATTTTTTGCAGTTTTTGCCAAAGTTAATTTTTCTCTATTCAACAAAAAAAAGGATTTTCGGAATCAGACAATAATTTTTTTAAACGGTACGGTTAATTGAGAATTCCGGATAGTTAAATGACAGATACCCGGATATTTTTTACAAAAAGTTCCCAAGTGAGACATCCCCTGTCCAAGAAAAAAAAATCCAAATATCTGAATTAGAACACAAACCTTGCGCGAACACACATAAAAAAAAACATTTTAAAAATACATAACTTTCGAATTGATAACCTCTCGCCTTTTGGCGGTTTAATTTTAGAGTTTTGATTGGCGCGCTTTTCAGTCGGTTAAAAAGCAATAATAATGAATTGAATTCGCTTTTGTTAATACTACATAATAAAATTATTGATGATTGTATTATTATCTTTGTTGCAAATTTAAAACAAAAGCATTTAAAAACCATTGTTGCCATTGGGAACACATAAACGCAAAACTTACTTTTCACGAATTTACCACACAAAGTTACTGCCAATTTGCTAATACTACTCAATTCACTAATTTGTACGAAATCTGCTTTATCGCAATGGAGTACGACACACTCCATAATAGTACAGAAATCGGATACAAGAGGAAGCGCAGCAATTCCACGTCAGCAACTGTCCATTCCACCAACAACTCATCCTCAAATGGTAAACTAAATCAGTCGAATCAATTCGAACACATATCGGATGGAAAATTTAAAATTTATGACATAAAAGGAGACGGTAATTGTCTCTTTCGAACAATGGCGTATTATTTATTCAGAAATCAAAATCTCCATCCCTATGTGAGGAATCGTGTCGTTGAAGAGATTAAACGAGACTTTGACCACTACCAAGAATTCATCCCAATCACTCAAGATCGATCCACCTACACACTACGCATGTCTGAACTTGGCACGTACGGTGGTCATATTGAAATCATGGCTTTTACTGCCGTGTTCCAGTGCAAGGTGGAAGTGTATCGGGAAGATTCACCGAAAGAGCACAAACTAACAATAGGATCCGGAAACGATAGCCTGTACATAATTTACAGAGGCCCAATCGACAACGGACATTACGACGTTTTAACGCCTTTTAATTCCCAATATATCGATGTTGATGCACACAAAGCTTTCATTAGGAGATTGAGGAAAGAAAATTTGAATAAACATAAAAATAGCTTATCAGACTTCAATACAGCTCATCAGGAGAGAACACGACAAGCGCCGAGTATGTCACCACCGAAAGTTATAGTGCCTAATGCGAAATCACTTGAAAGATATCACCATGCTACTTATGGTTTATTTGTTGTTCAGAAAATCATAGGAGATGGCAACTGTGCCTTTCGTTCTTTTGCGTTTTGCGCTCTGGAAGATCAATCGCGCCACATGATAATGCGCAAAATGCTGATAGCGCACATGAGAGATCACTGGCAGGATTTCGCCAAGAAATGTACAGATAAAGATGCTTTTTCTTTTCATCAAAGACTAAGCGTAAAATGTGTGTGCGCACCACTAATTGTCTTGTTGGCGTTTGGTCAGAAATGTAACTGTACTGTTGTGTTATTCCGGAAGGCCAACACTGAATTTAAACCCATTTTGTATGGAAAAGGTGCACCCCGATGCTTCTTGTTATATACTTCAAATGACGGGGGACCTGGACATGTGGACATACTCCTGCCAATGTCTTTAAATTTGCAGAAAGATTACATTAAGTCGCTTGGGGTGATTAGACAAAATGTTCGACAAATGTTCACGAAAGCTATTCTTCATCAATATAACGTGAATTCTTCGAACTGGACAATAGCAAAACTGGAAGAATTCGTGACAAATCACCAAATTATTTATTAGGGACGAATGTTCTTCAAAAAGAAATGGTGAAGGAATAATCGTAGATTCTAAATTGTAAAACGAATTCAAAACTGTGGGGTGTTTCTGTGTAATAATTTGACTTCAATAAATAAAAGTTTCACTTTTTTAGAGTTATTGGTATTTTTTAAAAATTCTAATATATACTGTTCTAAACATATACAACTTCTAATATTAATAAATAACATTAATTAAAAAAAAATTAAACAAATTAGTAAATTATAGAGCAATTAGTAATATATAAATAAATTACATTCATTTATATATTAGCGTGGAGAGGGGTAAGTTCAATTGGAATATTTTTTTTTCACTCTCGAACAGTTATTGTGACATAACTAAAAGAAATATAGAAACAAATCTCATCACACATCATTTGGGGATATTTAGGTAACAGAATATGTAATTACATTTTTCTACCATCTACCATCGATTTTCTACATTTTTATTTCTTTTTCAATGTCCACTGGTTGCACTACTTGCCACTGAAAAACGGGGCACGTGCAAGCACGGCCCTTTAAACCCTCCATAGACTGCACACACCAGTGGCGGCCTGTGGTCGACAATGTTAGTGCAGCCGA
Organism: Troglohyphantes excavatus; assembly: GCA_963932185.1. Lineage (NCBI taxonomy): Eukaryota > Metazoa > Arthropoda > Arachnida > Araneae > Linyphiidae > Troglohyphantes > Troglohyphantes excavatus. The sequence goes on along the minus strand of OZ010677.1, from coordinate 49,808,355 downwards.
AATCATGTGAATCCTCTCACCACCACCCCCGCCTTTTTCCACAACCCTACATGAACGGACATTCTTTAAAATTGATTGCTCAAACTCAAATCAAAGTTTCCTTTCAACTTTTATGAAAGATAACATGTGAAAAAAATAAAAAAGACTTAATTATTTTTTGAAAATTAAATCAATCTTTCGTTCAAACTTGCGAATCACTCAATTTTAATATTAATTTAAGTAAAGAAACAACACACGTGTAAACTTATCGAAAACTATTTCCGTTTGGAGACATTCTTCGATATCCTCGTTTTCATTTACTCCGCCCCACCGATTCAGCAACGAACCAATCCTTTAATCGAAACCCCAAGTACAGCAGGTTTGAAAAAATCCTTTTGCGCCGCGTTTGTGTCGTCACAGCCTCCATTTTAGCGTGTTGGGTAAATCATACTACATAAGGTTGCCATGGCAACGATGCAGCCGATTTCGAACTTCGCGTTTTGGCTGCAGTTTTGATTGAATGGAGTTTTTTTCTCTCCTGAATTTGTGCATTACGGAAACAGGTTTGCTATTTATCGGAGATTTTTTTTACTTAGGAGTTGAAATTTCATCTTCATTTCCAATTCTAATCTTCATTTAAGAAAATTAGTAAAATATATCATTTTTGTTTTAAAATACACGAATAAAATTAGGTGCAGCCCGGCTGTACTTGCTGTAGTGCACGAGCCGCCACTGGCACACACCAAATAATTATAATACACCTTGTCGCTTGTTGTACCTTGAATTGTACCGATTCTGCCAGTTTTTGTTTTGCATTTTTTTATCTCTAACAGTTTGAGAGATACGAACTTTTTCGTGAGTAAAATCAAAGCGATTAGAAAAATGAGCAGAATTTAGTCCTTCTTTTTTAAAAAAAGAATTTCGTTTTAGTTTACACAATATTAATGCACTTGTATATAATTTGCACACAATATTAATGCCCTTGTATATATAATTTGCACACATGTTTTCCAAAACTTTTTTATTAAGTTTTTTTTAAAGTTTTAGGATTTTTTCCCCAGATCTTTTAGAAGCACTTTACATAAAATTTGAATATTAAATTATTTTTTTTTTAAATAATGTTTTTCTCTCTTATTAGGCTATTTAACCAAACACACTTTTAAATCAAAACTTATAAAACTTGGCTAAAAAAACACTATTTACACGAATCAGACGGCTTATTGAATGTTGTACAAGGAGAAAGCGACTGAAAATGCCGAATCTCCTCGCCTGCCAATAGCTATAATAATAAAATAGCTGGTTCAGGAATTACTTTAAAACTGTCATCAGCATCAACAGGAATGACATCCTTGTTTTCAGGCCAAGTAAAAGTTTAATCTGTGTTGTTAGATTCATAATTGCACTTTCCCCAACTTCCATAGATGCATTTTTCCCAACTTCCATGGTTGCACTTGCCCCATGTGCAGAAATAACGGAACACGGCTGCCAATGCTAAACCGTTAGTTCAATTCGAAAGTAAGGTGCATGGTTAAAAGATACTCATTAAACTTCATAAGAATACAAAGTTCTGATATCCCAGGTAGTAGGACAAAAATACAAAGGAGTGATAAAATTTCAAAACTAAACTTTCCTACAATCTAAGCATTTAATAAAAAAAATGTAATCCCCTATCAAGATAGAAATTGCCAGACTTTTTTGTAACCTTCAAAAGAGAAGATCCCAATATTGTATATCTAGGGTTTAGTAACAGAAATATCAAAATAACTAGGCGTGGCTGCACTTACTCCACTTCACCCTACCTCCAGGGACCGACTTACAAACTTAGGGGCCCAGAGCAAAACAATTTGGGGGGGGGGGGGGCCTCGACGTACCTCAAACTAAAATTGCCTATTTTTTAAAAAAAAAACGAGAATTTGAATTAACGTTAATATATGGTTTCTCTCAATACTTCACAACAGTTTCTTCATACTTTTTCTGGTTCTGTTCTTCCCTTTTAGATTTATTTTAGTTGAGCCAGACTCGTATGTTCTACCCATTTTATAGTTATCAAATCCCTAACGATTATAATATCAGAAAATTTGGAATAGGTTGAAAGTATCAGTAAACGTCAAATCTAAGTGCAATTCGTAAACCCAGTTTGTTTACGGTCCTGGCCATGAATTGAACTTTGCAAGTGATCCAAAGGGGCATCATGAACATGCAGGAAAAGTGAAATCAATTGGATAAAATAGTAGAACTTTTACAAAAAATTAACAATTAATTAAAAAAAATTAAATTTAATTTAATTGATTAAAAAAAATAATAAGTTTTTTAATTTATTTTTAATTTTGTTAGCTTTATAATAATTTTTTGGAGGACCCTTAAAATGGGGGCCCTGGGCAAGTGCCCCGAATGCCCTGCCGTAAATCAGTCTCTGCCTACCCCTTTAAATTACAAAACGAATGCGTTAGATCCCCTCTTAAATCTTACATTGATCAACCATTTGTTTTGTTTTTTCTTCATTAAATAACGTAGCTAAAGCAATAGTAAACTCATACGATTTCAGCACATATTCTGTGGATACATTAAAACATAAAGGAGGCCCCAGCCCCAAATCATAATATATTCATTAATCAATTCAAAAATACGATTTTTTTTTAATTACTAGAACAACTCTTTCTGAACAATAATCAAATAATATATATATATTGCATTTTTAAACCTAAATATGGTTGTTTTACTTATAGCTATCAAGAATTTAAATATTTCAGTACTGTGCTACCACCGGGCACCGAGTGAATAAACTACTTATAAATTTTAAAAGAACGAATATTTTTTTTTTTAATTTGAATGTTTGATAGTATTTCATTTTGTAAAAAGGATAATCTGAAAACCGATAAGAAACAGGCTTTCATCAAAAGTTCTTGATATATTTTATATGGGAAATTTTTTTAACACAAAGCAATTTTTGCCTATTAATTTTCCAGTGTATATTTAAGTAAATTATCCATTTAAATAGGATAGTTACCATCTACTGGTTTTCGAACAAACAAATTTTAGTCAAACTGATTTAATTCCTCACATGCTTAAACTGCAGTTCTTCATCAAATAAAAGAATACTAATAAATTTTTTGATTAAAATTTCATAAGTAGAAAACGAATAGTTTCTACTTCTGAACACGTAAAAAAGTAATAAAAAAACTATTTATCTTCCTAAATGTTATATATTTTGTTCTAAAAATATTTTATATAAAAATGTTTAAACGATTAATTTCTATTACATTTTCAAATGCATTTGTCGTTCGAAAATCAGTGTGGTGCTGCCATCTACCGGTTTGAATAAAACAAAACTTTATTTATAGCACTTCATATCGCACGTTTTGAAAGCGGCGAAGCTCAAAGGTAAAGTATTTTTAGTTATAGCAAATATTGTGTTTTAAGAACACTTACCTACCAATCATCACAATGTATATTATTTTACCTTTGAAAATGGGACAGTAGAGTGCATTGACATCGTCCTTAATTGACGTCTGAGTAATTGTTTATAAAACAGTTTTTGGCAATTCCTGAAAACACAATGATTTTCAGTTGCATCACTTTTGAAGCATAAATTCGATATATTCAAATATAAATATACAAACAATGACGATAAACTACAGACTCACAGCCTAGAAATTATTTCTAATTTTCTTGACCGAAGGTTTCTGACCTGGACGACAAGCCTAAATCCCTGATGTATACACCGCCCCTATCAAGTAGGGCCCTCGCTAGGGGGAAGGGAAGAGCTTCCTTTTATGTTGGTAAATTTCTGTAGACATGGCAAAATCACAAACTTAGTTAGCAAATTTGTGAAATATTTTGCTTTTATTTAATGAAAATTATAAGATTCAGTATAAAAAAATAAGTCACAAATTTACCAGTTAGGTTTGTGATTTATCCAAGTCAACAAGAATTTACCAACATTATTACGGCCCACGTAGGCATGAAAAATGTTGGGTAAATCAAACCATTGAAACACTGCAAAATATTAAAAAAATTTATTTCATGTCGGGGTGGCAATGGGGGAGTTTCACACCGAGAAGAAGAAGACCGCTGTTCCAACGGAACATGGAGAAAAACCCGCGACGCCGAAGAAGTTCCGTAGGGTTAGCATGGAACTTCAGTTCTTGTACTATAATTTTAAGTTTTTGTCATTAAATAATATCTCAATATAAAAATAATTACTTCATATACTGAGATAGATTGTACTCATCGTTTATGAAGCATTTTGTGTGTTGAAATAAAAGTATTTTTCCGTATTTCGTTGTAATTCTTATTATATACATATATAATATAATTATTTCTGCATTTAAATTTATTCACATATAGACTAAAAGTATTACTTATTTAGAAAAACAAATATTATTAACAAACTTTCCCATAATTGCAAGTGTAGCGACTAAACAAACAAAAGTAAAGTTGTCTGCTGTAGGGAAGAAATCGAAACTACTAGTAAGTTACCAATATTGATACGTCACGTGAAACTCCCGCATTACCCATCTAAAACTAATTTTTTCCACACAAACGAGCAAAATCAAGAAAATTACCAGTCTAAAAAAAAAAGTTGGTAATAAACCATATTTGATGAGGGTCTATTTGAAAGCAATATGTCCTAAATTGGTCTTTGATTGCGAATTGATCATTAAATATTATTTTAAAGTAATACAGAATATGCTCGCTTGATGAAGAATTTAGTGACGGGTACCAGTGACGTACGAACAAATATCTCAAATAAAAAAAAACCCAGAAAATATCTATATATCCAAACATGCTAAGCCTAAAACGCAATTATCATTTCTTAATCATTTTATATAAAATTTCTTTGGCGAACTTTCATGGCCAAGGAGTTGACAGCACTGGGATAAATAAGAACTGGAGTGAAAGCTTAGCATGCGCGGCTGCATTACACCACGGAGTAAAGAAAAAGGTGGAGATGATTTGGCGAGATTTCATAAGACGTAAGTTAGCAACCCCAAACTAGGCTCAAACAAATCTAGTTTGCAGTGATTTTTCTACGAGAGATGCATTATTTTCAAATTAAGAAAACGCATGCTAAAACTTAAAAAATTACTATTTGTGCAGTAGTGGGATGCAGTACAAGTTCCAAATCGATAAAGGATGCTATTATTTCCACTTCATAGGCAAATTAAATAATAAAATAAATTATCGCCAAGTACTGGTACAAAGTAGTGCTTTGGAATAGCACCAAATACTTCGCCAGTACCTACTTTTTAACCGATTGCTTACTTCGCATTGCAAACCTGATAGGGACTTGATCGTACCTCCACCTTCTTCTTTACTCCGTGGCCTTTTGAGACAAGGTCACTGAGCTAAAATAATAGACACTGGAAAAATGATTCCCATTGGAAGGGATCCGTTTATAACGATGCCGGGTATAACGATACGCCGGATATAACAATGTAAATGCAAAGGAAGTTTGGATTTCTATAACAGTCCACGTTAATATAACAATCCGGATATAACGATTTCCGGATATAACGATTTCCGGATATAACGATCAAATTATGACGGTCCTTTGAACCTGGCTATTAGCGGTTTTTACTGTATAATTATTGGTTCTAAATCATCCTCTTCAATTTTTGTACACCGAAGCTTACACAACACTTGCAAATATGTTACAAACTTGAAATATTTTGCATGAAGAAGTTTACGCGCCACCAGGCGCAGGGCACAGGGCCTGATTACCGAATAGGCCCGTGAAGCCCTGGTGAAGTTTATCCAAGGACGGTATTATCCTTTGTTATTGTGGTTTCTGCTATCCATATACAACGGGCACTTAATCCAAAAAGGTTCTCTTAATCAATTCAAGCATATGCTAAGAAATCAATACTTCAGGTGTATCTAAATTTAAGTTTTAATTAACTCTAAGAGATGTTACATTTTTTATATTACAATTAAAGAAAGTGCTCCTGCGAGACTGGCACTTCTTATTCGTTCATAGTATAGTTCACAAGTCTCTGCCTAAAAAATGGCGACCCTCCTTCGTCATCATAGCTTTTCTGCGCAGCATTCTCCGGCCATTTCATTGGACGCTTCACAGGCGCGGGAGTTTTGTCCACGTGATTTTCTAACACCTGGCTTACACTTAAAATTTATTAGGGGGCCCCAAAATCAAATATTTTTAACACCCCTAACATAGTTTACTTTTAAATTTTATTAATATATTTTGTTATTACAGTTATAGCGTGTTTCATTTTAATGTCATTCAGGGACAGGGGTTTTAGTGCATGTAAAAGCTCGATTTGATATCCTCCGAGGTTTATTTGAGAGCCATGGTGGGGCCCCCATTTAAAGGCGGGGGCTTCCCTTGCTTCAATGTGTTAATCGGGCCCTGGCAGGGCAGCACGAAAATGGTTGCCGTACATAAACAGAAGGAAGGTAACTTTGTTACGTAAGAAATCTGCATTATTTCTTTTTATAAAAAATATATGTGCAAAGAAATCAGTGGCGGCTCGTCCACTACAGCAAGTACAGCCGGGCTGCACCTAAATTCAGTATTTTAAAACAAAAATCGGATATTTTACTAATTTTCTTAAATGAATATTAGAATTGAAAATGAAATTTCTACGGTAGTAAACAAAATCTGCGATAAATAGCAAGTATGTTACCGTAATGTACAATTCAGGAAGGGGAAAAACTGCATTCAATCAAAACTGCAGCCAAAAAGCGAAATTCTAAATCGGCTGCATCGTTGCCATGGCAACCTCTACATAGTAGGGAGATTCCTCCCCGTGCTAATGCACTGCATTTCTGAGAAGGTACAGCCGAAATGAATTTTCTTGTTTTAACTGCACTTGAGATTCGATATGTTGATTGGCTGGTGCGTAAAACGCTGGGATGGTTAGGTGAAACGATAACTTACCGAGAATATCTCCAAACGGAAATGGTTTTCGTGATAAATTTACTTTGTGCTGTTGTTTCAGGAAATGGTCCTGCTGTTGTTTTGTTATTTAAGTTAATATTAAAATTGACCGATTCGCATGTTTAAAAGAAAGGAGGATTGCTTTAATTTAAAAAAAATAAGTAAGTGTTTTCTATTTTTTTTTTCACATGTTATCATTTTGTAAAAATTGAAAGGAAACTTTAATTTGAGTAGTAAATAATAAAGAATTTCCGTTGATGTATGGGTTGTGGAAAATGGGGGGGATTCACATGATTTCGGCTGCACTAACATTTTTGACCACGGGCCGCCACTGAAAGAAATATATATACCCATACAAGGCGGTAAAATTGACAAAAATATGTGTGCAAACTTTCTTTTTATTGAAGACCAAAAAAATAAACCTTCACGACAAAAACAAACCATTGTCGAAATACACATTCAGAATAAAAAAAAATTGAAAGAATGAAAAAGAAAATCAAAATAAGTTATTACTTAAAGAAAAATCTATAAATTAAAAAGGAAAATAATTACAAATTCATCTTATCACGAACATCCTTATTTTATTTATTTTTCTCTAAAAAGCGATGGGCATTCATAACACGCGCGGGGAACTGAGCGGTGGCACACGTCGCACTCCCTTCAGGGCAACCCATACAAGGCGGATCTAGAATATGAGAAGCAGTTCAGTTGGCCTTCAACCACAGACGAAGCGATACGCGCGCTTCTCCGCTGGCATCACGGAGAATAAATTTCCGAAAACAGAATTTATTCTCCATAAATAATCTTGTATTCGTAGTAATAATAAATCAGTAATAATCTGAAATAAGATCGCATTGCCTAATGGGAACTGGTTGATATTTGCTACTGTTTTAGATTCTCAATTTAATTAGATTTTCGAATATAATGGATAGTAAAAAAATTACCGGGAGAAAATACACCTGGAAAGATTGTGGTGAGAGGTAAGCGTTTAATGTTTTATTAGTTATTTGGAATGTTAGTAACTGTAACTATACCGTTCATTAAACAAGTGTTTCCCACCAAAAGGTGGTCCGCGTATCGATGTTAAGTGGTCCGCGGGATCACAGAGAAAAAATGCATTGAAAATTACTTTATTCACAAAATATAATTTTTAAAAATGATAAACTAATTTAATTTTTAATAACTATTCAAAAGGACCAACAACAAGTGTGCGGGGAAGTTTTAAAGTATTTGATATCCTTTTGCAAAACTTGTAGATGTAAACAAACCGTTTCTACCTAAAGTTACACGAACCAAAATATCGTAACTGATTAAATATTCACTCTGATTTAAAAGTGAAAATATCAAGTTTCTGCCGCTAAATTGGATAAGATTATGAATTAAAAAAAATATTTCACTCATCCCATACAGTTTGAAAATCTGTGCAGTAACTAACTTAAATAACTTATTATGTTTTCATGATTTTAAATTATTGTAAAATGTACAAATAACTACTAAGAGACTCAACCTAATTAAACTTCTGATTATAGTGTTATCTTTTCTATGTATCTGTTGGGTAAAATTTATGAAAAACTGTATAAAATTAAAATAAATTATAAAATTTGTTTAAGAATTTTTTTGAAAAAAGGGGTCCACGGTCTTATTTTAGTTTTAGCTAGGGGTCCGTGCCTTAATGCTAATTGAGAACCGCTGCATTAGCAGTGGCGGCTCGTGCACTACAGCAAGTACAGCCGGGCTGCACCTCAATTTATGAGAGTATTTTAAAACTAAAATTATATATTTTACTAATTTTCTTAAATAAAGATTAGAATTGGAAATGAAAATGACATTTCTACTGTAAGTAAAAATAATCTCCGATAAATAGCAAACCTGTTGCCGTAATGCACAAATTCAGGAGAAGAAAAACTCCATTCAATCAAAATTGCAGCCAAAAAGCGAAGTTCGAAATCGGCTGCATCGTTGCCATGGCAACCTTACGTAGTATGACTTCCCCAACACGCTAAAATAGAGGATGTGACGACACAAACGTAGCGCAAAATTTCAAAAAAGGATTTCGCAAAAGGATTTTTTCAAATTAGCAGTACTAAGGTTTTCGATTAAATGATTGGTTCATTGCTGAATCGGCGAGGCGGGGTGGAGGAAAACGATAATTTCGAAGAATCTCTCCAAACCGAAATAGTTTATAGTAAGTTTGCACGTGTGTTGTTGTTTCTTACTTAAATTAATATTAAAATTGACCGATTCGCAAGTTTGATAGGAGGATTGATTTAATTTTCAAAAAATAAGTAAGTGTTTTCTATTATTTTTACATGTTATCTTTCATAAAAGTTGAAAGGAAACTTTTATTTGAGTTTGAGTAATAAATTTTAAAGAATGTCCGTTCATGTATGGTTGTGGAAAAAGGCGAAGAGAGAGGGGGGGGGGGGGGTGAGTTACATGTTTTCTGCTGCACTAACATTTTTGTCCACGGGCCGCCACTGTGCCTTAGACTTCACTCCTATTTTTATGGATTTTATTAAAATGCTTGTCTTTAAATTAAAAATCGTTTACTTCATTTTCTCTAATGAAAGTAGATTTAATACTTAAATTTAGTACTTAGATACTTAAATCAACCGCCTTGTTTTTTAGTTATTAAATCAATTTCCTTCAATAAACCTGTTGTATTTATAGAAATGGTAAAAAACTTATTTGTTTACTTTTGGTAACATAATAAAAAAATCATATACCATATTAAAATATTTAAAGCTATCAGTCGCGTCAAGAATTGTTTTGATTTTAATAAAGTTTTATTGTTTTAGGCATTTTATACAAAATAAATAAATCGTAATGTTTAATATTTTACTTTCTTTACTGATTCAGAAAATCATTACTAAAAACGCAATCATCAAAAGAATTTTTTTTTTAATTATTCTGGTTTCGAATATGTAAACTAGGGATGAAACGGATATCCGGTAACTATCCGGTATCCGGCCTATCCGGCTGCTTTTTAACTATCCGGTAACTATCCGATATCCGGAAGTAAAGTGCCGGATATCCGATTTTCCATGCCGGATATCCGGACGAATAAAAGGGAATGACCCAGTTGCGGCCGAAGAGAGCCGGGTTACCATATTTTTTTAAAAAAGAAAAACAATGCGATTTTTCCTTCCTCCTCGTACGATATTGAAAAGAAAGTGTACGCAAGGTCGAAAGACAGCCATCTTTGGACACAATGAGTTAACCTTCATTTGTAACACAAATGAGTTTACGCAATCTTTGAAAGTTTCAATCATATCAAATAGTAAAATAAATAAATAACTTTTCTCAAGAGAGCGATAAAGTAAAATATTGAATTGGATTTATGAAAATTGAAGACAAAATAGAACGTTTGTCTGACATAGATTTTTAAGATTTATACTATGTTCTCAAAAGTATAAAAAATTAATCTGACTTTAAGTGACAATATGTACCTTAAAAACTTTTAAACACTTTATTGGTTATTTATTATATAAGAGTAAAATATAAAAAAATATCAACAAAAATATTTTGTGGATAATTAATTGGACTATGCTTTAGGTTTATGCAGTAAGTAGTTGGGATAGTACTAAAATATCAAAACATATAAAAAGCATACTTATTGATTTTGAACAAGACTAATTTAAAAAATTTCATCCTGAAATACTAACTATGTGTATAATTCCTATACAAAGTACTACTATTCATCACGCAATGCATATAAATAACATTAAATATTATAGATATTTATTCTCAAACGGCATTAAATAATTTACAATTTGGATTAATAATAAATTTTTTGAAACACCTTTAAAATCACCTAATACTTGGAGAATCAGATTGAAAACCATATATTACTCTTTTAGGATTATCCATTCCAACACTTTTATTCCCTGAAAAATATAACTATGTATTTACATAAATTTGTTTTTGTTCAAAATGAAATTAGCCGCCAATGCGTGTAAAATGTGGTAACAATGCAAAGCGTGTACGGAACGTGGATGGGCGTGGACAGTTTGTTTATCTTCATTTATTGGATATGTTTTGGTTGGCGACTCTTTCCTATTTTTGATGATATTTGCTAAAATTACGTTTAACGTATAATCCTTCTGAAAGTGCTTCAACAAAGCCACATCGTAATTTTTTAGGATGAAGTAATTTTATATGTACAATTTATGTCGAGGATACTAGCACCCCTGTCGGCGAAAGTCAGCCTCCGTGCCCACCGGGGAATTTCTGGCGCCACCACTGTCCGAGCAGTCGTTTTTGCCTCTTAACCCCATTTCGGATAGTCGTTTTGAGAGTCTTCTATAAGATTAATTTTTTTCACTGAAATTACACCTAAATTAAATCCAAATTAAATTCTGCAAATAATATTAAAAAAAACATGTACAAATTCAATAAAACCTCCCGAAAAACGCATTTACAACTTTGATACATATTCCCTCGTAAAAGGAAATACATTTAAAAGATAAATTTAGTGTGTCCAAAAATGGCCGCATTTCGACCGTGCAAAAATTTTCCTTCCAAAATAAATTATTTTCAATACGAGGGGGAAGGAAAAACAGGTGTTTTTATCGCTCAGGAAAAAGGTTGCCAATAGCCGCAACTGGAAGTCTCCGGAATAAAACATCGAAGATTTTATTTTGTGGCGATCAATTTTCTTTGTTCTTGCTTTAAGTATTTTCCTGAAAATTCTACTAATGTATTCACAGTATGCAGATTCTCCCTTTAACCAATATTGACTTTAAAAAAAAACACTTTTTTTCAAATTTTTAATTTTAAAATTATATTTTTAACGAATCGTTATGGTGGAGGGTCATCACATCTCCCAACTAATATAAAGTTAAATTAAAACATAAATTTCTCAAAAGTTTAAGCAAACTTGAGCTTTCATGTTTGGAAGGGCATATGGTAAAATTACAATTATTCAGAAATTAAGTGTAAAATGTACAAAACATACGACCATTGCTAGCAGCACCCTAAAATAACCCTTTGTAAATAAAAAAGTTTTTTGAAGGTTTATTCAATTTTGGTATCACTTTCAAGATAAGGAATTGGGAAATATTACAGAATAAAAAAATATTTTTCAATTTTTGACCTATTTCCGTTTTTTCTAGTGTGTATGAGAAGTTATTTTCATAAAAAATAAACTGCCGGATATCCGGCAAAATCCAGTTCGGATATCCGATATCCGGTTTGTAATGTGCGCCGGATATCCGATATCCGGTATCCAGCAAAACCACTATCCGGTTCATCCCTAATGTAAACACGCATATGAAATGTTCAATTATGAATTAGCGTTTTTTTTTTGGAGGGTCCATTAGTATCAGACCCTAAGTAACTAACAATTTTCATTTAAAATTTGTATTCCAAACGTAATAAATTGCTGATGTAAATTAATATGTGTTACCTTAAGCTAGTCTATAAACTAATAATCTATCCGACTGTCATTAAAGTTCCGTACAGTGCCGTTACACAAAAAATATTTTGGGGGGTTGAAACAAGAAATTTCCTAACTTAACAATTCGAAATTCAACAAGCATTGATTTGTTGCACTCATATTTCAATGCAGTGTCCGTTCTGAAGTATAATTTAAATGTAATCTTACAAGTTGGGCGATTTCTAATCTTCCGTGGCTTTCATTTGTTAATAATAAATTTACCCAACTCGGGGATTTTTAGAAGTTGAAATTCCCAACTTTCAGGGTTTCCAGATTATTGGGGTCCTCTCCCCCCCAAAAAAACCCGTTGCGACGGGCCTGGTTCTGTAACTATACAACACAACACACACGGTATATATTTTTTAACATTAAAAGTTAAGTGGCGTTTTTTAACGTGTTCTCTATGCAAGAGGTGCCGGTTTGAAATTTCGGTAAACAAAAAAATAAATCAAAACTACCAAATTTTCATCTGCAATTAAAGTGCCACGTGTTTTCGATTATTTTTTATGTTAATGTCAACTTTTTCTTCAAAATCCCTAGAAATCTCAGTGCGGCGGGAATAGTTTTGGTGTCAGGAACATGTCAATGTGTTTTAGTACGTTATTGATGTGTTGTAGCGTTATTGATGTGTTGTAGCGTTATTGATGTGTTGTAGCAATATTTAATTCTATTCTATGGTTGTTAATCTATATAGTCTATACGAAGTCATTGAAAAAAAAAATAGCATTGTTAGCTTTTCTTAGAAAACGAATTTGTGATTAAAATGAGAAGCATACAATATTGCAATGCAATTATTTAAGTTATAAAAAGGAGAAATTTAAGTTTAACCTTACTAACGCATATTCGTTTTGTCATTGTGCTTCATTTTTAAATATAAAAAATAATAAAAGTTTAACAGTTTTTTGCTTCTAAAGTAATATTGTTAAAAGTTGAATGTCAAAATATGTTTAAAAAGTAAAGTGCGGCTGTGTCGAGCACGGCCTAAAGGGTTTTGCGTGAAACGTATTCAGCATATTATAGAAACATTTCAGCATATTATAGAAATAGAAACTGGTCGCCAACAAAAACCTCACTAATAAAAGATAAACTGTTCCGTCTAACGCTACATCCTCCTCACCCGTCCATTCCATGCTACATCCTCCTCACCCGTCTATCGAACGAGGCAAAGTTTATAGCAATACCAGGCCCCACGCACCGGGGGGGGAAGGTGTCGACAGCCAATAATTTGGAAACCCCAAAAGTTAGGAATTTCAAGGTTTTAAAGTACCTGAGTTGGGAAAATGTATGTCTGAAGAAAATTTATATTTTTAACATTTAAAAACGAAAACTCCAAGGTCTCCTATTTATTTGAAAATCGCTTTGGTTTCATATAACCCTATTGGTTTTGCCTTCCACAATGTAAAATTTCTTCGAGCTAATAGTTGAAGCGCCAGTACTATACTAAATTTATCGTCTCGTGTTTAGGATTTTTTTTTTTTTGCTTCGTTTTGTGATTGGTTGGTTGAATCTTCCCATATTATGTAATGTTGAGGCAGTACGTTTCCTTTGTGTTTTTCTACTTTTTACATGTTCCTAATAGAAACTTCGAGAACTTTCGATGGGTTCTTTTATTTTAAATCACCCCTTCGGTTAAAAAAAAAAGCATTCAGACTTCGATACGATTGCTACGAAAATTCTTATGCGCAAAGCCATACTCCATGACTTGTCCTGGAATTTTTAAGATTCAATAAAAATAACAATAGAAAATGCAACCAAAAGTGTTTGATGAGTACCTCTTCTCTCTACCTAATTTTACATTATTTGTGATTCGTTTCGGCATTAACTTTGGAGAACTCTTCTCTGTGAATACCTTTCAGTTTATTGTATTTATTTATAATAATTTAAATTCCAGTTTTTCTTATTGATTAATTTAGAATTAAAATGGTTACTAATTTAAAAATTTTATAATTGAATTACTACTTGATAAATATGGTCATATTGGTATGCAGGTACTTTTTGTTTTTGAATATTATTTTATTTATGTTTTATGTTCATTTTAGCAATGGCTACTGGGTTGGCACCAGTGGCGGCTCGCCCACTACAGCAAGTACAGCCGGGTTGCACCTAAATTCATTAGTGTATTTTAAAACTAAAATCAGATATTTTACTAATTTCCTTAAATGAAGATTAGAATTGAAAATGAAATTTCTACGGTAGTAAATAAAATCTCCGATAAATAGCAAGCCTGTTACCGTAATGCACAATTCAGGAGGGGAAAAAACTTCATTCAATCAAACTGCAGCCAAACAGCGAAATACGAAATCGGCTGCATCGTTGCCATGGCAACCGCTACGTTGTATGGAGATTCCCCCCCCCCCCCCATGCTAATGCACTGCATTTGTGAGAAGGTACAGCCGAAATGAGTTTTCTTGTTTTAGCTGCACTTGAGGTTCGATATGCTGATTGGCTCATGGGTGAAACGAGAACTTACGAGATTATATCCAAACGGAAATGGTTTTCGTGATACATTTACTGTGTGCTGTTGTTTCAGGACATGGTCCTGCTGTTGTTTCGTTATGTAAGTTAATATTAAAATTGACCGATTCGTATGTTTAAAAGAAAGTAGGATTGCTTTAATTTTCAATAAATAAGTAAGTGTTTTCTATTTTTTTCGCATGTTATCATTTTTTAAAAATTGAAAGGAAACTTGATTTGAGTAGTGAATAATAAAGAATTTCCGTTCATGTAAGGTTTTTGGAAAAGAGGGGGGGGGGGGGGGAAGGGGGGGGGGAATTCACATGATTTCGGCTGCACTAACATTTTAGACCACGGGCCGCCACTGGTTGGCACAACTGTCGAGTCCCTTTGATTCCCACTATTTATAGATCACGTTACCATTTTCAGAACATAGCTGTATTTGTTAACCCCCCCCCCCCCCCCCTTATGACTTCCTTAATAAATTTTTTATCGTGAGTTACGACAAAATACTTTGAATTTAATTTAATATTTACAATAAGATAATCAATCTTTTAGAACTTTGAATTCAACTGACTTTTACAATTTAAATCGAAATTATAGAAATTAATATATTTAGTATAATATAGTAAATATATAGTTAATATAGTAAGCTGGAAACCTTAAAAGTTGGAAATTTCGAGTTTTAAAAATCCGCGAATTTGGAAAATGTATGCCTCAAGAAAATTACTATTATTAGCAAATGAAAGCGAAGAGAGATTAGAAATTGCCCAACTTGTGAGAGATCAAACCTTTATTAAACTTTTAGGACACTGGACTGGAAAATGCGTACAAAAAAAATCAATACTTTCGAGAAAACTGTTTAATATTTACCTATAAAAAAGTTGATAAGTTGGAACTAGGAATTTTTAGCAATGTTGAGTTCGGAATTTCCAATCGTTAAGTATGGTTTGGTTAATAACATCGCACTAGAGCTGCACATTGTTCGTTAAACCTTAGAACGGAACGGACACTGTACTGGAACATGCGTGCAACAAATGTTGCGTGCCACAACGTTGGTTCGGGTCTATCTCGAAGGAAAGACTCGGGACTATTGCCTCGTACTTTTAACCATGGTCAGATAACAAAATAACACCCGAACTGATATCCATACCCGACGCCGTTAAGTTGGGAATTTTGAATCGTTAAGTTGGGAATTTCGAAACGTTAAGTTGGGAAATTTCTTGTCTCATTAATTATTCTATTTTCAGCATAAAACTAAATTTCAGATTATAGTTTCTTATGTCAGAATTAAAATATATCGTCCACATTCGGAAAACTTTAGCATAAACGTTTATTTTTTTTACGTGGAACTTCTTTAAAAGTAGCTACATGAAGTATCAGGATAGACACAAAACTTTATTAAGCTTTTAGTCTCCTCCCTTTCAACACTATAACTCCGTGACAAAAAAATTACGGTTTACATAAATTCTGTCTCGTGTGATAGGAAATTATTCACCGATAAATGTTAATTTTTTAAGGGGGGAGGGTAGGGTGTTGAACACCAATTTTAAATTTATCATAAGTATGCTTCTACTACTCAAAAGTTAACACAATTTTTATGATATATGTATTATGTTATTATTGATAACTTTTGAAATTTTTGAAACATAATCTCAATTTGGAGTTGAGTTGTAACAATTTTAACATTTTAAATTAAAAAAGTTTAAGGTACACTTTTCTAGTAAACTATTATGATATAAATTTTTTTTTTCTGAAATACAAATTAGACTGCATGTTCAACTTGTGGAACCAACAAAACTTATATTTTTGTATGGGTAAATATATATTAAAAAAATATATACATTTTATAACTAAAATTTTTTATGTAAACAAAAGTAAATTACATTTTTAAAAACATTAAGTATACATTTTGTCTATTTTTTGAGGTTCCATAAGTTGAACATGCAGTCTAATTTGTATTTCAGGAAAAAGTTTATTTATATTCATAATAGCTTACTAGAAAAGTGTACCTTAAACTTTTTTAATTTAAAATGTTAAAATTGTTACAACTCAACTCCAAATTGAGATTGTGTTTCAAAAATTTCAAAAGTTATCAATAATAACATAATACATATATCATAAAAATTGTGTTAACTTTTGAGTAGTAGAAGCATACTTATGATAAATTTAAAATTGGTGTTCAACACCCTACCCTCCCCCCTTAATAAAGCAAATTATGTACTGGGCGTTGATGAGGGCTCGCAGATACAAATATTCTTAATTTAAGACGAACCAAACCACTAGTTTTTAAAAAGAATATCACCACACGTAATCGAAGGGAAATTAAATAAAAAAATTAGTTCGGTTTGTGAGTTTTGCACTATATAATAAAAACTTATTATGTTGGATATATCGTCTTGTTTCAATAATAAAAAATATTTAAATTAAAACTTCAGAATGCATTGCCGATTTTTATATCTAACATTTCTCAAATTAAAATGCATACAAATGATGTCATACAGTAACTGTAATCTTAAGCTTTCTTTTATTTTTATATAAAAGCTCAATTCTATTTTGTAGTTTCCTATTTCGGAATTAAAAGTAAATATAATCCTTTGCTCTATCGAATATGCCCGTTGTACATTCGAAAAACAATTTTCTCTTATTTATGTTCAATTTATTTAATTCTTTATTTTTTCCGAAATACAGTTGTCCGGTTACGTGGGAAAAAAAAGAAATTCGTCCGTTGAGTTCTGAGAAATGGCATTTTCTTGTTTTTCTATTGCAATAAAAAAAAATACGAAAATCGGAATCGAAAGAAAATTACAGACGTTCCGATTCAACTGTAATTGCATATCTGCTATACATCCGGCATATCTCAGCTTCCGAACTAAACCATTAATTTTCGACGGCGAGTTCAAAAATAAACCGTAAAAGAACAATAGTTTTTATTTGTTTTTTTTTATTTAAGTAAATGTCTTTCCCGACAATTTTGAGAAATTCTAGGTTTGTATAAAGTGGTACCTATCCATCATATTTCGCAAACGAAAACAACCGGTTCCTTATAAACTGCGACTGTGATTTATTTCATTAGAGAATATTCGAAAATGTCGGATTTCTAGAATTCGTTTATATTTCTGAACGCGGTTAATTTAATATTTATGGCAATGAAGATAAGGTAATAAGGGTAAATTTTAAAATTGGTGTGCAATAAATTACAAAAGTTTCTACACTATATAAAAAAAATGTGCTTAAAATGAGTACATAGATGTACTCGTTTTTCTTTGAGTACAATTGTATCGTAAATGAGCGATGACGTTCTCAAATTTAAGTAATCGTACTTTCGCAAAAATGCGCAGTATGGTTTAATATTGCTGATATCAAATTCTATTCAAGCCATCTTAACAAAACAACCTGCCAACTTAAAATAGTTGTTTAGAAGATGGTTTTCCACATTATATGTTGTCGATTGCTTAAATAGAAACTCAGTTATTACGACTCAATTATCTTACTTCCCATTCTTTTGCCACGTCTTTTTAACATTACTTCTGTTTATAACTTCTTCACGTTGCTCTGGTAGTACAACGAATAAGGCCTGGACGACATCAGGTTGACGGATTGGGTTCGATTCCCGGTAAGTCCTGGTTGTGATTGTTGAAATTTATTGATAGTGATTTATGAAGGCAGCCTATGTAGGCAAGCAACTGCTGTTTTTTTTATTTTTGGGTACATGTTTTTTTCCATAATGAAACTTACGTATTCGGAGCTATGATAAGCATCGAATGTAATCAAAAATTAGTACGATTTACTTATTTCTAAGTACCTATTTTTAACATTTTACTATATATTTTTTATATCTACTATATCCTTCATTTTTTTTAAAGCATAATCTTTCATTTCAATTACTTTCAGCAATTCCACAACAACTGGATCGATTTATCTCTCATTGCATTAAACGAATTGTCGGAGATGCGATTTGTCTTAATATTCACGTGTGTAACGTCTTTAAAATCGGAAGTTTTAATTAGGGATGAACCGGATAGCGGTTTTGCCGGATATCGGATATCCGGCGCACATTACAAACCGGATATCGGATATCCGAACTGGATTTTGCCGGATATCCGGCAGTTTATTTTTTATAAAAATAACTTCTCATACACACTAGAAAAAAGCGGAAATCGGTCAAAAATTTTAAAATATTTTTTTTTATTCTGTAATATTTCCCGATTCCTTATATTTAAAGTGATACCAAAATTGAATAAACATTCAAAAAACTTTTTTATTTACAAAAGGGTTATTCTAGGGTGCTGGCTAGCAATGGTCGTATGTTTTGTACATTTTACACTTAATTTCTGAATAATTGTAATTTTACCATATGCCCTTCCAAACATGAAAGCTCAAATTTGCTTAAACTTTTGAGAAATTTATGTTTTAATTCAACTTTATATTAGTTGTGAAATGTGATGACCCTCCACCATAACGATTCGTTAAAAATATAATTTTAAAGTTAAAAATTTGAAAAAAAGTGGGTTTTTTAAAGTTTCTATTGGTTAAAGGGAGAATCTGCATACTGTGAATACATTGGTAGAATTTTCAGGAAAATACTTAAAGCAAAAACAAAGAAAATTGATCGCCACAAAAAAAAAAATCTTCTATGTTTTATTCATCCGGATATCCGGCATGGAAAATCGGATATCCGGCACTTTCGGATATCGGATAGTTACCGGATAGTTAAAAAGTAGCCGGATACCGGATAGTTACCGGATATCCGTTTCATCCCTAGTTTTAATCTTAGCCTTAAATAAGGAATACAAACAAGTCCAATCGTCCTATTCATCACAGAGTTGTACAGTGTCGGAATCGATCCCCTTAAAAGCGCAAAATATTTCTACTCTGATAGCCCCATTTAGCTGATTTTAAAAACGTTTTCGAGTGGAAAAAATTTCAGTCAGTTTCAGGGACAGTTGATGTGGAGGGTTGTTACTTATCTACACAACTTCCCAAACCCAACAGCTGGAATATTTCTCCCCGAGGATACTATTCTTTGAATTTTTATCTCCTTAGCAAGTGAATAAACATTGCAGCTTATCTTTTTACTTCCAACGTCCGTTACCCATTGATCGGGTTTCGCTAAGTCTGCTGATTTGAGTGACTTGATAATACCTAATCGAAGTTAAGACACAGAAGAAGACAACAAAACAGCCCCGTAAGTTATTGTTGTTCTTCTGAAATATTTAAGTAGCATTCGAGTCCAATCTCTGTAGATTTAAACCACCTTATTTTAAAATTCTAATTTTACATTTAAAATAAAACCAAAATATTTCCTTCCAAGGGCATAACTTTATAGACATCTAGTGAAGGACCATATAGTAAATAAATGTTTTTTTTATATATATTTTAAATTACCTTAGTTAGATTCAACTTTTAATTCTAAATTTTAAAATATCAAAACTAGTTATTTATCTGTATCATTATAATCCAAAATAAAACTAAAAAACTATTGAATACAACATTTTTATAGGAAACTAATAAACATTATTATTGAAAATAAACGAAATCCTAACTTAATTAAAAGGAAGAAGATAAATTACAAAATATTTTTAAGTTTAAATTGATATTTTTATTCCATCTAATGTTATATCAATTGGAAATCCGTTTTAATTTGGGAAAAAAAAACTTTTACTCAAATAATTTTTATTTATTTAAAACTAATTTTTTTAGTTTAGTAATTAAAAATAAATACCATTCTTAGACCTAATTAGCATACCAACTTATAATATACTTATATTTTAAAATGTGATTTTAAAAAAATGTGCTTCTCCATTAATAATAATAAATAAAGCTTTAACGTTTCGTAAAACTTAATATTGAGTGAAACCAAACACTTAGAAAACACGATTAAAGTTTTTAGTTTAATTAAAAATAAATACCATTCTTAGACCTAATTAGCATACCAACTTATAATGTACTTATATTTTACAATGTGCTTTTAAAAAAAATGTGCTTCTCCATTAATAATAATAAATAAAGCTTTAACGTTTCGTAAAACTTAATATTGAGTGAAGCCAAACACTTAGAAAACACGATTAAAGTTTTCGTTCCTTGTAAAACTTACTTGTCATCCAGCAAAAAATCTCAAAAAAATAAATGATCAAAAAAGCATAGAAACAGTTTTAGAAGTTTGAAAGCGTATTTAGAAGATTCCTAACTATTTTAACAAATAAAAAGGCAAGATCAACAATTTTTACACTTCAATTTTACAACCCTTAAAGCAGCAAGGGGAAAGTTTTGAAAACATTCTCTAGTAAAATAATTTTTAAAAAAGTATATCTTCTATCTACAGTGAAAACAAATTTACCGGTTCGATATTTTGCTCATCTGTCATAGGGTTAATCATCTCAAACTTCAGTCTTAAGAACGTTAGATTGTTTGTCCCTTCGTCTAATGTTTATTAACCGACCGTTTTCCTTGCACTTCACCTTATAACCATTATCTTTAAAGAACATGTAAATAAAAAAATAAGTATACGCTCGACGAATAAAGAATACCAATGTATACTTGAGTAGAGTGATAGAAACCTCTTACTCTTATCTGTTGCTGGCATTGTTTCGTGGTGAGCAAGTTTATTCAGACTACTAAGCACTTTACTATTTTATATTTGAAAAAAAAAATTTAAGTAGGCACAGGCTGCAGCCTTGGGGCCAGCCTATGCCTATTTCAATCCCCCCCCCCCCCCCCCCCCCCCCACACACACACACAAAACAGAGTCAACTTGCGGAATAAATTATTTGGAAAGATGATAATGCAAACCCTAATGAAAATACTACACTACAATCTTTCTATGATGGAGAAAGATTATATTTTTTAACGGATTTGTACAATGTAAATGTACCCTAATACTTTTATGTTCTTTAATAAATATATATATTTAAATTGTCATAATTACAATGGCATTGTTTTACTTTTTTTGGAAATAGATTACTTTTATGTTTCTTACATTTGTATTTTGCTTAGAGCCATTTGAAAGTAATATAAAGGCGAGGGCAATATTTTATTGTCATTTTAATAGATTCCAGAATGCTATTGCACCTTGAGATTCCTGGAAATTGTTGGCATTTTGTAACATAGTATTGGAAATTTACAAAAAATAATGTATTCCAATTTTATATGTACCAAGGTGGCAACATAACCTGGAAATCAGGGAATTATCATGGAATTTTTTTATTCTGGACATGTCAGGGAATTGTAAACGAAATTCATAAAAAAAAAAATCAAGGAAATTTTCAAATTTGGATCATTAAAACGGCAATTATCATCTATTATGATTTTTATTCTGGGTAGTTTAGTTACCAATATTTTTTATTGTGTAGTAGTTTAGTTGTCAATATTTTCTGAAAAAGAATTTAAAAAAAAGCATGGTTATATGCATTTTTATATTTTCAGGTTTTTTTTTTGTCTTTATTTGGTAAAAACGTGAACCATTCCTGGAGGGAGAAGAAAAAGCAAAGTGCGATGGACTTTAAATTGTAAGCAACATGTGAGGGACTAATGAATATGCAATTATTGAAGATTGGAATAAGAAATAGGAAACATATAAAAAATTTAAAATTATCTTCAAAAGAAATAAAAAAAACTTGCTTTATTTTGCATTATCTGCTTCCAGAGAACATGCTTAATTACTATTATGCTGTCGCAATTGTATAATTTGTGTTGTATCCATAAATTATTATTTTAACTGACAATAAGTATTGCTTATAATTTTTCAATTGTAATGCAATATATTTATTGTAGCGTTGATACTTAGTTAAAGGGCCCGCACCACATATTCATCCTAGGGGCCCACTAACTCTAAATCCTTCTCTGACTGTACCTTGAGGTGGAATACTTTGTACACGCCCCTGCTCCTTCTTGCGTCTTACGTAAGCTCTAGATATCTCCGCACTTGTCATAAATATAGACTTCTTGACATCATTTTGTTTGTATTGAACGGATCTTTCAACCTGTATAAGCTTCCTATGTCGCAAGTGAACTTTAGAATGATATCGTGACTTCATAGTGAAATCTTCTTCAAATCATCACTTTTTATAACCCCACAATTTTCACACAAATGGTTTAAACTGTCAACTAGTCAAAGGGAATTGTTGAAGGCGTTGTTCGCTTAAATTTAAGTATACACTCGCTACAATCCTTCGATTATAGCTGAAGTTACACCGGTTAAACAGGACAGAGTATGCCAGTATTTAATTCATTCTCCCCACCCACCTCACGCGGTACAAATGTCAGAGGGGCGAGCAGGGACCAACTTACAAGCTTAGGGGCCCAGGGCTAAAGAACATTAGGGGGGGGGGCCCTCGACGTAACGCAAAATAAAACTGCTAAATTTATGCACAGGCACACAAAACAAAATGACGTAATCAGTCGACTTTAATGCAAATATATATATATATATTTTTTAAACTACTAATTTTCTTCTTTTGAGAATTTGAATTAACGTTAATGATCAATTCTGTAACAGTTTTTTCATACGTTTCTAGTTCTGTTCTTTCTTTCTTTTTTAGCTTTTTTTTTAGTTGAGCCAGATTCGTATGTTCTGCCCATTTTATAGCTAGCAAATCCCTAATGATTACAATATCAGGAAATTTGGTATAAGAAATAAGTATCCGTAAATGACAAATCTACGTGCGATTAGTAAACACAGCTTGTTTATGGTCTTGGACCTTGGCCATTAATTTAATTTTACTAGTGATCCAAAGCGCATATTTTTGAAAAACGCGATGCAAAAGGTGACATACATCACGAACGTGCTGAAAAGTGAAATTGATTTAATTGGGTAAAATAATATAAGTTTTGCAAAACAATTAACGATTGATTTAATTTTTTTTTTTTAATTTTGATTAAAATAAATTTAATTGATTTTTAAAAAATTCGTTAGTAAATTTATTTTTTACTTTTTCACATGCATTTAGCATTAAATCATTTTTGGGGGCCCTGGGCAAGTGCCCCGAATGCCCTCCCGTAAATCAGTCTCTGGGGGCGAGTGAATTAGTGGCCGACATGGTCGACGCAGCCTACCTTTTTCTTCTCACATACGTACACCTTGATAAAACTTTTCATATACGAGTACCACCTTCTCACTCATCCACGTACACAAATAAAGTTTGTTTTTGTTAGGCAGTAACGTTCTTAACCCTTTGCACTCCGTTGGCGCCGCTCAGGCGAAAAAATAACGACTCGTTCTTATGGTTCCCTGTTCTTTAAAATAAACGAGAACAGCAAGATCTTGTATTTAAAAAACATCGATATTTTTTTTTTAACTCGTTCTTTTGCAGATCCAAACAAATTATGTTTCTTTTTTCAATAAGCATAACAAATTCTAGGGTAAAGAACATAAGGATGAATAACTGTTCCGTAGAAACAACGGAAAACGCAAAGAGTTCTTGAAGTGCAAAGGGTTTGAAAATTAATCAAACAACTCAAACTGATGACAATTAGAGGGGGGACTCAACACCCCCTCCCCCCCCCCCCCCCTCCCCAAGACTATGTTTCTTTTTTTCTATATAAGCATAACAAATTCTAGGGTAAAGAACATAAGGATGAATAACTGTTCCGTAGAAAGAACGGTAATTAACGGAAAGAATTTAGGTAATTACAAATTATTGATAACTAACCATTACTGATTAACAACCAATTTGTAATTATTAGCTAATTACTAACTAGCATAACTTCTAATCTGCTTTTATTTTTTATAAACGTAATTTTTTTTTTATTGCTACCCTAATGTTTCCGCGTATTAATTTAAAATCTGCATATATTTCCCTCCACTATGAATGCGTGTAACTTTCATAATTGGCGGTTTTTTATATACTTTTTGTGATCCGGAGTCCAAAACAGTGGTTTTCAAACTTGGTTTTTGCATAACTGTGAACAAAATATTTTAAGAACGGATGAATGAACGTAAGCTAAATTTAGCATTTGTAAAAATCAAATATTCAAAAGCGGGGACTTGAATCTAGTATTACTTGAAAAAAACTTAATATAAAGGGAATTCAAAACGTATAGAAATATTGAAAATCCGAAATCGAAACGTTGACTCAAAAAAAGGCAATGGCCTTACATTTTATACAAGGTAAAAAATAGTCAAATAAAATTTTATAAAAGCGAGCAAGTATTTCAATTCCTTTGGCCATTGAACTCTAAATAGGTTGATTATCTATTTTATTTTAACAAATAAAAATTTGATTTAATAATTTGAAGGAAAAAAATTATAAAATATATCACAAGTATGAGTAAAGTTCGAACTTCTATTACAAATAACTTTAACGAATATTTAGAATACAATTACAAATAAAGAATGAATAAAGACATTTTACGTTTTACAATAGCACAAGAAAGTTCTTTTTTAAAAAATATATATTCCTTCTGTGTGCATTTAATTTCAATAGAATTGCAAAATCGACCTCAAATATAAGAAAAGGTCTTTTTATTTTTGAAAAAAAAATTATGTCAATAAACAATAAGTACAATTCCTATTGAAATATCGATTATTTTCAATTAATTGTTCGTTTATAAACCGAATAACTCCACACTTTCAAAACATGTTACGAAAACAGTTCTGTTACGAAACCTTTTAGTCCTGGGAATTCTGGGTAATATTATTTTTATTAAAGACACTCGCTAATTTCGAAGAACGTTCCTGTCTGCATCAGTTGCCATGGCTACAGACGGTCGTCTCGTCTGCATCGAAGAGGAGGTTACCATGGATGTACCGAGCCGAAGGATTCGAAAATAGAACTAGCTCAAATCGAAATTTCGCAATGGAAAAGTGCAGATTGTATTTTTTCATATTGTGAGTCATATGAAAGTGATATAGTTGTCGGTTCGCGTGGATAATATAAAATGCAAAAACTTATTAATTTGTGTTTTGATAATTATAAGTAGTGGCGAGGCGTGACTTTTTGCGATGGTCATCTTGAAGGAAAGACCCGGGAACACATTCACACACACGTTCATACATGCACCTCGTTATTTTAGAACCATGGTCAGATGACGCTTTAAACGAAATGACAAGTTAGACGATTTAATGAAAAAATATAGGCTAAATATGTCGAAAATAATTAAAACCACGTGCACTGACTTGCAACTAAACAATTTAGTTGCATGCAACCGGAAAACTCGAATTGTATCCGCTCACTGAGCAACTTTTAATTGCACAAAATAGCCTTTCGTTCGCTACCGCGCTAACAGTTATGGTTTAGTTTGGTTTTGGTTAATTAACGTCGCACTAGAGCTGCACAGTAGGATATTGGCGACGGTTCGGGGTCTATCTCGAAGGAAAGACCCGGGAACACATTCACACACACATTCATAAATGCACTTCGTTATTTTAGAACCATGGTCAGATGACGAGGAAACACCTGAACTGGCACCCAACGCCTTCAATAGACGTCGGGACTTGGACCCCGATCAAATTAATCGTGCACCAGTCCCGTATACACGCCGCTAACAGATATGGAAAATATTCGACAATTTGTATAGATCGGCGGTAATAAGAGTTTGACGAATTTTCACTTTGGCAATTGCGAAATCTAAAACCTGACAGCCCCGAGCTGGATGCAATTAAATAATCATGAATAATTTGAAGTGTGATTTTTTATTTTCCCAGTTGATTAAAAGTTGCAGTGCAATTGTCGCTGTGCGCGGCAGTGGCGTAGCCAGGATTGTCCGAGGGGGGGGGGAGTTTTAAACTGTCAATTTTAATTAATAATTTTAAATTATCAATTTTAATTAATAATTTTAAACTGTCAATTTTAATTAATAATTTTAAATTATCAATTTTAATTAGTAATTTTAAATTATCAATTTTAATTAATAATTTTAAATTATCAATTTTAATTAATAATTTTAAATTATCAATTTTAATTAATAATTTTAAATTAGTAAATATAATTTATGTTATTTTTTAATTTAAGCAGTAGTTTTAAATTTTAATTTTAATTAATCATAATAATTTTTAAGTAGTAATTTTAAATTATCAATTTTAATTAATAATTTTAAATTAGTAAATATAATTTATGTTATTTTTTAATTTAAGCAGTAGTTTTAAATTTTAATTTTAATTAATCATAATAATTTTTAAGTAGTAATTTTAAATTATCAATTTTAATTAATAATTTTAAATTAGTAAATATAATTTATGTTATTTTTTAATTTAAGCAGTAGTTTTAAATTTTAATTTTAATTAATCATAATAATTTTTAAGTAGTAATTTTAAATTAGTAAATTTAATTTATATATTTTTTAATTTAAGCAGTAGTTTTAAATTAAAATTCGAATTAATAATTTTAATTAATTAAAAATATATATAAAAATTATAAATAAAATGCAAATTAAAAGCTTAATTTTCCTAGGTTAATCTTCAGTCATTTCCTAATTTAAATTACTAACAAACCTGGCTGACATTTCACTGGGATTTAAGTCTGTAGCTAGATATTGATGGTGAGTCCGGATTGAAGCAATTTTAAATTAGTAATTTTAATTATTAATAATAATTTTTAAGTTGTAATTTTAAATTTGTAAATAACTCTTTATTATATAATTAAAAACAACAGAATAATAATCATTATTTTCCGGTTAATTTTATCATGCATGACTGTGGCGTGACATGGGGGAGGTTTCATTGGTTGCGTGACGCAGAAAAACGGCGCATTGCGGCAAAATCATAACTGAAAATGGCGATGCTCTTAAAAAAATCAAATAACTGAATAAAAAATATATTTTTATTAAAAAAAAACATTGATTTGTATAATCTGTGAAGCTAGATAATGGAAAATTGTTTGCCTAATCATCAGCACGAGATGCAGCGCTGCAGAAAAAAACACAGATTTAACACAGATTTAAACGAGAATCTGTTGACCCACACCCTTCTTAAATAGAGCCAACTTTTTCATTATATGCCCTTCGTATTTATAATAATTGAATATAACTTTTTAATTATCCCCCATAAAAAATTTCACACGAATGTTCATCAATCTTGGGAATGATCAAAACCCAAATTAAAAAAAAAGCGGAAAACCTCGTTTCCGCGTGAAAATTTACATTTACAAATTAGTGTCTGAGTGACAGAAAACTAATTTGCAAATATAATTGAATAAAAAATTAGTTAGTTTTCGGAATTTTCCACGATAATCTCAATAAACAAAATATATTTGAATAAGATAAGGAATGCATACTTTAAACATATCAGTTAATTTTTTGCACGATGCTCCTTTCTTTTATCTTGAATCTTTCAATAGTTTATGTTTTGATGACGGCATACCATGAAAATGGTAATTCAGATAAGCTTAGCAAGCACGTGCAGTACTGGACTGATTTTCAAATTCAAATGGCAAATGAGAGACATACAACCTCTCAGAAAACTGATGTTTGAGAAGGGGAAAAAATTCCACCGGTATTGTGAGGGAGCAAAGAGGATCACAATTAAGGGCATTATATTTTTGACAGGAGTCATTTACAATCCTTTCTCAAAGCGCGTAGGGGATGAATGGGTCTTTTCAGGGAAAATACCCAAAAAATAAGCAATTTCTGGAGTGATGTATTGTGAATTCCAGCTCAACTGCCGCCTCATTTCAAGTGTTAAGAAAAGTAACCCTTTACATCATGTACAAACAACCTACAATTATCTTTTGTGTCGCCAACTGAAATACCAATAGACTTCTTTACTCCCGTGTTAAGCAAATGTCACGTAGGTTGAGGTACAATTGAGACACCCAAGACAATCATACTACCCCATCGCCCCCCCCCCCACCCCACCCCACAGGCGCTCCTTAAAATTATCCCTTCAGGGGACAGAAGGGAAGTGATCAGGAGTTACATGTGGGTTAGACCAGGAAATGCGACGTGTGTTTTTTTCTATAGAAATCGGAAAAAAAAAATCTTCGTTTTTTTTGCACTTATTATTTTTCAAAACAATAATGGGTTCAAACAATAATCTGACCCAAAGTAACCCAATGCTGGCTACGCCACTGACTGCGCGGCTAGCCTAACAAATATTATATGAGCGTACACTAGGGTGGGTCGAAAAAACATTTTTTCTCCATATCGTTATTATAATAGTGCGTAAAGGGTGACCAGTGGGATCAATAAACATACTGCAAAATATTTTTTTGATCGGATAATATTTTCTGCCTCCTCATCGCACTTGAAATTTCGAAATTTGGGTAAAGTTTGTCTTTTTTCACCTATATATAAAAAATATTTTCCGAAATAGTTATCCTAATAGCACGGAAACGGAATGGGTGTCTAATATGATCAATAAACACGATATAAAATATTTTTGTGATCGAATAATATCTTCTGCATCCACATCGCACTTGAATTATCGGTATTTTTGTTAAAAGTGTACTTTTTCATGTGATATAAATATGGTTTGAATAATATTTAATACATGTACAGCTGCGGAAAAAAAAACGAACCACCAATGATTTTTTTGTTAGTTTTTATAGTAGAGCTAAACTTAAGTTGGAAGTTTTATCCGTGTTACTTCTAAACGACCCAAATAAAATACACTAACTTTCATTACTTATATGTATATTTTTTAATTTTATTTAAATTAGGATATTAATATTCATAAAATTTATGAATAGCAACCATGCTATATTTTGATAGTGATTGATTCAGAAAAACGCTTTATATCCATATATAAAATTTCGTGATTTTCCTCTTTGTAGTTTTTTTGCTATATTAATATGTGTAACAAATGATCATTTCAGGTGTCATACACAAATTTAAAATCAGCAGAACTTAGCAGAAATCTTCGCTAATTTTGAGAATTCTTAACAGAAATCTTCGCTAATTTTGAGAATTAAAAGCGCTGTGATCGCGTTGGCATAAAATTCTAAATTCTTATATAAAGGCGAGGGGTGTACTAGAGGGGTGCACGTTAAATATGATCCAAGTCCAATGTCCTATCGCCTACTGAAGTTGCGTTGGGTGTCAATTCGTACGTTGTTCTCGTCATCTGACCATGGAAAAAAAATATGAACTTGGTTAATTAACGTTGCACTAGCCCTGCACAGTGGGCTGTTGGCGACGGTTCGGGGTCTATCTCGAAGTAAAGACCCGAGAACGATGCCTCATATTTTTGACCATTGAAAAATTGATTGAGGATCATTGATTTAAGTTGATAATACTACATGTAAATATTTAAAGAATGTGAATATCTTAGTTCATTATACTTAAACTTTTTTATATAATAATTATGTCCGCTGCCCCATGTCTTTTAAAGAAAACCACACCACTATATAAGCCGCCACTACATTTTGTAAATAAAAAAAATAAGTAGTAATTAATAAATGTATTATGGATAATTCTTAACTATTTTAAATAAATGCATTAAAAATAACTAGAGATGTATTTTTGTAGAGGAAGGGCTTTAAGTTAACAATATAATTCCTAAAAGTGAAAATCAGATTCCTAGAGTGAAAATCAAATTTTGAATGAAAAGGACAACAAAACGATTCATCCTTAACAACCGCTACAGAAAACAAGGTTTCTCTCTACTAAGGTTTACTTTACTATTATAAGGTTTACTTAAATTAACTGGTGGAGTAAAGTAACCCCGAATGTTGGCCTGGAATGAGGTTAGTGAACCAAAGGATTTGTAACCTGAACTAGAAGAAGAAAATAGATTTATATTTTTAAATTCTTTCATAACAGAATTGGGCCCTAACCTTATACAGGGTACACGTGGTTATGTAAAAAATACAACTTTTTCCACTGGAAGAAAACCCGTGTTATACCAACACCGGTGTGTTGGTAATACCTACAAAACACTTTTAGCTGTAACGTTCCCTAAAGAAAGAGAGGGGAAAAAAGGCCAACTGTTGGACAGCAGGATTGCTAATCCTCACGTGAAAAATATATTACTGACTTCTTTCGCTGAATGCCCCGCCCCGCCTTTTTTCAAATATGAAACTTTTTTTTAAGAGGTGCAGTAAAGTTACCCTGCAAGGTGTAAAGTAACCCCCTTGACAGTAACGTGAAAAACAGAGTTTAAAACACAATCAGTGTCACTGACTAATTGAAAAGCCGAATTGAATTACAGCGGCAATTGAAATTGCAAATTTTCCAATATTTCACATAGCCGGATTGGACACACCATATGTGATTATATTATTAAACTATTTTTTTAAAAGATGCAAAAATTGTGTGCACATTGAAGTGGTATAAATGCTGTTTAAGAAACTTCAATGCTTTCTTTATTAAATACAAAAACCTTTTGTGCATATTTTTGTTTTTTAAAGGATTTTTAAAAGCATTAAAATAATTTCGGACCACCCTGCATAACTTAAGACAAGCACAATCTTATGGAAAATGTGCAATTACATAACCTCAATTCAAACTGAGTTTGTAATATAACATTTGCAATATTTCATTTAAATACAGAATTTAAAAAAAAATTATATGAATCTTATAAGTAAATCATTGGTATATGTATTTTAAACTTTTAATAAATAATTTTTTAAAGATATATTCTAAAATTTAAAAATTTTCTTACAATATTAATTTTATCATTTGCCTATATGATTTCAGAACATCTTAAGAATACAAATGATGAAATTTGTCATCAGCAAAAATACTATATACAATCACATTGAAGTAGTAACATATCTGTAAGAATAATACATACTGCATCATATTATTTGAACAATTTATATGCTAGCCTTATCTTATCTCTGATCTGACCACGAGCAGAAAAACAACGGGAAAAGGAGAACCACGGCTAACGCCAAAACATTTTCTACCCGCTTCATTCATTTCTTAGTTCAACTTTGTTCAATGTGGAGGTAGCCCCTCAAATAAGATCGATACATATTGTATAATATCTCTGCATATAATGGTAGAAAATTAACGAAAATTTATATTTAGATTATTTTGAAGGCGGGGAACATTTCTGCGCTATCAAAAGTAGGTGTTGCTATTGAAAATTTTAAAATTGGTACGGATTCGAGTATGAAGATAGTCCCCTATGCAAATTTTTTGTATATCGTTGTATAGTAGACTTTATTCCCTACAAAATGGTATATTAAGTTTAGCTTTACTATGAAAACTAACGAAATAATCATTGGTGGTTCGGTTTTTTTTCCGCAGCTGTACATACACCAATACACTTACAGATGACTATGTTACAGATATTTGAATTCATCATTATGGTCAAATTCATTGGCGGATGCAGGGAGGGGGGAGAACAAGGGCCCGTGCACCCCCCCCCCCCCTTGCAGACCGGGCCACTTATTATTTTTTTTCCCTTATGTAATCGTGAAAAATTTATGTAGGTAAAAAAAAACTTAACACATTTTTGTCCTGTTCTACAAAATCAGGAAGTCAAGCATTAACAAACTTTGGACAACAACCGCTAAATCATTGATTGTTATAAGAACATTGTTCTAATAAATTCGTCTCTATTTTCAGCCCCACACAAACCTTAGCAGATGCTTCTGTTACGAACTTCACACATCGTTCAACTGCCTGTGCGTGAGATGGGAAGTGAACTATTTCGTTTTATTTCTCACAATGGACCAGAATATGTCAGTGGGTATATCACGGAGCATTGGAGGAGAATTCTAGGACACTATCGCATTCGCTGTGTCTGACTAAAGCGAACTACGATTACATCTCAGTTCTCCACACACATAGTGTGTTTAGTTTAGGAAAATTACCGACTTTTCCAGAAAAGTTGATAAATCGTTAATTTTCTCTGATAATTCACTGACTTTTTAGGTCATTTTTCCTCATAATTCCAGGTTTTTCCTGTTTTCCAAGTGAGTGGGAATCCTGTTATAAGTGCTGCTAAAAATTGCACAAAATGCTTAAGCATAAAAATGTCATTTATTCTCAACCGTACATATGCATAATATTTTCCTGCCATACCTATATGTAATTTTTTTTTTTACCTCACCTCTTAAAGCTAAGTTCCGGTGCCACTATTCGGCAGTACTAAATTTTGAATAGGTCCTCTGGGAACCAGAAATTGCTAAACACGAAGCACCTACCCAAATTCAGAAATACATAAAACAATTTTTGAAACGTTTTTTATGCGAATTTGTCTTGAAAATTGGTCAAGATACAACGGTTATTGGCAAATATTCGGGATAAATGACCTACCATCGTGTAGTGGAAGTAGAATTTATTTTAGCTTACCTTCTTAAGCTCCTTGCTACGAAATCTCATGACCACTGCCGCTAGTTTGATCTCATCATCAAGCAAGTACATCCCGAGCCTCAGTTTCCAGAACCTCATCGAAGTGAAACTGGATGAAATCCATGGCCGAATTCTGTAACTGGACATCAAAATGCTGATTGGCCAGGCACAGAACACGACAGCCTTCATCTTGGACAGTACAATATTAACGCATGTCTTTCGAAGACTGGACACACCAAATTTGCCAGCTGCAAAATATAGGTCGTACACCGATTCGAAGTCATTGTCACGTAGATGTCCAGTGTACAAAAATTCCGAAACATCCTTCCGAACGGGTAATTTAATGTCGGTGATGTCAATGACGTTATTTTCCTTCTCATCCACGGAGAGGTTTCCAACATTTTGGCAAACACAGGCACAAATTTGGCACACAATAAGAATTTATGCACATTTAGAACGTTATCTTTTAGGTTAATGTCCGCATGTAGTGATGTTTCGTACATTGTTTCTATGATGTCCACCAAAGTTGATAAGTTGTCCGATGGTACACTTTCAGTACAAAATTTATCAAATGGACGAGTAGAATGACCACGCCTACAGTGACGTCAGAGCTAGTTTGTTTGTGGGATAGCGTTAGAATTTCCCTCAGAACTACTAATATATTGAAAAGCTCGATGATATTTTTTTAGAATATGATGTTAAAACACAAGTTAAACATAACTAATGCAAAATTTGAACATAAAAAGGCAATATTATTGTTTGTTTACAAGTAATCGGCAACTTGCATGTGCTCGAAATCCCACAAACAAGGGTAAACTCCGCCCCGATCTAGTTGTCCATTCCGTAATACAAAAAATTGTCTTTTGTTACCAATATTCTCTTTTCAAATTGAGATCGCGGCGCAATCACGTAATGTTTACGTTTTGTCGGTTGTAACTGCGAAAAACGGTATGAACGGAAACGCCAAAATCCAGTAAAAATAATTTCGGCCAACGTTTGGCCCAATGATATATTTCCCACTCGATTCATTTGTTGGTTGGAGTCGTCCAGAACATCCGCAAAAATTAACGGCGTTTATACGGGTTTGGTTTGGTTTTTGTTAATTAACGTCGCACTAGAGCTGCACAGTGGGCTATTGGCGACGGTTCGGGGTCAATCTCGAAGGAAAGACCCGGGAACACATTCACACACATTCATACATGCACCTCGTTATTTTAGAACCATGGTCAGGCGTGTATACGGGACTGGTGCACGATAAATCTGATCGGGGTCCAAAGTCCCGACGTCTATTAAAGGCGTTGGGTGCCAGTTCAGGTGTTTCCTCGTCATCTGACCAAGGTTCTAAAATAACGAGGTGCATGTATGAATGTGTGTGTGAATGTGTATGTGTTCCCGGGTCTTTCCTTCGAGATAGATCCCGAACCGTCGCCAATAGCCCACTGTGCAGCTCTAGTGAGACGTTATTTAACAAAACCAAACCAACACCATTTGTTGGTTAGAGTCGTCCAGAACATCCGCAAAAATTAACGGCGTGTATACGGGACTGGTGCACGATAAATCTGATTGGGGTCCGAAGTCCCGACGTCTATTGAAGGCGTTGGGTGCCAGTTCAGGTGTTTTCTCGTCATTTGACCATGGTTCTAAAATAACGAGGTGCATGTATGAATGTGTGTGTGAATGTGTATGTGTTCCCGGGTCTTTCCTTCGAGATAGATCCCGAACCGTCGCCAATAGCCCACTGTGCAGCTCTAGTGCGACGTTATTTAACAAAACCAAACCAACACCATTTGTTGGTTAGAGTCGTCCAGAACATCCGCAAAAATTAACGGCGTGTATACGGGACTGGTGCACGATAAATCTGATTGGGGTCCGAAGTCCCGACGTCTATTGAAGGCGTTGGGTGCCAGTTCAGGTGTTTTCTCGTCATTTGACCATGGTTCTAAAATAACGAGGTGCATGTATGAATGTGTGTGTGAATGTGTATGTGTTCCCGGGTCTTTCCATCGAGATTGACCCCGAACCGTCGCCAATAGCCCACTGTGCAGCTCTAGTGTGACGTTAATTAACAAAAACAAAACCATTTGTTGGTTGGTTGAATCAACGTCGCACTAGAACCATAGAGCTAAAATTAGAGTTAAGGTTTGGTTTGGTTTTTGTTAATTAACGTCGCACTAGAGCTGCATAGTGGGCGGTTGGTTTGGTTTGGTTTGGTTTTGTTAATTAACGTCGCACTAGAGCTGCACAGTGGGCTATTGGCGACGGTTCGGGGTCAATCTCGAAGGAAAGACCCGGGAACGATGCCTCGTATTTTTGAACCATGGTCAAATGACGAGGACAACACCTGAGCTGGCACCCGACGCCTTCAATAGACGTCGGGACTTTGGACCCCGATCTGATTTATCATACACCAGTCCCGTATACACGCCGTTAATTTTTTGTGGATGTTCTGGACGACATTCTTGTATTTTGGTAGCGAAGTTGGCAACCCTCCGATCGCAATATCACTACTTTTTTACTATTCTTAGTCTAGTCCGTCGCGCAGGTTCGAACCGAGAACCCTCGGATGCTGACGCCAGGCCTCCGGGGCCGAGCGGTTAAGGGCGCAGCTAGGAATACGAAGGTTCCCGGTTCGATGCCAGGTGATGGACTTGACATAGAAAAGTAAAAAGTAGTGATCTTGCGATCGGAGGGTTGCCAGCTTTGCTACAAAAATACTAGAAAGTCGTCCAGAATATCCAACAAATTATACTGGCGTGTATACGGGACTGGTGCACGATAAATCTGATCGGGGTCCAAAGTCCCGACGTCTATTGAAGGCGTTGGGTGCCAGTTCAGGTGTTTCCTCGTCATCTGACCATGGTTCTAAAATAACGAGGTGCATGTATGAATGTGTGTGTGAATGTGTATATTTCCCGGGTCTTTCCTTCGAGATTGACCCCTAACCGTCGCCAATAGCCCACTGTGCAGCTCTAGTGCGACGTTAATTAACAAAACCTTCGCACGGGATCGAACTAAGAATCCTCTGATTCCCAGCAGACGCCTTTATCCACTGGGCCACGGAGACCCTGACTCCCATTGGGTAATATTGGCTGATATCGGGAAGGGAACTATCGTTTCACATCAATCCAATATTGGGCCACCTGTTGATAAAGGCGTCCAGAGCTTTGGTTTTGGTTAGGTGACGTCGCACTAGAGCTGCACACAGTGGGCTAATTGGTTAAGGTTCGGGGCCTTTCTCGAAGGAAAGCCCCGGGGGTGCCTCATATTTTTGAACCATGGTCAGATGACGAGGACAACACCTGTTCTTATATCGATTTTTTTCTTCTAGCTGTTCGTCAAAGAGAGCAAGAGTTCAGATGCAAAGTGACTCTTTAACATACTGTAACATTTCATTTCAGTATTTTTTTTTTAAAGAAAACCTGGTACGTCACTAGGCCGCCGCACCATAGTAACCTTCGAGCATGAATATGAACTGTAGTAGAGAGAATATGACGTCATAAACGTGAAGCCCACATCCAGATCGGATGGCTCCAGATACTGACTTCCTTTCAAAATTTATGAATGAAAATGTGTAAACGTAGTACGCTCAGTCAACACAACCTAGACAGGGCCATGTTTAGCAGCTGCGTAATTCTTAAGTACATATTTTTATGAACGAACTAGAAAAAGTTATGAATGGAATGACGTAATAATACACGTGTTTGGAGCCATACATGTTGGCTTCACTGTTTGGAAAATTTATTCAGGAAGAAAATTAATATTTTTAGCTAATGAAGCGAAAACGCCAAGGTTATCGAGGTAAGATTAAAAATCGCCCAACTTGTAAGATTGAACTTAAATTCGTGAGTTCGATTTTGGAGTTCACACTTGCGGTCGATACGACGAGGAAATTATCCTCAAATATGATTTATTTTCAAATAAAATTTTCTGCAATAAATTAAATGAATTAAAACAATATAAAACCATATATTGTAGCAAGGATAGAGAAGACCATATATATATATATAAGGTGTGCTCGTATTTCGCTTTTTGAAAGAGGCAAGGAAAGTATCTTTTTGACGTCTATTTAGCTCCGCCTTACTATGAGTTTTTGATCATTCCCATTGGCTGTGTGTTTCAAGCATAGCTACTTAGGTTCTATCCCCGGTTGGGTAACAAAAGGTGATTTAATTTTTAATTAGCAAAATAATGTAAATATCTGTAAATAATTGTGTTCAGGTAGCTTCACTGCTAATCCGTCCTTGTTTTGTTATGTCCCCGTATTTTACTTGATTGAAATTGTAATTCATTTAATATGCCCAATACAAATGCATTGACATGATGATTCTGACTCCCATTTTACTCTTTCAAAATTCATGGACATGCTCTCGTGGCAGCTAATATTATTTTAATACGCTTAATTTATTAAGCAACTCTTTTGCAATTTTTACATACTAAATACAATCCTTAAAATATAATTTAAACTCCTAAAATTTAGCGAATTCTAAATAAAATTAACGATTATCACTTTTAAATAGTTCACAAAAAAACAAATAGATGGCAGCACGTCAAGAACCATTGGTTCAAATCGATTTCGAAATATTTTATTAACGAAACAACTCTGCAAATCGATTCAAATTGTTTTTTGAAGCAAATTTGAACTGTTTTCTTTTAAATAAATTCATGATTAGTTAAAAACAAGAATTCTTGTTAAATTAAGTACTCCTTGTCAATAGCGACAATTTCTCTTAAAACGACTGTACAAACGAGAGCATTAGACACGGCCACAGGTAGTTGAAGGCGGAGGAAGGCGTCATTATGACGTCAAAAGAATACTTTTCCCCGCCCTCCATTAGAAAGCGCGAGAACCAGCACACCTTTTATATATATAGTCTCCACTATCCTTGATATTGTAGCTTGTTTATTTTAAACCTTTAATACTTCCTAATATAGTGACTAAAAGAGGTAGTGTGTCAACCGAAGGCAAAAACTGGTTCTTCAAAGCGGGATGCTACTAGATGGCGCTGGCGATATTAGTGATGGTTGTTTTCGTCTCTCTTCAGCCTTGTTTACATTGTCGTCGGCATTAAACACTGTTTGAGAATGCGTTGATTTTTCGATAATTTAAAAAACAATTATGCCTCGCAAGTCCCAATAAAGACATTGTTTTGTTCCGGCATGTACAACTGGATATAATAATAAGGGGAATATAGGTGAAAAGATATTATTGTTCCAAGTGCCTAAAAGCGATGAGTTGCGGGCTAAATAGGCCAAAAACATACCACGTTCAGATAAGCCTTTGGATTTAAATTGCAGTATTTGCGAAAAACATTTTGATAAACAGTTTATTTCCCGATAGTTTGTGCATATAATCAACGGTGTTGAAGTAAAATTGCCAAGACAACGTCCGTTTATTAGATAATGATACTATCCCGACCATATTTCCGAATTTGCCTAAGTATTTGTCATCTGATGTGCCAAAAAATTTTTACTGTGTGTTTATGTTACTATGATTTAGGAATAGGGATGTTTAATGCACACCCTGTACACTATTTAACCAATAATTATTGAACTCTTGAATTTGTTAAAGGAAAAGTCATGTACTTGTGACTGATGTAATCTAAACTTTTTAAATATTTTGTTTCATAATATTTTTTTTTTTCTTTTTGATATATGTTTTTGTATATAATAAATGGTTTTCTAATACTGATTTCTGTTTTTTACATATTTTAAATTTAAGATAAAGAATACATTTCAAATTTTTGCATTTAAATATTGCTAACGTTATACTAAACTACTGTACTTCTTTCTGAAAACTAATTCTAAAATAAAATAATAATCAGAAAATTTATTTTGTTTTTCAATTTATGTACTAATGTTAGGATTAATAAAAGCTAACTTATTGAATTTTGATTGACCTTTTCGGAAGTAAAAAAAAATACATATTATATAAAAATTGGTTATTTAACAATTTTAATTTCAGCTAAAAGTAACTATCTTCTCTTTTTCTAATTTCAATTCCTTATTAAATGAAAAAAAAATTAAACTGCTTTTACTTTAGAATATTAAAAACTTTATATATAATAAGTTTATATATATATATATATATATATATATATATATATATATATATATATATATATATAAATTAATAGTGAAAGGTGACTTTAAAGTGGACATTCGTGATTCATTGGTACCAGATTATTTAGTTTTAATTCGCATTTCAGAAGTATTTATTATTATTTAACTTTCTAAGACATATTATAATTTTTTTCACTCGTATCAAAGTCCCTATTATATATTTTTATTTTATTATAAGCAATAACATTAATATTCATCAATGGGAATCACGAGATATCACCAACAGTAACGCTTACAGCGCCCCTATCGGTGTCCCGTTCCGAAGAACATTTTTCCCCTCGGAGAACAATAGCGGTTGACACACTACCTCTTTTAGTCACTATACTTCCTAATCTATAAAAAAAAAGTGACCATTCGTTGGAAAAGTGAATTTTTAGCACTGTTGGATTGGGAACAATTGAATCTTTATATTGGGAAATTTCTTGTTTCACCTCCTAAATTTTTTGGCCTCCGTGGCCCAGTGAATAAAGGCGTTAGCTGGAAATCGGAGGATTCCTATTTCGATCCTGTGCGACGGACTCGTCAAAGAAAAGTAAAAAAAGTAATGATCTTATGATCGGAGGGTTGCCAGTTTCGCTACAAAATACTAGAAAAATCGTCCAGAACATCCACAAAAATTATCGGCGTGTATACGAGACTGGTGCACGATAAATCTGATCGGGATGCAAAGTACCGACGTCTATTGAAGGCGTGCCAGTTCAGGTGTTTCTCGTCATCTGACCATAGTTCAAAAATACTAGACATCGTTATCGGGTCTTTCCTTCTAGATAGACCATGAACCGTCGCTGATATCTTACTGTGCAGCTTCTACTGCGACGTTAATTAACCAATCTAATATTGTGCTACCTGGAACAACTTGCAAGTGATAAAATATATCGGAATCGCAGTAACTTTTTCTTTTGAATTTGTTGTTGGAATGGGTTGGTTTGGTTTGGTTAATTAACGTCGCAATAGAGCAGCATAGTGGGCTATTGGCGACGGTTCGTGTCTATCTCGAAGGAAAGACCCGGGTTTGGTTTGGTTTCCTTCGAGATTGACCCCGAACCGTCGCCAATAGCCCACTGTGCAGCTCTGGTGCGACGTTTTTAACAAAACCAAACCAATCTGATTTTTTGTTTTTCCATTTTCATCTTAGGGTTGGCAACGAATATAATGTATTTACTAACGGTCAAATTTATTAAACCGCGCGGCTCGCTCTAAGTTTGTTATTATAATTTTACCTTTCGAATATATTTAAAAATGGCTTTTTTGGCGGATGAATTGATTTAAACTTTAATTTATAGTTTTCTTATTTTCATTC
Source organism: Troglohyphantes excavatus (assembly GCA_963932185.1). Taxonomy (NCBI): domain Eukaryota; kingdom Metazoa; phylum Arthropoda; class Arachnida; order Araneae; family Linyphiidae; genus Troglohyphantes; species Troglohyphantes excavatus. The sequence goes on along the minus strand of OZ010677.1, from coordinate 49,767,984 downwards.
ATAATTTAAGTAAGTACAATCTTGTTGCTTTGTTTTTATATAAATATTAAAATTCTATAAATAGTGCTATTCCTTTATGTGAAAAAGATGTTCGCTTTACTATTATTTTATTAAACAAAATATCGGTGAGTTAATGTTTCTTTTTTGCCGCATACAAACTACTTATCGATTCTTTCATTTAAAAAAGGCACATTAATACTGTTTAGTTTCTTTTCCCGCCTACATGTTATTTCTTGTTTAGAAACCAAAATCTTCCCAGTTTCGTTATGCAAGTATTTTCAGATAAATTATTGACGTTTGCGCGTATATTCTTTGTAATTTTGTTTTGTAATGGGTACAGTTGATAAATTTGTATTGTTACTGCAGTCGGTTTTGTTTTGTCTATTTTACGAAATTTAAAAAGCGAGAAATGCTTCGTATAACTCCCCGAGTACATAACTTCTCGGGTCAGGTTTACTGTACGGTCACCCTTGGCGCGATTTTTCCGCATTTGGCGATAATTTTTTTTAAATGGCAACCCCTCTCAGAAACGACAAGGAATTGCAGCAACCCTATTGGACAACAGTCGCCAAAATGGCGACTTTTGGCGATATTTTGAAAAAGTCGCCAAGGGTGACCGTACAGTAAACCATTACCAACTTCTCTTGTAGATACTAACAGTTATAAAAAAGACTGTGTGAACAGATACGCCATGTTTTATTTTTCATGTAATAAGAACAGAATGCAAAATATTAATTCAAAAACAACATCATGCTGGAACAATTGTTAGGTCACATTTACTGTACAGTAACCCTTAGCGCGATTTTTTCCACATTTGGCGATAAATTTATTTAAATGGCAACCCCCTCCGACCCGACAAGGAATTGCAGCAACCCTATTGGACAACAGTTGTTTTCTTTAGATCTCGCTCGTGCAAAATGGCGAGATTTTGAAAAAGTCGCCAAGGGTGACCGTACAGTAAATTTTTACCCAGTTGTTTATTAAATACAAAAAATCAAATTCCATTTAATAGGAATGAACTGAAAAGGCGAAACAGATGTAGTATAGGACATTTGGCGAAGTTTGTTTTTTTGCGACGAAAAAATTGCTGTTAAACGTAGCATAGGGTTGCCAGATTGAAAGTCGCCATAAAAATAGGAAAATACCAACAATGTCAGGTGGGGTTGCCATACTATAAATTTATCACCCCTATAAAACACGCCAAAAAAAACCTTGCGCGCCAAAATGTCCTATACTACATCTGTACCGAAAAGGCATCAAGCTATATTTAAGAAAATTTTCATGCTTAAGTTTATTAATGCATAATATAAACAATGGCGGTCCAGATCTGTGTGTGTTCTTCGAAATGCTGTCGTTTTCACTTAGAGCTGGCAAGAACCACGATTTAAGAATTTTGATTTTTCATGGTTTTTGTCTTTTTCAAAGTTTTTTGTGGTGTTTGACATTTAAATTGAGGTATTTTTTTAGCTCATGTGCATTTTAAACACAACACTTTATTAAAACAAACTACGATATTGCAAAAAAAAAAATTGTTTTTTTTTTCCAATAACCAAAAAAACCAAACTTGGTCAGCTCCAAACACTATCCAACGATCTTTTTTTTGCACAAGAAATGTAAGTGATTGGAATTTAATAACAGGGGAGGGGGAGATGTTTTGAAGATATCAAAAGAAGTGTTTCTTTTTTTTGCAAATTAACCCTTTTTGTTATGTTCAGTTTTGGGTTGTTTTTTTATATTGCATTACGTTCTTCTACTAAAGAATAATTTATGCAGGCTATTGTTTTATATGTAGTTTAAAAGTGTTCCTGCTTCAAATCTTTTTCTTGAATGATGTGTTTTATGTAGGATGCCTCCTCCTGTGGAAGATCGATACAGAGAACTGTTAAATCCTATTAAAGATCCCGAAAAGTGTTTTGCTGTCAACATATCTCAGTTGCTTGCAGACTATGTAGAAAATGTAAGTTGTATTTCTTGTCTTATTGCTTAGCTACTATTTGATAAGCTTTTACAGGTCGGGATGTGACGAACGGTGATTTGGTAGAATACTAGGGATGAAACGGATATCCGGTATCCGGCTGATTTTTAACTATCCGATATCCGGAAGTAAAGTACCGGATATCCGATTTACCAAGCCGGATATTCGGATGAATAAAACATCGAAGATTTTTTTTTTTTTTTTGTGGCGGTCAAATATTTTTGCTTTAAGTATTTTCCTGAAAATTCTACCAATGTATTAACAGTGTGCAGATTCTCCCTTGAATATTTCTCGTTTTTAACTTTAAAATTCTATTAATTTTTTTTTTAACGAATCATTATGGTGGTGGGTCTCACAACTAATATAAAAATGAAATAAAAATAAATTTCTCGAAAGTTTAAGCAAACTTGAGTTTTTATGTTTGGAATGAAAGGGCGTATGGGAACGTCCATTGTTACTCTTGTGACGGTCAGAGAAAATTTTCATAAAAACGTACATTTTTTACAATACTAAACATATTTAGGATAAAATTTAAAATTACTATTTAAAAGTTCATATCATTCCGCTTCATAAAACATATCTAATATGTAATTTAGTATATTTTTGTTGTCTAGGAAATAAATCAAACTTTTGTTACTCTTGTGACCACTGGAAAAGGCAAAATACAAAAAGTGTTTTTAAGGTAGAATTCCTGTGAATTATATGAGAATACAAAATTCAAATTTACAAATATAATAAAGCAATTATATCTCTTCAAAAGGGAAAAACTTTTGAATCTCTTTGACAAAATCTGAATTAATGTCATTGTTTTAAGTAAAAGGCTAAGCGTTACTCTTGTGACATTTTGTCCACAATTTAATTTCTGTTTAAAACCCTCAAAAAATCATTAATATATGAGCTAATTCTCAATATTTTTAATATACAACAGTTTTAAACATTGATAGAAGTCTAAAATACCTTAAAAGGGTATAGAATTATTATATTAAAAAATAGTTTACTAAAAAAATATTTTACAAATATAAGAGCAACAAAATTAGCCACAATTCGGTTTCTTTTGTATCAAATAGCATGATCATAAGGTTCAAACTTTTGAATTCTTTTTACTTTTGTGTGTATTAAAACACCTTATTTGATATTCATCATATACTGTTAGAATTAACGGACCACAACGTGGTTTACATTCACCTACTGGTTATATTGCAATTTCTCGGCTCCTTTGCGTTCTGTTACTGAGCAGAATTGCTCTTCGTCTTCATCATCGGTTTCACTTGCAGTTTTATTGCTGTTTCCTTTATAAAATATAAACTCTTTGTAGGAATTATGGTGTGTTATGGTCAATGGTATATAGTGGCATTTTTGGTAGCTTTGACAAAGTGTTTTTGTGGGCCCTTCACTATACAATTTCTCCAAGAGTAATACGCAAATTAATTCTTTGGCTATAATTTCTTCATTTGGTACATAAAATATGTTTACCTTTGTCGCACCATGTACAAGTTCTGCAAAATCAGCAGCTTTTTGTATACCGTATATACTCGCGTATAAACCGAGAAATTTAAGTCAAAATGTTCATCAAAAAGTAGGGGGGTCGGCTTATACGCGGGTCATTAAAATTTCTAATATAATTTGCCTAAAATGGGAAAAGGAGATAAGGGAACGTCCATTGTTACTCTTGTGACAGTCAGAGAAAATTTTCATAAAAACGTACATTTTTTACAATACTAAACATATTTGGGATAAAATTCAAAATTACTATTTAAAAGTTCATGTTATTCCGCTTCATAAAACATATCTAATATGTAATTTAGTATATTTTTGTTGTCTAGGAAATAAATCAAAATTTTGTTACTCTTGTGACCACTGGAAAAGGCAAAATACAAAAAGTGTTTTTAAAGTAGAATTCCTGTGAATTATATGAGAATAAAAAACTCAAATTTACAAATATAATAGAGCAATTATATCTCTTTAAAAGGGAAAAACTTTTGAATCTCTTTGACAAAATCTGAATTAATGGCATTGTTTTAAGTAAAAGGCTAAGCGTTACTCTTGTGACGTTACTCTTGTGACATTTTGTCCACAATTGAATTTCTGCTTAAAAACCTAAAAAAATCATTAATATATGAGCTAATTCTCGATTTTTTTTATATACAACAGTTTTAAACATTGATAGGAGTCTAAAATAGCTTAAAAGGGTATAGAATTATTATATTAAAAAATAGTTTACTAAAAAAATATTTTACAAATATAAAAGCAACAAAATTAGCCACAATTTGGTTTCTTTTGTATCAAATAGCATGATCATAAGGTTCAAACTTTTGAATTATTTTTACTTTTGTGTGTATTAAAGCACCTTATTTGATATTCATCATATACTGTTAGAATTAACGGACCACAACATAGTTTACATTCACCTTCTGGTTATTTTGCAATTTCTCGGCTCCTTTGTGTTCTGCTACTGAGCAGAATTGCTCTTCGTCTTCATCATCGATTTCACTTGCAGTTTTATTGCTGTTTCCTTTATAAAATATGAACTCTTTGTAGGAATTATCGTGTGTTATGGTCAATGGTAGATAGTGGCATTTTTGGTAGCTTCGACAAAGTGTGTTTTTGTGTGCCCTTCACTATACAATTTCTCCAAGAGTAATACGCAAAGGAATTCTTTGGCTATGATTTCTTCATTTGGTACATAAAGTATGTTTACCTTTGTTGCACCATGAACAAGTTCTGCAAAATCAGCAGCTTTTTGTATAATTGCTTTTTACCATGCACTTCATTTCATAGACATCACTTAAAAAAAGAAAAACCACACCGCACTACAGCACTCGTATCATTTAAGCTGTTGAAAAAAATGTCCATGAAAAATGTTAATATTTAAGTGCTGACATGTTTACAAAATTATATTTTTGTTTAAATTGACCTGTGCAACCATCAGAAAAAACTTGATACACTTTTGACCGATGTATTTTCTTGGAGATGCTGCATTAAAATATTGTGCAAACACATTTACAGAAAATCTGTATTGTATTATATAATAGTCTTTCTATAATATCTTTTCAAAATGCACATTCTGAATGTCTACCAACATTCAAGTAAGGTATCACAGCCCCAGCGCCGTAACAAAAATAAAACAGGCTTGAAACAACAAATTTCCCAACTTAACGATTCGAAATTCCCAACTCAACAGTGCTGAAAATTCCCAGTTCCAACTTATCAGCATTTTTCATCTTTTTTTATATACATTTTAGGTAACATTAAATAGTTATCTCACAAGCATTGATTTCTTGAACCCATATTCCAATGCAATGTCCATTCTGAGGTCTAATTTAAATGTAATGATACAAGTTAGGCCATTTCTAATCTGCCCTAGCTTTCATTTGCTAATAATATTAATTTTCTTCAAGCATAAATTTTCTCAAATTGGAGATTTTTAGAAGTAGGAATTCCCAACTTTCAGAGTTTCCAGATTATAGTTGGGTCATGCTCCCCCTGGTGCGACAGGCCTGCACAGCATGCTAAATCTTTATGAATGGAGAAAATAAATCTGCAACTGTCCAATGAATTACTTTGAAAGTTTTTATGAAAACCTCAGCACAGATTCTGAGGACCTGCTGTCATAATTGTTCTGTAATTTTAAAGTAAATAAAAAATTAAGTTCATTCATTTTAAAAACATGAATGAATGCAATTTAATTTGTTTTAAATTAATTATTAATATAATTAATTATGGAAAAACTACTCAAGAACTTATTCTTAAAAAGGGCAAAGCCAAATAAACTTAAAATATTGTTTTTGTTTTGGTCTGAAGACAACCTATTTGATTTACTTGTCAGAAATGTTATGTGTTACTCAAGTGACGCAGTCATTTGTTACTCTTGTGACAACACAACAGAGGCTGTTCTATGCATGACACACAAAAAATAAATGGTGTAAAATATGTCTTATTCCACCAAATCAGAGATTAAAAGGTTTCAAGTAAAAATGTTAAGTAGTTTTTGCAAATTTGAAACTTTTATATGTTTTTTGTTACTCTTGTGACAATTAAATATCACTATTAAATGGAGTTAAAATTTTATTCAAAAGCTAATCTAAAATATTTCAACTATATATATATGATAAATATGTAAATGGATTATGAATTTGTATATATAATGATTTCAATTAATGAACAAAATTAAGAAAATAATATACTATAATCGAAGTGACATTTTTGGCACCAATAAAAGTGAAGAAATAAGTCAACTTTCAGAACAATTTCATTGCAGACTATTATTCTTATGAAATAATACCTTACAAATTCATATCCAGCAACTTTCTAGGATGAAATTGATTTACCACACTTACAGTTTGGTTGAAATTTTAATTTCAGTAAAAAGTTTCATTTTTGGTGGACGTTCCCATAAGTTGAAATTAGCGGTTTCTTCTGAAATCGCCCCGACATATTTCCGAGATCCAGAATGTGCGTCACGTGCTGACTGAAGACCGTTCTGCGCATCGCGGCGTAATCGTAACGCAAAATTTAACTACTCGCATAAATAATCAGTTTAACTTAATAAAAAGTATATATTTTGATAAATATTTAATTGGTTTGTAGAATTTATGAAGCTGGTAAACGCTACTTTAATATAATTTTGGATGGAAGACTAAGAAGTTGACATCGTGCGTAGCGAATGACACCACTTTAAAGTCAATGTCTTTCTTGCTCGATTTCAATAATTAAACAAAATTTATTTCCCCAATGCAGATTTCATACATTGATAATATTATGTACAGATATTAATAGTTGTTTCATTAGTGTTTGGATGGAATTGGCTTTGAAGCGGTAAAATTGGGATTGCTAATCGGCGAATTCAAGTTCTACTTTCAAGTCATTTATCTCGTAATTAAAAACTAAATATTTTAATGAGAAGTATATATTCATCCATAAAGTAGTAGTATTTCCTTCCGAGATGGATAAAAAAAATGCTCATCCGTATTTAATAGCGACAGTAGTCAACAATGTTGACAGAAAATAGTTGACGTTTTCTAAGTTTTTAAATCTTTACAAAACGATGTTAAGGATTAGAAATTGCACATTTTGGTATTTAAGTTTGTGGTTTAAAATATTTTATTTGATAATAAGAGAGATTTAATTTAAGAAGTCCAATGGAGGTTTTAAAGACACCAGAACATCGCGAGTGGTACATACTTTTAAGTCCGATGAATCGTCACGAACTTCGTGGAAGGTCGTTTCCCCAGCCACTTTCTTTAACTTTTAATTTCTAGGCTTAAATATTTATTTTTCTAATTAAAATTTAACTTTTTTGTCGAAGATTTGCTGATTTTAATCGGAATTTTTCATGCACGAAAATACAACTCGGCTTATACGCGAGTTTCCGATTTTGGACAAAAAATCGGTCTAAAATTAGGGGGTCGGCTTATACGCGAGTATATACGGTAATTGCTTTTTACCATGCACTTCATTTCATAGACATCGCTTAAAAAAAGAAAAACAGCACCGATTCCATCTACAGCACTCGTATCATAAGATGTTGGGGAAAAAAATGTCCATGAAAACTGTTAATATTTAAGTGCTGACATGTTTACAAAATTATATTTTTGTTTAAATTGGCCTGTGCGACCATCAGAAAAAAACTGGATACACTTTTGACCGATACATTTTCTTGGAGATGGACATAATAGTCGTTCTATGATATCTTTTCAAAATGCACATTCTGAATGTCTACCAACATTCAAGTAAAGTATCAAAGCACCAGCGACATAACAAAATTGAAACAAGAAATTTCCCAACTTAACGATTCGAAATTCCCAACTCAAGAGTGCTGAAAATTCCCAGTTCCAACTTATCAGCATTTTTCATCTTTTTTTATATACATTTTAGGTAATATTAAGGTTAACAGTTCTTAAGGTTAAACAGTTCTCTCACAAGCATTGATTTGTTGCACCCATATTCCAATGCAATGTCCGTTCTGAGGTCTAATTTAAATATAATGATACAAGTTAGGCCATTTCTAATCTGCCCTAGCTTTTATTTGCTAATAATATTAATTTTCTTCAGGCATAAATTTTCTCAAATTGGGGATTTTTAGAAGTAGAAATTCCCAACTTTCAGGGTTTCCAGATTATAGTGGGGCCGTGCTCCCCCCGGTGCAACGGGCCTGCACAGCACTCTAACTCAATAAATCTTTAGGAATAGAGAAAATATATCTGCAACTGTCCTATGAATTACTTTAAAAGTTTTTATGAAAACCACAAATACACACATTCTGAGGACCTGCTGTCATAATTGTTCTGTAATTTTAAAGTAAATAAAAAATTAAGTTCATTCATTTTAAAAACATGAATAAATACAATTTAATTTGTTTTAAATTAATTATGTAATAAAATTAATATAATTAATTATGGAAAAACTACTCAAAAACTTATCTTTAAAAAGGGCAAAGCTAAATAAACTTAAAATATTGTTTTTGTTTTGGTCTGAAGACAACCTATTTGATTTACTTGCCAGAAATGTTATGCGTTACTCTTGTGACACAGTCATTTGTTACTCTTGTTACAACACAACAGAGGATGTTCTATGCATGACACACAAAAAATAAATGGTGTAAAATATGTCTTATTCCACCAAATCAGAGATTAAAAGGTTTCAAGTAAAAATTTTAAGTAGTTTTTACAAATTTGAAACTTTTATATGTTTTTTGTTACTTTTGTGACAATTAAACATCACTATTAAATAGAGTTAAAATTTTATTCAAAAGCTAATCTAAAATATTTCAACTATATATATATGATAAATATGTAAATGGATTATGAATTTGTATATATAATGATTTCAATTAATGAACAAAATTAAGAAAATAATATAGTATTATCGAAGTGACATTTTTGGTCCCAGTAAAAGTGAAGAAATAAGTCAACTTTCAGAACAATTTCACTGCAGACTATTATTCTTATGAAATAATACCTTACAAATTCATATCCAGCAACTTTCTAGGATTAAATTGATATACCACACTTACAGTTTGGTTAAAATTTTAATTTCAGTAAAAAGTTTCATTTTTGGTGGACGTTTCCGTATGGTAAAAATACAATTATTCAGAAATTAAGTGAAAGTGTACAAAACATACGCCCATTGCTAGCAGCACCCTAGTAAATGCTCTGGAATTTTGAATTTGAGGTACATTAAATTTTTATGCATTGATTTTTGGATGTTAAACTTTGGTTGCACTTTTAAAAATCAAGCGAAATAGTTAGTAAACTTATATATTAAAAATAAATATAATTTTTGGGAAATAATAAGATAATGTCAAAGCATATCTTGCATAATAAGGAACAATAATACATTTTTTAAATATTGCCGTAAAAAAATACGGCTTGCAGGGAAATATCAGGGAATTATCAGGAAAATTCAAAATGCTTTCCCTGTGGACACCCTGCTAGAATAACCCTTTGTAAATAAAAAAAGTTTTTTGAATGTTTATTCAATCTTGGTATCACCTTAAAAGTAAAGAATTGGGGAATATTATAGAATATTTTTTTTTTTTTACCGATTTCCGTTTTTTCTAGTGTGTATGAGAAGATATTTTCATAAAAAAGAAACTCCAGTTCGGATATCCGGTTTGTAATGTGCGCCGGATATCCGGTATCCGGCAAAACCACTATCCGGTTCATCCCTACAGAATATTCAGGCTGAATAACAACTTCCTTTAAAATTCTTTGTAACAAGTAAAATCCCAAGTACAGGCAGTAAAGATTTATGAGGTAAAATTATAATATGTATGTAGTATACAGTGTTCACTCTAGAAATAAAAAGGGGCAGGGCACTGTTGGTAGTAAAAAGGCACTCCGTTTTTGAAAAGCACTTCATGTTTTAAAAAGGGCACTTTAAAAAAAAAAGTTTGGAGTGGGTGTGGCTACCCCGTTGACGCATCGGACCTGTGACCAATCGAAAAAAAATTATTCCGATATGTTGGATGACATTGCGCTAGAGCTGCATATTGGTCTATTGTTGACGGTTCAGGGCCTATCTTGAAGGAAAGACCCATACAAAATTGTCTCATACATTACACAAGCATGTATATAAATTATGTTCTATTGTTGTATTTTTTTCTCTTCAAGCCTCACAAAGCTGATTCATGTCGGATTTTATTTTTAGTTCAGAAATGGAGATGTTCCACCAAATTTCAATTCTGCTGCTTTGTTGCTTCAAGGAAGTAGTAGTATTTACGGGAAAAAGGTAAGAATTGTTTTTAAAATCATACATTATTTTTAATATCAATTTCTAAATGTATCAGCTGCCTTTGATGCAAATTATTTTTTTAGTGCTTGAAATTGTAGTGTTGTCTGAGGGCTAAGTGTCAATAAGAATGTAAAACTTTTATACTATGAAAATTTTCAATTGTGGAGCGTGTATGTCCTAAATTTGCAAAACGAGGAAAACCACAAAAACGTGTGGTAGTGGCATGCATTTCTATGAACCTCCTAGAATTTCAAGTTTTAAAATCAAAGAAATATTTTTCAAAATATTAAATTTTTTGGCAAAATCGTGTAGAGATAATTTTTTTTTTTTATGTTTTTTGACATATTTGGTTTTGCGTGTTTGCTCCTCAATTGTAGTACATTACAGTACATGGTTCGCACAGTCCTTAAGAACTACTTAATTTAGGTAGGTACTTAATTACAGGCCCTTAAAGTCCTTAATTTTTGTCAAATATGAGTTTTTTTTTACTAATTCACATGGATGATATTTTTTCATGTCTAACCTGAAATTCCAAGTTATTTTCGGAACAAAGAATTCTGAGTGCATTAAAATATCAGAATGTAGAATTCCAGATTGTACTTTGATAGTGTCCACACTTTTGACCGTTATATGCAAGTGTAAATTGGCAAGGCGAGAAAGCCGTCAATAGACGTATTTAGTGATCGAACAGATCAGAAAAAAAGTTGTCCGATTTTTTAGTCAATGGTATTTCATTATCATACACGACACTTCATCGTTTGAAAATCTCAGCTCGTTTGTCGTTTTGTGAAGAATTGATACTCATTCTAGAAATTCACAAGAATGTAGCATCTTTAACATTTCTGGGCTAGAGTTTGCCGGAACTGGCATCCAACGCCAACTTGCTACGAAACCACATTTACATGGTATTTTGCACCAATAAATTACAATTCTCTGCCAACGACGCCAAAAAATATAAGAAGTCCTTAAAAATTATCGAGAGGTCCTTAAGGCCTACTTATTTTTTGCTTTTGAAAATCTGTATGAACCATGCAGTACTATTTTTCAAGCATTTAACTTTTCTGTTACTTCATTTTGTAAATATTAATTAAATTATTTTAAACAAAGTATAAAAGCACCTTATTAAAAGAAATTGCTATTTTTCAAATAAAATTTCAATGATCAATTGTACGGAGTAAATAACAGTAGTTTCCTATCCATGAACGAACCCTAAGTAATCTGTTGTTACTAGTCCTTCGCTTGCTAGCGGCAGGAAAAAAAAATTAATAACCATTTTTCTAATGTACATTTGATTCATAGTTTTTTTTTTTTTTTAATTCATTACATTTATAATGAAAAGGCATTATAAAACGATTTTTTTTATTCAAATTAATTACTAAATAAGAACACTCATTGACTCTTAAACACTCAGTACATTCAATTTATGTGGGAATTGGATTTATATTTGTTACAGATTTCTAAATATATTTCTATAATCCATCATTTTGAAAAATCAACTTTTTTTTATTATTTATTATCTTCAACATGAAACAACTGCCAGCATAATTTTCCTTTGTATTGATTCATGAATATTTTCTGTAAAGTTTTTTTGTTGTCATTATAAGCTTTAAAATTCATATTTTTGTAGCATTGCTCTTTTGCCAAAGATTTTTACGAATTCTCTGTTCTTAAGCATTAATAATTCGAAAACCCATTTTTCCCACTTAGCAAAACATTTCTTTTATTTTTTTTTTTAAAGAAAAAGCTACCAAAAAATACATTAGAAATATTCCCATTTTTTTTTTCATTGTAAAAAATTATTAAAAAAATTCTTCTTTATACAAAACCCATGAATATTGGTAAATAATTTGACTTTTCTAGTTTTTATATTGAAGTTTTCATGCATCAAACTATCACAAGTTTTTTATATACTCGAACAAATCGACTTTTGGACTTGAATGAAATCATTAAGACAGTGTTCACTCTAGAAATAAAAAGGGGCAGGGCGCTGTTAGCAGAAAAAGGGCACCCCGTATTTAAAAGGGCACTTTAAAAAAAAATTAGAGTGGGCGTGGCCACCCGTTGACACATAGGACCCGTGACCAAAAAAAAATCCGATTTATTAGTTGGCATTGCGCTAGAGCTGCACATTGGGCTATTTGTGACGGCTTGGGGCTTATATCAAAGGAAAGAACAGTACAAAATTAATCTCGCTTTGTGAAACACTACTTGAAATCCAAAATTTGACATTTTTAAATTAATGTTTTCGCTAAAAACCAAATAGGTAAGTAGCCTGAATTAGGCCCCTTACAAAGTTGATGAAAATTTTACTAAAATCCAAAATTTGGTAATAAAATGTATAATCTTGTAATCTGGCCCCAAAACATTTTACGGGCAACCAATAGATTTCGTGCAACGCCCCGTGCTCGAAATTAACGCAGAATCATCGCGATTTCACAACAAGCTTAGTTAAAAAGAAGTTTGTTTTTCTACTAATTCTATAATTAACTTAATTCTAATTTACACACAAAAAAAATTAATCGATGCCTTTTTTAAAGACAGCTAGGAAAGCAAGGATGCTTGTGCTTGACTAAAAAGGACAATAGGGGCGGAAATACGAAAGAGGGCGACATTTATTAAAAAGGGGCATGAGGGCGCTATCGAGATGAAAAAAGGGCGGGCAGGGCGGACCGCCCTTCAAAAAACGCCTAGAGTGAACACTGATTAAGAAATCTGAAGTAAATTTTTCAAAAAAATAGTTCAAATCTATAGTTTTTTTATCTGGTTAAATATCTATATTTATTTCTAGGTTGAGTATGTGTATAATTTGACTCTCACCCTTCATGATAGTCTGTTGAAAAACAAGTAAGTTCCATTCTATACAATATTGAAAATCAGTTTAAAAAATTTGCTTTTTGTTCCCTCTTTACTTATGGTATTAAATATTTTTAAAACCTAAATAACCAGAAGTAAATTTTTCGGCTCATAATCGGTGGGTCGTGAGTTAGAATATCATTTAAGTGTAGCGTGCTCATGATCAGAAGCAGTGTTCACTCTAGAAATAAAAAGGGGCAGGGCGCTGTTAGCAGAAAAAGGGCGCCTCGTTTTTGGAAAGGCGCTTCTTGTTTTTAAAAGGGCACTTTAAAAAAAAATTGGGATGTGCGAGTCCACCCGTTAACACATCGGATCCGTGACCAAACAAAAAAAAATCCGATTTATTTCATATTGGGCTATTGTTGACGGCTCGGGACTTATCTCGAAGGAAAGAACAGTAGAAAATTGATATCACTTTGTGGAAATACTACTTGAAATCCAGAATTTGACATTTTAAAATTAATGTTTTCGCTAAAAACCAAACCGGTAAGTAGCCCGAATTAGGCCCCTTACAAAACTGATGAAAAGTCTACTAAAATTCAAAAATTTGGTAATAAAATGTCTAATCTTGTAATATTGCCCCAAACTATCTTACAGGCAACCAACAGGATTCATGCAATGCCCCGTGCTCGAAACTACCACGGAATCATCGCGATTTCATAACACGCTTAGTTAAAAAGAAGTTTGCTTTCTACTGTCATAATTAACTTAATTCCAATTTACACAAAAAAAATTTAATCGGTGCCTTTTTTAATGACAGCTAGGAAAGCAAGGATGCTTATGCTTGACTAAAAAGGACAATAGGGGCTGAATTTTTTTCGAAAGAGGGCGGCATTTTTGAAAAAGGGGCATGAGGGCGCTATCAAGGTGAAAAAAAGGGCGGGTAGGGCGGACCGCCCTTCAAAAAACGCCTAGAGTGAACACTGATCAGAAGGTTGCCAGATTTGTTCCTGATCATCCAAAAAAAACATCTACTGTGTATGGGGTGGGTAGATTATGTATGTATAAGGCACCAGCGTGCACATTAAATCTGTTGCAATCCCAAGTTCTTAGGCCTGTGTAAAATGCATGGGATGCCCATTCAGGAGTTATCCTAATCATCTGTCTATAGTTTTAAAAAAATTATGAAGCAGTGTTCTGAGATAAGAAGTGTGCAGCTCGTTTTGGCTATAATGCTAAATAGAATATCATCCAACTCATTAGTGAACAACCTTTTAAATTTGGAGCCACACCCATTGATCAAATGATAGATGTTGATGCCTAGAAATGAATAAGGATGTTACTTTCATATTATTGTGACTTACCACTTGGTAACAATTCTGCCTACATACAAGGGATTTCAAATACCTTCACAACACAAAGTCATATGAAAGATGGCTGAGGCTTGACGTGCCCAATCCTTCAACAGCGCCAAATTTTCCCTGTCAACGACTTTTTGTAATAAATTTACTGTAGAGGGATTTCATGGTCACCTGGTACAAAAGTTATTACTTTAGTTGTAAATTTATGGGTATTTTATTTGTAATAAATTTTAACTTCAATATATTTTTTTATTATGTGATATAAGTGAGTTATTATTGCAATAATTCAATGTTATAAAATTGTCAAAATATTTTTTTTTTAAATATAATTATATTTTTTCATTTAATATTCCTGTTATTCTTGTTATAGGAAAGGAGGAGATCCCAGAAAAAAAGATCCGAAAGAAAAGGCTCCTAGACAAGCAAAGCTAGTTGATGTAAGAGAGAAAACAAAAATGTTTTGAACTTGATAATGCTTGGATCTTCATTAACTTTATTTTAATTTCTTTTGCTTTTCTTCTTAAGAGTTTTAATAGATATGCAATAATTGTTTAAATAATATATACTTATGAAGTGAAATACTATTTATATGACACCAATTTACTAGTAGTTATCTATATTGAAAATGTCATTAGAATTGCACTAGATGATCAATATAATGACCCTTCACTGAATCAATTCAAAGTCTTTGTTAAAACAAGAGGTCGCTGTATCAAGCTTAAAAATTATGTATATACTTATTGAATGGATTGTTATATCATGGGATAGTTTTAGTTAAGACCTATTCTTTGAGTTTGCAACTTCCTTATTGCTGAAGTTTATTATTTTTTTATGGCAGTGTTTTCATGAAGCTGGAGAGTTCAAAATTGTCCAATTAAAGTAATGTTATTACAAAGAGCTTTTTTTTTAATTTTTAAAGTTGCTGTTGTTTACTATATATTTCTTTTGGTGAATTCAGGGAAAATGTTGCCTTGGCACTTAAAATTTTATGTTGAGTCATTTGTCATATACCATTTTTTTCAGAAAGATATGAACTTTTTGAATCTTAACATATTTTTTTTTAAATTAACACAATGCCTTTTACAAAATCAAGGCCAAAGTCACTTCTTTACTTTATGTTTTGACAGTGCTGAATATCTACATTTTGTTTTATACTACAACTTGACTAAAATCCCTTATCAAAATAAAATAAATATGTTAACTTTCATACTTTATTCATGCAGTTAAGCTTTCTATTAAATTTTTTTGCAAAAAACTATTTTTTAACTTTGAAATCAATATCTTAATAAGTCAAACCATAAATGTCCTTCCGTTACCAAAATACTATATTTCAACTACCTCACTAAGAAACCATTTGGTCTACAACTTAATGAATTGTATATTTTTTTTCTTCCAGTAACTACTTTTATGATAACAATAAAAGATTTCATATTTAACTATATTGGTAGGCCTATTTTTTTAATGTGTTACATCTCATTTCAGCCTTTCTGTTCCACTGAGATTAAACCAGGCAAAAATCTGAGTTGTCAACATAGAAGAAACACTGTCAAAAAGGCTGCTGCTGAAAAGAAATCGCAGAAGAAAGGAGCTGATAAGATATACTCATTTGTACCTGTTGATTTGTTGCCATTGGAAGGCGAAGAAAAGGGAGATGTCTTTTATGAGTAAGTAGCTTATGAATTCCTAAATATACATTTGTGAATAAATCAATGAGTTTAGAACCATTTTTTTTTTTGCTTTGATAAAATTCATATTTGTTGGATTCACAAAATTATTGTTCATTTGCATTGCATTGGTAACAATTGGTTCAATATTGAAATACTACTTGAACAGTTTCAGCACTAAAGCTCTCAATAAAACTAAAGCTCTAACAAAAAATCTGCTAAATCAATGAGTTTAGAACATACATACAATATTATTTCAATAATTCTAGTTATATTAAAGAATAAAAATGATTCTGTTCAATATTGAAATACTACTTGAACAGTTTTAGCACTAAAGCTCTCAATAAAACTAAAGTTTAGAACCATTTTTTTTAAATTTGTTTTTGCTTTCATAAAATTCATATTTGTTGGTATTCTCAAAAGTTGTAAGTGTTTTTTAGCCTTTTTGAATGAAAATTATGTTTGTAGAATTATATTTTTTAGTCACTTTGAATGTGTAAAGCAATTGACAATGTCAAGAAATGTATTTATTGTTCATTTGCATCGCATTGGTAACAGAAATATACATACAATATTATTTCAATAATTCTAGTTATATTAAAGAATAAAAATGCTTCTGTTCAATATTGAAATACTACTTGAACAGTTTTAGCACTAAAGCTCTCAATTGCATACATAATTATTCTATTTTCTTGCATAAAAATTAATCTAATAAACTGGAATTCAAAGTGAAGAAGCGAAAACCTACTAATCTAATTGATGTAATATTAAATAAACAACTGCTATACACACTTTGATTCTTCTAGTTTCTGTTAAACGTTTTTGATTCGATTACAAACCAAGCTTTAAGTTGAATCAAATAATACAGTGTTAATTATGTGTTTTTTAAAGAGCAGGCCATCCTTTTTTATTCAGTTCTTTTCATTAAGAATGGAATCTTCTGCGCTAATCAAAAACAGGATTTTCCTTAACGATTTTTCACCTTTAAAGGTGAAAAGAACTTGTTTCCTTTCATACTTGCTACTTGTTTTTTAACATTAATGGCATTTTTCAAGCAGAGATCAAGTATTTGGTTATCAACAGATAATCAATGATGTAATTTTTTTTTTAAATCGACACTATGACACTGCAATTATTGCTACTTTTATAACAGAAAATTAATTGTATTATATAAGTGCCCTTAGGGGGACTATATAATACAAAAGTGCCTTTTAATAAAAGTGCCTTTTTTCTTAAAATAGCACCTTTTTCGTTTCTAGAGAGAACACTGGATAATATTTAGAAGTGAAGTAGTTTTGTTATGTCATCACCAGTGTTCACTCTAGAAATAAAAAGGGGCAGGGCGCTGTGGGCAGTAAAAGGGCACCCCATTTTTGAAAAGACACTTCTTGTTTTTAAAAGGGCACTTTAAAAAAAATGTTTTGTGTGGGCGTGGCTGCACATTGACACATCGGACCCGTGACCAAACAAAAAAAAGTTCCGATTTGTCCGTTGACATTGCGCCAAAGCTGCATATTGGGCTTTTGTTAACGGTTCGGGGCCTATCTCGAAGGAAAGACCCGGGAACGATGCCTCGTATGTTTTAAAGACCCGTACAAAATTGATGTCTTTTTATGAAAATATTATTTGAAATCTAAAATTTGACATTTTAAAATTATTGTTTTCCCTAAAAACCAATTCTGTAAGTAGGAATCAGATCCCTTACAAAACTTATAAAAAGGATACTTAAATCCAAAATTTGGTAATAAAATGCCTAGTCTTGCAAACCAATCCCTACCTAATCCCAAATCATATTCTCTTTAAAAAAAACACCAAAAAAAATACTTAGTATTTCATTAGCAGGCACAGGCAACCAACAGGATTTGTGGAATGCCTCGTGCTCGAAATTACCGCGGAATGATCGCGATTTCACAACACACGTAGTTTAGTTATAAAGGAGTTTATTTTTCTACTGTCATAATTCACTTAATTGCAATTTACACAAAAAAAAATTTAATCTACGCCTTTATTAAAGACAACTAAGGAAGCAATGATGCTTGACTGAAAGGGGCAAGAAGGGCGGAATTTTTTCAAAAGAGGTCGGCATTTTTGAAAAAAGGGGCATGAGGGCGCTATCGAGATGAAAAAAGGGCGGGCAGGGCGGACCGCCCTTCAAAAAACACCTAGAGTGAACACTGTCATCACTATTAATAGGATATATTGCATATATTTCTTGGTTTCTGCTGATGCTATTTACATTGACACTCATCTGCTAGTTTTGTGGGCTGTGTAAATTTAACTATGTAATTAAGATGCAAAATTACTTCAGCATATCATGTAAAACATAAATTGTTAATTATCAATGATGTCTATGTAAGTGTGTACCTGTATGTTTGTACGGTAGATTTTATTAAGTTTAGTTATATATATTTAGGTGTCAGTTTAGATTTATTAGTGTTGTCATTCATTCCTAGTTTAGTTGAGTCAAATTTTAAAGTGGTTCAAAGAATATTTTTAGCACAAGCAAGCGTTTTGGGTCCCTTTTGCACTAAGTAACGTTTTGTTGGCAATCAACATATATTTATATTTATGAATGCTTTAAACTAGCTACTAAAAATAATATAAATTTCTTTTTACACGGCTTTTATTAAGAATATGAACACAAATTTACCCAACAAATACATATACCGCAATTAGAAGTTTAATTACATTTGTTCTCTTAACTTGTACTTTAACACAATACATTTCAACCTTTTCTTCCCTTTGCAATCCCACGATCCATCTTTTTATAATACACTTTTCCCAAAAATGTACTAATAACATCCCATCCTCTACCTTCCAGTACGCATGGAGAGCCGATTGGAAATAAAAGCGACTACGCCCCCAACAAATACATATACCGCAATTAGAAGTTTAATTACATTTATTCTCTTAACTTGTACTTTAACACAATACATTTCAACCATTTCCCTTTGCAATCCCATTAACCATCTTTTATAATACACTTTTCCCAAAAATGTACTAATAACATCCCATCCTCTGCCTTCCAGTACGCATGGAGAGCCGATCGGAAACAAAAGCGACTACGCCCTCAACAAATTTACCCAATAAATAAGTATACCGCAATCGGAAGTTTAATTACATTTTTTTCTCTTAACTTGTACTTTAACACAATACATTTCAACCTTTTCTTCCCTTTGCAATCCCACGAACCATCTTTTTATAATACACTTTTCCCAAAAATGTACTAATAACATCCCATCCTCTACCTTCCAGTACGCATGGAGAGCCGATTGGAAATAAAAGCGACTACGCCCCCAACAAATACATATACCGCAATTAGAAGTTTAATTACATTTATTCTCTTAACTTGTACTTTAACACAATACATTTCAACCATTTCCCTTTGCAATCCCATTAACCATCTTTTATAATACACTTTTCCCAAAAATGTACTAATAACATCCCATTCTCTACCTTCCAGTACGCATGGTGAGCCGATCGGGAACAAAAGCGACTACGCCCTCAACAAATGCCGAGTAACAACCTCGGGGTGGCTTCTCCTGCCCACGGTCAGCTCGGACCTTGTTTCCGAGCTTTCCATCACTGCGGACTACCGTGCAAATGACAACCAGTGTGACAGCAATGTGGACATATCTGATATGCCACCCGACGAGGGTTACCCGGCATCGTCGGGTTGTCCCAGTTACCCTCCCACTGCTCCAGGGTCGCAAGTTGCATCCTCGCAGCAGACGGACGAAGGTTTGGGGTCAATGCAGTCGACACCGAGCTCTGATCCCTTGCAGCTGGTCGAGGGACCTTCCCAGCCGGGGGATGGTTCTTCGCCGCTGGTTGAAGGGATGGAGGTAGTTGTGGATCCGGATATGCCTATGGAAGACATACAGGTTGCTGCTGGTGGTGGTAGGTTTGAGCTGTTTTATTTTTGGAATTTTTGACATTCAAGCACAATACTGAAATTTTTATTGCATGAATGTTTAAAATATTTTTTAAATTCTTTTTTTGAGGCAGCCGTTCTCAAACTGTGGTATGTATACAACTGGGGGTACGTGGCAGGCTGTTTGTGGGTATGCGAAAATAATAACGGAAATGATGAAAAACACCTAATATAAAAATTTAATAAGTAAAATCTTGTAACTCATTCATTTGTCAGCTAACCTAAGAACATTACTGCCTAACAAAAACATACTTTTTTTGCATAGAGGGATAGGCGAGAAGGGTTACGAGAGAAGAGGGTACTCGTAAATGAACAGTTTTATCAAGGGGTACGTGAGAACATAACTGTTGAAAACCACAGCTTTAAAACAATAAATTTGCAGTAATAGTGTTTAAATTATAATTTTTAAAATTGCGTTGCTTTGCTGAAAATGAGTAGGTTACTTATTAATGTTTGTACTTTCTTTCCAAAACATTTCCTTTTTTTTTATTTGCTATAAAATACAGTTAATAACAGACCAAGACCAGTCTAAATGACCATCTGGTGTTTTAATGTCAGCAATATAGAGTGTGTTTATTCTGCTCTATAAAATACTCAAAAACAATCAAATAGTTCAGATAGGTTTGTTGTTGTTGTTTTCGTTGCATTTCTGTTTATATTGTTCAAAAGTTTAATAGAAAAAATAATGTTAGTAGTGCAGAGTTGCTCATAAAGACAACAGTTTTATGCAATACTCGGGCATATTCGTACTTTTATTTAACATATTTTTTGCATAGCAGTATATTTACCTAGGTTAGTGATAGATAATTGTTAGTATTGCATAAATTAGAAGAGGTTCATCACAGGTGACAAATGACTTTTACCATGAGGAAGTGTGTTATTACTGGGTTCCCACTCGCCTGGAAAACCTGGAATTGTCAGGGAAAATGAAAATGTCCTAAAAAGTCAGGGAATTATCAGAAAAAATGAACTATTTCTCAACTTCTCTGGAAAAGTCTGGGAATTTTTCTAAAATTTTTATCTGAAAGTGCCTTGTCATATTCTTTTCCTTGCTACCGATTAAATTTTCTTTTCATTATAAAAATATAAATTTGTAGAAATGATAATTTCTCAATTTTTTTTCTCTATACTTTAATCAGTTATTATTTGCAGACACTTTATTTTTATAGGTTTCTACATTAATCTTTTTTTTAAAAAAACATTACTTTTAGTTTATTTCTCATTCTGGAATTTTTTAAAAACCCTTTGGAAAAGTCGGGGAATTTTAATCCAATTTATTCGTCATTTGTCATCAATCCTGTTTTAGTAATTCAAAATAATTGGTGACCAAAATTATAATTTTCTTAGCATTTGATTGCAATGGAGGTTTGTGGCTTTCGTTATAAATTTTTTTCTGTTTTGTCTCCTGCATTATATTGACTATTCTATCCTTTGTAGTCTAGTTCTTTTTAAGTAATGCCTTTTTATTGCTCAACATAAAAATAATTTCAGCAGTGTTCACTCTAGAAATAAAAAGGGGCAGGGCATAGTTGGCAGTAAAAGGGCACCCCGTTTTTGAAAAGGCACTTCTTGTTTTTAAAAGGGAACTTTAAAAAAAAATTATGGGGTTAGCGTGGCCACACATCGGACCCATGACCAAGCAAAAAAATTTTATGATTTATTGATTGACATTGCGCAGGAAAGACCCGAACAAAACCGATGATTCTTTATGAAAATATTACCTTAAAATCTGAAATTTGACATTTTAAACTGAATGCAGGGATGGGAACTCTGCGCCAGAGAGCGCCAAAAGTGGTATCCTGCGCCAACCTGCTACAAAACCACATTTATGTGCGATTCTGCGCCAATTTTGTTTTAAATCCTTGTTAAACACGTGCGCCAATTGCGCCAAGTCTTGGTTCCCGTTTGTCTGGCCATAAACGAAGTTAAGGCAACCTTAGAAAGAGGAAATGGGAGAAAATTTAAGCATATTTTCTCAAGTTAAATAGTATTTGTAGAAATGTAAGGTACGAATGGAGTATAAGCATGCTATTATACGTCAAGCAGAGATATGCTTAAATGGAATAATTTCGCGTCATTAAAAAGGAATTTATTCCTGATGTATCTTTTTAGACAAGGGCATTTAATTGTCATAACACATTTCATCATTGGAATATCGGATCGTTTTTTTTTTTGTGCACAATCGATGCTCAATCTTGAAAAACTGAGAATTTTAAAAGAATAGAGCATCTTTTAACATGTAGGAATAATTCACTCGAAAGTTGATGGTTTCTGTTGATGTCTTTCGTTGCATAAAGGCACTCACTATTTAAAGAAATTTTTTCGCTCTTGAAAACTAAGATATTCACTAAACGCGGTCGGCTGCTATTTTCGTTGAAATGCTTACAATCTTTTTTCATCTGATAAATAAGTACTTATTTTTTATTATTTTCTATTTCATCGTGATTTGCTTTGCACTACCCAGGGGTGGTACATTTCCGTTTTTTTTTTTTTTTTTTTTTAATTTTCGGAACCCGAAATGAACGGGGTTTTAAAAATTTAGAAATGTAGAATTCAAGATTTTAATTTGATTAAATATTTGTAAAATTTAAGATAATAACTTTTTGTGATTTGTCCGAATTTTTAGTCAAGGGTATTTGATTAAAAGACACTTGATCATTGGAAAATTTCAGTTCGTTTGTTGTTTTATGAAGAATCGATGCTCAATCTAAAAAAAAACATATAATTTCACAAAAATTTAGCATCTTGAATATGTAGAAATATTTGCGATCTTCGTCAAACGGGGATGATATCACTCTGAAGTTGAGATGAATGATTATAACTATAATTACGTCGCATCTGCCGAATGCAACTTTTATTTGGCACTCTTTTGTTTAATATTTTCATTCACGGAAACCTTGAACTTGTAGAAATTCGCTAAACGCGATCTGCTGCGCTCTCCGTTGGAAGACTTTCAATCCTTTTGCATCCGATATACAAGTTCATTATATTTCACTGCTTCCTGTTTTATCATGATTTCTTTTGCACTACTTAACAAAATTACGTTGCATTTTTCGAAAATATAATTTAATTCACGAAATTGAAATTTAGGACTTGTAATTTTCAGTAATAAAAATGGATTTAAAGAAAATCTTGTTTCTTCTTGTTTGGATGGCATTAAAATTCCAATTTAATCCTTTTTTGTTTAAATGTTTATATATTTTATTAAATTAATAATTTTTATTGGAAACTTTTCTTTTTAACAACCCTCCAACTTAAAAAATAAAAAAAAAACTGGCTTTTATTTAGCTTTTTGAAAGTTTTCAAATTTCTTATTAGGTAAACTAATTTTTTAGATAATAACTTAAGTGTAATTTTTAATGATTTAGATTAACATGCTTAAAATATAGCAAGATATGTTTTCTATATATTTATTACTATTTAATATATCTAGTTTGTGTGGAAAAGTTAAGGAATTTTATATTCCTTAGACAGTGGTGACATTCTAAATTGTCTTTTTCATGCACAAGGTATGCAATATTGTAGTTTGTTAGTGTTTTGGTTTATTGTATCAACCACATTTTACTAAAAAATTCAAAATTGAAATTTAAGTATATATTGTATAAATTGGTTAATTCTTAATTAAAAACTCTTTTGGTTAAATATTTTTAACTGCCTTTAAATGGTCTCGTAAAGCTTAACAGTATAAAAAAATGTAAACAGCAAAATACAGTTTTAGGGTTTTTATTTCTTAGTTGAAAATATTATTTATTTACGAAATTGAGGTTTGTTATTTTTTATGTAATAACAATGGACAATTTGAAAAAAAGCTTTTTTTTGTGGGATTTGCAATTCGTTTTGGCATTAATATTTGATTTAAATGTTTATATACGATTTAATAAATATTTTTGTGTTTAAACCCCACACCCCTATGCTTAACATGCTTAAAATAAGTAGTAATGTAGGTTTTCCATCATTAATAATTTATTTAACATATTTTAATTCTAAAGTTTGTGCGAAAAAGTTAAGTAATTTTATTTCCCTTAGACAGTAACAACCTTCTTAATAGATTTCATGCACAATATATGCAAGATTGCAACACTGTTTTGGTTTTTATAAACCATAATTCAGTGGGGGGAAAAATCAACATATGAAAATTAAGTATATATATTGTAAAAAAAATTGAAAATTCAATAATTCTTAATTAAAAACTAATTTTTGTTGAATATTTTGAACTGTCCTTGAACAGTCCTTAAATAGCCTCTACCGGTTTTGATTTATTGCATAAAAATGGCATAAATAAGCAATAGAGACCTTCAGGGTTTTTACACCTTGGGTAGTGTACCACATTTGATTTAAAATCGCATATTACAAATTTTAATTGCTACAATTATTGTTTAATATGTTAAAATTCACTGCTACGTTTTATTGCATTCTTGCTACAAATCTACAGTTTTCTGCTACAATTTGTCACGTTTCTGCTCCAAAACTTAAATTTTGCTGCTCCAAAACACTACAATTTATTGCGTTCCTGCTACAAATATTCAGTTTTGCTGCTACAATTTGTCGTTTTCCTGCTCCAAAACTTTAATTTTGCTGCTCCAAAAATTGCTCCAAACTGGTCTTTAGCACTTCCCATCCCTGTGAATGTTTTTTCTTAAAAACCAAATCTGTAAGTAGATCTAATCAGACCCCTTAAAAAAATGATAAAAATGCTACTTAAATTTAAAATTTGGTAATAAAATAGACTTGCAATTTCGCCCCAAACCATCTTCTCTTTAAAAAAACACAGAAACAAAAATTAGCATTTCATATGTGGGCACAGGTAACCAATAGGATTCGTGCCCCGTGCTCTAAATTACTGCAAAATCATTGTGATTTCATAACACGCGTAGTTATAAAGGAGTTTGTTTTTCTACTGTCACAATTAACTTAATTGCAATTTACACACAAAAAAATTTTAATTGATGCCTTTTTTAAAGACAGCTAGGAAAGCACTGACGCTTGTGCCGTCACTGTAAAGGGCCAAAAGGGCGGCATTTTTGAAAAAGGGGCATGAGGGCGCAATTGAGAGTAAACAAGGGCGTGCCGTCCTTCAAAAAATGCCTAGAGTGAACACTGATTTCAGTATTTATTTATTTTTGAAATAAAATGCATTTTAAAAAGCATTAATTTCCAGGCAACGCCAGTATTAATATAGTTTGTTTGTAAATAAATTATCTATCTATTTTAAAAAAAAAAAAAACATAGGGGGAATTTTCAATTCTATCGTTGTTATTCAGATTGTATCTCCAAAAATAAACTTTTTAAATTACGAAATTTAGTGAATTTGTTAAGAAATGTTACATAAATAAGAAGGTTATATTTTTGTTTCAATACGATTATTAGTTTATAAGTTATTTAATATTAAAATCGTTGTGGCTAAAATTTTGCTTACAAATAATTTTGTCCGTCGAGTTTCTGACACAGTATAAAAAGGAAAGATTAAATTTTTTTAGGAAATGTAGGTATGGGTTTAAACTGAAAATGCAAGTAAGCAATTTTTAAAATTCGAATTAGTTTTGAATTTATAATTTTTTTAAACATGCTCCACTCATTTGAAGTTTTTTCTCCCTCATTTTTGCAACGTAATTTCTAAACTGTTATAAGTAATTTAAAATTACATATTTTCTTATTTAAAAATATGTACAAATGTTCTTTAAAACTTAACCATTCCAATGTCATAAAGATTATATTTATATCTTTACAATTAAATTAGATATAGTTAATTAAGTTAGATATTAATAATAGTGAAGAAAGAAGGATATTTCGAGCAAATTTCAATATGCTACTTGTTTTCTCATTGCTCCGCTTGCATCTCATAAAGTAAATGTCCTAAAATTATTAAATTGTGCCAGTTTATTAAGAAATTTTTGAGAAATAAGGTGAATATATTTTGATTTCCATACGCTGAGTATTTTAGACGTTATTTAATGCAAGTCATAATTTCATAAAATTTCCTAACTGTTCCGGAATAAAAGTTCCTAACTGTAGCGGAATAAAAGTTCCTAACTGTAGCGGAATAAAAGTTCCTAACTGTAGTTAAATATACAGAACCAAATATTATTTTTAAGTTTTATTTTTTTCTTTACAAAAGTTCTCTTACAATGATCATGTAAATAAAAGTAATTTTGATTTTTTTTAGTAGGTTTTGAGAACATTCCTTTGGAAGGTGTAGCAGGAGAAGAAGTCCTTGGTGCAGTTCCAGTTCGACGATCTATGCGTCAGGCTCTACGTGCAAAACAACTCAATGCAGAAAAGGAGGGTGCAGAAAAAAATGTAAGTTATATTTTACTGGTTTTGTACAGTTCTTAAAGGCCATTATTAACCTTATCACAGGACTGAGATTAGTAAATTCCATAACTGCAAACTTTAACTTTAATAAAGTTACAAATTATTATTTCATCAGAATGGATGAACTTTTATTTAAAACTAGCTGAAATACCGTTCTACACACGGGAAGGAAATAACTTTCAAATACAATATTTTTAATAAAAAGAAATAATATACTTAATTTTTCGCCCATTAGGGAGAACCAAAGTGTTACAATTTGCAACGAAATTTTATTAGCAAGGTTAGCAGTAACTGGAAAGCTTGATAATATAGAGCAGTGGTTCCCAAAGTGGGTTCCGTGAAACCCTGGGGTTCCACGAAAAAGTTTAGTGGTTCCGCGTAACAAATTTTATTTGATTAAAAAAATAAGAATGGTGTTTAATATATTCACATTTTCGATGAATACCCAAATTTAGCAAAACGGGCTATTTGAATTCTATTGCCGTTTGCAACCACTTATTTGTGTGAAGCTGGGTTTTCAAAATATGTTGCGACAAAAACCAAATATCGTAACAGACTTGATGTTGCACCAGATATATGCGAGTTCAGTTATCAAACCTAACGCCCAATTTCAAGAGAATCATGAAATCAAAGAAGCAGATGCATTCTTCACATTAAAGATTTTCCATTTATTTTAGTTTATGTTTTGTATTTTTATTAATTATTTCTATGATGAATTGTTTTTTTTTTGAGTTTTGCTTAATTCAATAAAATCTGAAATACCAAAATAATACTTGTTTTATTTAATATCAGATATTAAATTTTGAAAAGTAGTGGATTAAAAAATGTTCAGGGTTCCGCGATCATTGGCAACAAAAAATTGGGGGAACCACTGATATAGAGAAGTTGGTGGTAATATAATGTGAACATTCATACGGTAATCTCGTTGATTGACATTCATATTTTAACCATTAACATCCCAGATATTTAGAGATGAACAAATTCTGAATTGTTAATGATCTTCAAATAACTTTAATTACATACCTATATCAACAAAAGCTGTTAAACTTCCCATATTGGCAAGAATATAATTTTAAAATAAAACTAATATAATTTTAAAAGGTTCTCATACAAAATTTAAGATTTTCATATTTTTCCTTTGTACAGTAAGCCCTATCTATATCCAAAATTTCCCTATTCTAGGACAAATAAAAATGTTTAAAACTAATGTCCCGTAAAAAAAAAATTTGTGAAAATATTTTTTCTTGCTTTTCTTATTTTTGTTTTGTTTTATTGTACCTAACGATTGGTAATGGGTATTCTTTATACGGTTATACTTTACCTGGGTTTAGGAAGTGCTGTTACAACTTTTTAAAATTTTTATAAACATGATATTGATTGTGAATTTTATAATTAATATTTACCATTAATTAAGACAGACATATTCAATTAACCATATTGTAGTTATATAATTGAGCTGCAAATAAATATGAGAGGAATGATGTTTATAACACTCTTTGACAGTATTTTGTTTTATTCTTCGAACATATTTTCACAAAAGTGTTCAAAATGTTATATTCATAGTTGTTGTAGTATGGAATATCCTGTGATTTTCACCAGTTTGACAGTAAGTTTGATCATTTTAAGACTAATTTCGCTATTTTCATGTTATGTTTACATATATTACTATGTTTTAGTTCTAAATTCTTAAATATAATTTCTTATTTATATGACAACATTTTTGCTCATTTGGCGACGGTTTGGCGATATTTACTCATCAACCAATTAAAAAGCTCCTCATAGGTTGGTTACATAATATAAAAAATTCCATTATTTCAATCTTGAATTATTGCATTGTTACATGTTCCCCATGTTAATCCTATGGAAAGGTTTCTAAAAAATCATTATTTTGGCAGTTTGTGTTCAAATTTTTAAAAATTATTTCTCAGTGTACCCTAGGACTCCAAGATGAATTTTTGTTCAAAATTTCAGCAGAGTACACCTGTTCTTTTGGAAAGAGGGAAGGAGCTTAAAGTCATCCTCAAATCCTGTACATTTATAAAACTGTCAGAAATTCTCTTTAAGATCGAGCTGTTCAATTTTGGTGACCCTTTGAAAAGGTTTTAGGGAGACTCAACCCAAGATACGAAAATAAAAAAAAATCTTAAAAACTTAATGAAAAAGTTTTGAAAAACATGTGTCAACCATGGGTAAATCTGCATTAATATTATGTAAATTAAAACAAAAATTAAAAAAACTTTCGTTGTTAATTTTTGTTAGGAATATTCAAAACCTAACAATGTTGAAAAATTGTCCCAATCATAATAGCAGAATGCAGTGATGCTGAGTTAAAAGTTTAAAATTCTACTAATAAAATAATGATGGTAAAAATAGATGCAACTCATATAATACTTAGTTATTTATTTAAAATTCCAGCACATAAATAAATAGATTAAAACTTATTACTACCTAACAAAAAAAGGAAACACCACGGCATGTGGCTCGACATCTCACGTAAATTATAGCAGCAAATGGCTGCGGTAGACATCCATAGTTCGATCGTATGAGCATTTGAGTGCCGGAAAACTACAGCACTGACACGCAGAACAAAGCGGAACAAGTCAGGTGCAGAATGAAGTTGGTATATATACCAAAAAGGCCAACATCATTTACATAATATGGCACGGTTAAACTGACATGACATTTGCATACAGTTTGATAAATTATATTATACAAGTATTTACATAAAGTAAAATGTATACTTTATGTATAAAGCAAACACATAAATACTACTTCAAAGGCTGATCAATTATTATTTATATGTGATCAGGGAATAATAAATCTGTTCCGATCTTAAAAAGATCGATTGGGAAGAGATTTATTTCCGAAGTGAAGTGGTCTCTGGACTATTCGTCAACAGAGAACCACCGGCAAATCCAAAAACGTACGAGCTTCACAGGAAAAATACTATACAAAGTGAAAACGGGCAAAGGCAAGTAATATTTGCACCTTTTTCCTAACAATTTTGCTCATTTTCCCCATCACCCCCGACTTTACTCGCAAGGAAGTTTGTATCTCCCAAACTGTGTGAGATACAAATGCAAAACAAAAACTGGCAGAATCAGTACAATTCAAGGTAAGAAATTATTATTTTTGCATGCAGTCTTTGGGGGTTTTAAAGGACCGTGGTTGCACATGTACCATTTTTCAGTGGCAAATGCAACCAGTGGACATTGAAAAAGAAAAATAATGTAGAAATACGAGTGTAGATGATAAAAAAAATCTAATTATAAATACTTATACCTAAATATCCCCAAATGATGTGTGCTGAGTTTTGTTTCTATATTTCTTATAGTTATCTCACAATAACTGTTTGAAAATGAAAATACATAGTAACACGTTTGAACTTGCCGCACTCCACGTTAATGTATAAATTAATGTAATTTATTTATATTTTACTAAATGTATTATTATTTACTAATATTAAAAGTTTATATTTAGAATAGTATATATTAGAATTTTTTTATGATGTGTGTTCGGCGCTAGATTTCGGTTCTAAATCAGATATTTGGACTGTGGGGGGGGGGGTAGGGGATGTTTCACTTGGGAGCCGTTTGAAAAAAATATCCGATTATCCGCCATTTAACTATCCGGAATTCTCAAGTAACTGGACCGTTTGAAAAAAATATTGTCCGATTTTGAAAATTCTTTTTTTGTTTGATGGAGAAATATCCACTTCGGCAAAATTTGCAAAAATATAATTGTTTATCCGGAAATGTCGATTAACCGGATTTTTTTTTAACAATTTATCCGATTTCGAAATATTCTCATTTTTTAACAGAAGTTGTTCAACAATGACATTTCAGTTAACCAGCAATTGGCATGAATAGGGATTCTTTTATAATATACATTGTTGAGCACAAGTTGCTACTTGAATATCTTGGTGAATAATAATAGGAAACAAAGCCTCCTGCTAAATTAAAAAGTGGTGGACACGTACATTTTATGCTTAGTCTTTGATGAAAAGCAGAAGCATCTTTGGACAATTCTTTGTGAAGTCCTCCCAGTGACCTGTCGTGTGTTCTAGCAGCATTTTGCGCATTATCATGTGGCGAGATTGATGTTCTTGAGCACGAAACACCAATGAACAAAAGGAACAGTTGCTATCTCCGATGATAGGGTGCACATCAAATATAAGTATCATGGTGATAGCTTTCTTGTGATTTTGCACTATGCAATACAAATTTCAGTGGTAACAGACTCGACGCTTGATGTGTACTCTTGCAGCGATTTGTAACTTCCTGATTTTATTTATTTTAAGTCTGATATGCTTCCTTAAATTATCTTCCCTCAATCTTCTAATGGAAGCTTTGTGTGCGTCAACGTCGATATGTTGGGTATTAAATGGAGTTAAACTGTCATAATGTCCATTGTCAATCAAACCTCGGTAAATTATGTACACACTGTCATTTCCGCATCCTATCATTATTTTGTCCTCTTTCGTTGAATCTTCATGATAAACTTATACCTTGCACTTTAACAAAGCAGTAAAAGCCAAGATTTCAATATGATTACCATACGTGCCAAGTTCAGATATGCGTTGTATGTAGGTGATTCAATCTCGAGTGATCGGGATGGATTCCTGGTAGTTGTCAAAGTCACGTTTAGTCTCTTTAACGACGCGATTCCTAACATACGGATGGAGATTTTGATTTCTGAATAAATAGTAAGACATTGTTCGAAAGAGACAATAATTATTACACAGAAACGCCCCACAGTTTTTAATTCGTTTTACAATTTAGAATCTACGATTATTCTTTCACAATTTCTTTTTGAAGAACATTCGTCCCTAATAAACAATTTCGTGATTTGTCACAAATTCTGCCAGTTTTGCTATGGTCCAGTTCGAGGAATTCACGTTATATTGATCAAGAATAGCTTTCGTGAACATTTGACGAACATTTTGTCTAATCACGCCAAGCGACTCAATGTAATCTTTCAGCAAATCTGCAGACTTTGGCAGGAGTATGTCCACATGTCCAGGTTCCCCGGCATTTGAAGTATATAATATGAAGCATTGGGGTGCACCTTCTCCACACAAAACAGGTTTAAAATCAGTTTTGGCCTTCTGGAATAACACAACAGTACAGTTGAATTTCTGATCAAACGCCAAGATGACAATTAGTGGTACGCACACACATTTTACGCTTAGTCTTTGATGAAAAGAAGAAGTATCTTTGTCTTTACAATTCCTGGCGAAATCCTCCAGTTATCTCTCGTGTGTTTTATCAGCATTTTGCGCATTATCATGTTGTTCGAAAGAGACAATTACCATCTCCTTTCATGTCATAAATTTTAAATTTCCCATCCGATATGTGTTCTAATTTACCCGACTGATTGAGTTTCCCATTTGAGGATGAGTTGTTGGTGGAATGGACAGTTGATGGCGTGGAATTGCTGTTTTTCTTGCATCCGATTTCTTTACTATTATATAGCTCATCAAAATGGAATGTATCATACATTTATACGGCAGATTTGGCAGAAATAAGTGAATTGAGTAATATTAGCTAGCAAGTGGACAGTAACTTTGTGCTGTACATTCATGAAAAGTAAGTTATGTGTTTCTAATTTCAACAATGGTTTTTAAATGCTTTTGTTTTAAATTTACAACACAGATAATAATAATAATACAATCATCAATAATATTATTATATAGTATTAACAAAAGTGACTGAAATTCATTATTGTTGCTTTTATATATCTGGAAATATTAATTACCCTGACTTTTTTTTCATACAATTTATCCGATTTGAAAATATTTTCATTGTTTAATAAATTTTGAACAATAATGACATTTCATTCACCCAGGATTTATTAGCATGAATAGGGATTGCCTTATAATATACCAAATACGTTAACACGGTAGCATGTAAAGGATATTTTATCCGATAATTGCTGAGTGAGCGGATAAAAATTTAGCTTTTCAATTGTATGCAACTAAACAGTTCAGTTGTATGTCCGATAGTTGCTGGTGCACGGCTAGCTTTATAAGCAAATCTGCGTCTTTGTCAGTAAAGACAATGTCCCCTCTGCAGACGAATCTATCCTTTGACAGTAGTCGTAGTCACAGGTGCACAAGTAAAGCGTTTAACTATCGAGGGTGTCACTTCTCCTACTTGAGTGTTCCGTCTTTCTATTTCTTCTGAAGAAAAATGGAGGCAATGAATGGGAGACGTCTCTCAAACAATGAACTGTCTATTGTCCAATGTTTCCCTAAACCTCTAGTATTATACCTCCAGTATGAATATGAAAATTTTATTAAAAAACTCTTTAGAGAAGATATTTTTGTTTAAAAAAAAACCTGCCGAATATCCGGTTTCATCCCTTCTAATAGCCCATTGTGTAGCTTTAGTGGAAGGTTAATTCAACCAACTAACCGTAAAGCGTTGAGTAGTGTTCACATAGTTTTAAAAAAGGCAGGGGGGATTTGTCAAAAAGAGCACTTTTTGTTAAGTAAAAGGGCACTTTTTGTTATGTAAAAGGGAACTTTTTGTTATGTAAAAGGGCAAAGGGTACCAGTGGCGGCGATTCTGGGGGGCGGTTGCCCCCGCACTTTTTTCGGATGTTGCCCTTGCACTTTTTTAATATTGCACTTTTTAAAACTATATTACAAGTCAATTGTTCTATTGCATTGCCGAACAAAGGAAAAAATTTGAATCCCAACTTCCTCCCACTACTAAGGTTCAAACCCCTTCCATTGAAAGTCAAGTGAGTTTTTTTTTTAACTAATGTGGTATCGTTATTCTTTAAAAAAAATTCAACATTTAAAAAATAAAATAAATTCTCTATCTAAATTGAGGAGCTTCGTTTTCAGATTTCCAGACAGACAGCTGCTAACTTAATCCATTGATTGGCGACTCATGCCTTACTCATTCCAGGCATATTACTCATTCTGTTTTTATTTTTTTCGGAAAAGAAATAGCATATCTTTTCTTTACATAGAAAAATGCAACTGTATGACCTTCAATTCTAAAAATAGATCAAACCCCCCTTTTATTTATGACTATCTGCAACTTTTTTACATTAAAATAGTATCCGGTCTTAATAAAATGCGTTAAAATGTAGTATTGTGTAATCTATTGGCGCCGAACAATTGCGTAATCTATAAATCTGTAGATAGGAGGGAAGGGGTCATGAGTTAGCCATTAATGTCTTTGTTTTGATCTTCGTCTGCTCTGCTTTTTAGCAAAATGAAGCGAATTTTACAAATTTCAGTTTTAAATTACTTTAATAAAAAGAACAAATGTGAAGTTGAACATGACAGCAATACAAGCACTACTGTTTCCAGTTTCCATTCAAGAAAGCTTGTCTGTTTGCTTGCAATCTACGCCACAGAATTTTCAAAATCGCGCAAGTATACGTTTAAAGATACCATTATCTTGATTTTTAGCATTTATATATCATATTTCGAAATTTTTTACATCATTCATATTATGCGATTGTTCTTCAATTTAATTTAGCATTAATTGTTCAATTTATAATTTAATTTCAAACTATTATTGGAAAATTTATTCGTATTTCAGTAATCATTGATATTTGTAAATTTCGAATATTATTGCACTTCATAAAATGTGTAACGAAGGTACAGTTTAATTTAATCGTGAATAGATATATTTTGAAAACTTTTGTTTAAATATGGATTTATTCATACACGGATGAAATGTTTTTGCTTTTTCCAAAATATCCATTTAAAAAGAATAGTAATTATTATTAGGGATGAACCGGATAGTGGTTTTGCCGGATAACGGATATCTGGCGCACATTACAAATCGGATATCCGAACTAGATTTCGCCGGATATCCGGCAGTTTATTTTTTATGAAAATAACTTCTCATACACACTAGAAAAAACGGAAATCGGTCAAAAATTTAAAAATATTTTTTTATTCTGTAATATTTCCCAATTCCTTATCTTTAAAGTGATACCAAAATTGAATAAACATTCAAAAAACTTTTTTATTTACAAAGGGTTATTCTAGGGTGCTGCTAGCAATGGTCGTATGTTTTGTACATTTTACACTTAATTTCTGAATAATTGTAATTTTACCATATGCCTTTTCATTCCAAACATGAAAACTCAAGTTTGCTTAAACTTTTGAGAAATTTATTTTTTTATTCAACTTTATATTAGTTGTGAGATGTGATGACCCTCCACCATAACAATTCGTTAAAAATATAATTTTAAAGTAAAAAATTTGAAAAAAAGTGTTGTTTTTTTTAAGTCTCTATTGGTTAAAGGGAAAATCTGCACACTGTGAATACAATGGTAGAATTTTCAGGAAAATACTTAAAGCAAGAACAAAGAAAATTGATCGCCACAAAAAAAAATCTTCGATGTTTTATTCATCCGGATATCCGGCATGGAAAATCGGATATCCGGCACTTTACTTCCGGGTATCGGATAGTTAAAAAGCAGCCGGATAGGCCGGATACCGGATATCCGTTTCATCCCTAATAATTATCCGACAATGAGACCCTGTGATTATTATTATGATTTTGGTTTAGAATTTTACAAATCTGTGTTATGTCCGAAGAAAATTAATATTATTTGCAAATGAAAGCGAGGGAAGATTAGAAATTGCCTAACTTGTAAGATTAAATTTGACCTCTGAACGGATACTGCATTGGAAAATGCTTGCAACAAACCAATACTTTTTGAAAAAACTGTTTAATATTACATAATTTATAAAAATTTTGAAAATGTATATAAACTGGAACTGGGAATGTTTAGCACTGTTGAGGTGGGAATTTAAATCGGAAAGTTTGATTTGGTTAAATAACGTAGCACTAGAGCTGCAGATTTGGCTATTGCCGACAGTTCGGGTTCGGGACCCATCTCCAAGGAAAAACCCGGGAACAATGCTTCGTATTTTTGAACAATGGTCATATATAACGAGGACAACACTTGAGCTGGCACAAGGCGGCTTCATTGTTCGTTACCACACATATATTATAAGGAATCTCAAACTTTAAATTTGTTCTCTAAATTGATTTCATAATTAGGGAGTGATTTATTAATTTTAAAAATAGTTATTGACAACTGTTAAATATAGTTAATGACAATGATAACTGTTGATGTTATTTATCTGCTAACGTATTCATGTTTACTTGAACGAAAATTAATAATTTTTTTAATAAAAAAAAAATTGGTGAGGGTTTGTGAGATATGTTTGTTAAATTTTGTGGGGTTAAGGATTCCCCCCTCTTGGTGAGGGGGATAGATGCCTAAAGAAATTCGTTGCTCTGTCACTGAACCCCCATGAAATAATCAATCACTCAACCTACATAAAATCTATACCCACGTGCCTGCAAACTGTAAGAATTTGTCTCAGGGTCCCAAACGTCACACCACAAATGTAGAATTGTAAATGGTGCTGGAAATTTTCTAGGGATTGGGAGGGTGAGGAAAGAAAATTTTCTCCATTTCTTTTTCAACACTGACACCAATGGAAAGAATACCTATCCCTTTGGAGGTCGGTCAATAAGTATGTTAATTAGATTCATTACAACAGTCCGTATCACTCCAAAATAAACAAAAATTGGAAAATAATCGAAAATGGGTTAATAGTCGACCTGGGCGTCTCGTATCTATTTTAAATTGGTATTCTTTCCTTCAAATAACTCAAAATAGAGAGTAAATATAAATGTGCAATATTTATTGTTTTGGTGTTCGTTCAAAATTTTTATTACTACCCCCCCCCCCCCCCCCCTTCTCCGCTTCACACACACTTGTTTCATCTTGATCTTGCCCCCCCACTTTTACCACCCAATCGCCGCCACTGAAGGGTACGATTGGGATATCAAGGCAATCGTACAGACCTACGTTTTTGTGGGAATTTTTTTTTTTTAATTACAGGGCGCAGAGAAGATATAGAAAAAAGGCAGGGCACATTTTTTACTTTTAAAAAGGGCAGGGCGCATCGGCACTTACAAAAAAAAGGGCAGGGCGCGGCGCCCTTTGAAAAACGCATAACAGGAACACTAGCGTTGATTAGACAGTGAGATGTGAATCAATAACAAACAGACAACTTTCTACTTTTTAACCAACTTAAGCATGCCAAGAAACTGGTTCTCGTATCGTCTGTTATGTATTTATTTGTTTTGACCGACTTAAGTGTGCCAAAACTAATAAAAGCTCACCAAGGAACTGGTTCTCATTTCGACTGTTACGTAATTTTTTTTTGTCTCACTTTGGCCCTTTTGTAACAGATATCCGGTTATACGATATTTAACTGTCCAGAATTTTCAATTAACAAAGCATTGAGAAAAAATATTGTTGGATTTCAAAAATTGATTACCCAGCTTCTATTTATTCCATATTTTTTATTAATATTTATATGGAAATCATGATTAACCATACTTTCTTTTAACATTTTCTGCTATTGACATTCTTGGGACAATACAGTTTTGTTTTCCCAACATTTATTAAACCGGATCCAGGACATAGAAAAAAGTGAAAAACTTGAATTTCTTGGTGAATAATAGCATAGGATTTCAGCCCCTGCCATATTAAAAACTAAAAAAGGGAAAATAAAATAGTCTTTTTTTAAAGAAAATCAATTTTAAGAAGAAAAAAAGCTCTAAAAGGTAATATTTTTTAATTTTACGAACTACTTGGAAAAAATGTAAATATATCATTTAATGTTTTACTTATTAAAAAATTTTGAAGTTGGTACCAAATGGTTTCTCAAAACTATACCTAAATTTTAACTCCGGTTTCAAAAAGTTTTAATAAGTAAAACATTAATATAAAATTTTTACTTTTTTTTTCTTAAAGTTGGCTTTCCTGTTTTAAAAAAGATTATTTCACAGTAGTCTCTCAATAACTCGAATTTTTCGATATCTCGAAAAAAATCGATTTCCCTGCACCTTCATTACTTATTTAATGTCATTTTATCTCTTTAATTCGAAGTTTTTCGTCGTTATTTTCGATAACTCGAAGTTTCTTCACAACTAAAAATTTTGTTTTCCTCTCAAAACTACGGAATTTGAAGAACCTTTAGCATATGTGTAATTGCCACGTTCTTCTTTATCAGTTCTCTTTCTTATTGTGCATTATTGAAAGGGTATACTTACAATGGATTCCTACCTGTGCCTCACCCTTTTGTTTGAATGTCGCCAGACTGGATTCCCTGAGCTGTATCCCCTTCTCTTTAACACAGAGTCAGTCCAACAAGGAAGATTAATGATTTATCGTCCCTCAAGCCAGCTGGCGTTTTCGGTAAAGTGCGAGTCACTTTCTTGGAACATTACCAACTAACCAGAAAGCAACTCACTTAAAATATGAAGACGACACTCGATCCCTTCTCATTTTTGTTTAGGCAATGCACTCTATATAGCAGCATTTGATGAGAGATCGCTCTCGGAAGAAGAATGATAATGAAGAATGCTAACCTCCTCCAAAGATAACTTTGTAAGAGGCTCTATCTTCTATAAAAACTATGCGTGCATTCATTGAATCGAGGCCAGAAATGAAAACATCAGAGACATTTCAAGCAATCGTGCATTTGGAAAATATAATTGATTTCGAAAAAAATAGAAATACTCGCCAAACTGTTTTGGATAGATATGTTAAATAAAGTCGTGTAAAGTATACTAGTATTTATTTTTACCAAAACAGCTTTTTTTATAGGATTTTTGATAACTCGAATTTTTGATATCTCGAATGTTTATGCACTTCCCTTCGAGTTCGAGATAACGAGAGTCAGTGGCGTAGCCAGCATTGGGTTACTTTGGGTCAGAACCCAGAATTATGTACACGTTTATTGATCTTTATCCGGTTCAAACATTCAGAATACACTTCAGTGCTAAGATTGAAATTAAAAAACGGTGTGAGGCAATAAATTTTCCATTAGAAAGAATGTATAAATAATAATAAATATGAAGAGTGCTATAAACTCAGAACCTGGATTCCCATTTCATACCCTTATATCATAAATTACGAGTACATTACAAAACATCTAAGCAATTGCTTTGATAAATATGAAGGTCAATTTGTTGATTCTATTTTTATGCTGATTCGATTCACTAGCTGAGCAACTATTAAAACACTTCCAATGTTCATACTACACTTTGGAAAAGAAATTGCTGACTACAACAAATTTTACTTTTCCGTATATATAAAGCATATGTTTTTTTAAAAAATGCAATGAAGCAGACTGTCTCCTCATCTCAATAACACGTATAACATAAATTACGATTTTTATATACAACTCCACTAGAAACTAATTACTTTCATACGTTTGTTTACTAGTAAGTGTAGACGATTTTACAGTATTTGGGTTTCGTCTTTTCAGTCGAATCAGTTTTAATATCTTCAATGGTGTTACAGCAAAAGAACAGATAATATATTTCAGTCAACAAGAATGCTTGGTTTTTCTGAACTTACTGTTGAAATGTGGAGTAAAGTTATAATTATTTAAATTGTAAAAAAGAAAAACCTTAATGAAAAGTATTTTCTGAGTTTGAGAAACTGTATTGGTAAGTGGATAAATATTATACGGCATTTTTAAATTAAAGTTTAATTTTATAAGGTTTCTGAAAATTCGATGAAATGAAGTTTTGCATTTAATAGTCATAATTAATAGGTATATCCAAATATAAGAATGGCCTCCCTTAGCAGATGCGGGGTCCCTTGAACCAGATTTTAAGGTTGTTATTTTTACAGCAAGACCAGTTTTGCACCATTTTTACATGAATAGAGTGAAAAAGCGCATTGTATAAATTTTTCTGTAGCAATGGCAGAACTTTTTTTTTGCTTTTAAATAATTTTGTAATTGTTCCCTTAAATATTTTAATTAAAATTCGTAACAAAGCATTCTAATTTAATTAAAATATGCAACAACAAAAAACGAAGGAGAAATAAGTCGGAGTAAGAATGTCATTACAGCAGTTTGTATTGATTGGTTGCCAACATAAGGAAAATAAACAAGCTGTTTCGTCTGACGCCACAGTCTCTCCCTCCCCCTGCCGTCTCGTATATTTGCTTTATATCATGATTTTATACGCATGAGAACCTATTTCCTATTAAACAAAGCCAAATCTATGTCGTGTGCTATTCGACACGTGTCTAAATGGAACCTTATCATATTTCTATCCTGATTTCCCATGCAAACGATTTTAAGACGTTTCACGTTAAACACCAATTTTCTGATTTTTTTTAAAGAAATTGTTTCCTTGTCAACGCGGGGCCCCCACATAAAGCAGCGGCACCTGTGGCCCACCCCTAATAGTGACCCTGCTTATATAAATGCGTTTGTTGAAAACGAATATGCAACCAGGAGATTATCGTAGTTTCTAAAAGTTGCTGGTCTGGTACATGTTCAATAAAAAAAAAAGTTAGAGATAGAAAAGGGGAGTGAATTTACATAATGTAATTAAGATGGAGGGGGGACAATACAAGGGAGGGGGGATCTGAAATTTTTTGGGGGGGATTTGCGCCATTGGGTTTTGGGGGGATGGGCACCCCTGAACACATGTATCTCCTGCTCCCTTCCCTTCTGTCCCCTGAAGGGATGATTTTAAGGACAGGAGTGGTCAAACAACCTTGAAGACAGAAAATTCGACTTTTTGTGGGGGGACGATGGGGTGCAGTGGCGGCGATTGGGTGCCAAAAGTGCGGGGGGGAAATCAAGAGGACACAAGAAGTGTGTGAGGGGTGGGGAGGAGAAAAAATTTGATCATTGACGGTCTGTAGAAGTGGTTGGGGTTATGTTTTATTTTTAAAAAGTGAGGGGGCAACATCCAAAAAAAGTGCGGGGTTACCGCCCCCCTTGCCCCCCCGAATCGCCACAACTGGGTAGTAGGTCTGTATGATTGTCTTGGTTGTTTGTATATGTAAAGGGTTAGTTTTCTTAACACTTGAAATGGTGCGGCAGTTCGAGCCGAAATTCACAATGCATCAATCTAGAAATTGCTTGCTTTGAAGTAAGGTAATTTCCCTGAAAAGACCCATTAATCCCCTACGTGCTTTAAGAAAGGATTGTAAATGACTCCTGTTAAAAAAATAATGCCCCTAATTGTGATCCTCTTCACTCCCTCACAATGTCGGTGGAATTTTTTCCCCTTCTCAAAAATTAGTTTTCTGAGAGGTTGTATTTATCTCATTTGCCATTTGAATTTGAAAATCACTCCAGTACTGCATGTGCTTGCTAAGATTATCTGAATTACGCATTTTCACGGTATGCCGTCATCAAAACATTAACTATTGGAAGATTCAAGACAAAAGAAAGGAACACCGTGCAAAAAAAATTCTGATATGTTTAAAGTTTTTAATTTAAAACTACTGCTTAAATTAAAAAAATAAAATTTAAATTTAAAACTACTGCTTAAATTAAAAAAATAAAATTTAAATTTACTAATTTAAAATGACTACTTATAAATTATTATGATTAATTAAAATTACTAATTTAAATTAATTAAAATTACTAATTATTATGATTAATTAAAATTACTAATTTAAGACAACTCTCGTCAGTGGCTACGCCACTGACGAGAGTTGTCTGTATTATATTTGTGTAGTTTACTTTTCACATTCTTTCAGGGCGCACAAAATGAGGAAGTTAATCCTTTAAAGAAAGAAATTGAGAAAAATAATACCTGCCACTTACCTGCAAGACTACGGAATGGAAGTGACGAAAATGTGCCCTGCCCCCCTGCCTCTGTGTTTTGTGCTTGCACATGTAAGTAGTGAATTTGCTTTTAAATGTATGTCGAAGTTTTTGCTTCAGGTCAAATCAACACAGTCATTTTCCTCACCATCTCCGATTTTTATGAAATTTGGTGAACTTGTTATACCTACTAAGAATGTAAAAAATGCAAAATTTTAACCTCCTCGGCCCATTAGTTTTTTAGTTATTTCCATTTCAAAATGGCTAAAAATGTAAAATCTGCCTCCAATGGCTGCATTTAAATTACCATAAATAAGATTTGTTATCGTTTTAAAGCTCTTTAAATGACTTTTCAAATGATGTGAAGCACATGAAAGTTTGGTGGAAAACCTTTCAAGGTCATATTATTTGACCTTTGACCTTGAATTCCCAAAAAAAACGAATTTCTCGATTTTCACAATATTTTTTCCCTGTGTACTACAACATCTGAACTACATGTATACCAGTTTTCAGAGTGGGATGACAATGGGATCACACACAAAAAAAAATTAGAAACAAAAATATGCAATATATTGGGGTCATTCCATGTCGTGAGTTGTCAAATCGACACAAGAAAATGCATTTTTTTTTCCGCACCATCTCCGATTTTTATGAAATTTGGTGAACTTTAGTGTGTGATCCCATTGTCATCCCACTCTGAAAATTGGTATACATGTAATTCAGATGTTGTAATATTCAGGGAAAAATATAGTGAAAATTGAGAAATTCGTTTTTTGGGAATTCAAGGTCAAATAATATGACCTTGAAACTTTTTCATCAAACTTTCATGTGTTTCACATCATTTGAAAAGTCATTTAAAGAGCTTTAAAATATTATTTCTATATGTTAATTAGAACAGGAGTTGTGGTAATTTAAATGCAGCCATCGGAGGCAGATTTTACGTTTTTAGGCATTTTGAAATGCAAATAACTAATAGGCCTAGGAGGTTAAAATTTTGCATTTTTTACATTCTTAGTAGGTATAACAAGTTCACCAAATTTCATAAAAATCGGAGATGGTGAGGGAAAAAAATGCCTTTTCTTGTGATGAATTGACATGGAATGACCCTTCAGGTATTAACTGCAAATCTAATAAAATACTCTTTTTTATTTCTTGTATTTGCGTAACTTGAAATATACTCCACTCACACTAATACAGGGTGGCAACATAACCTGGAACCAACTTATCATGGATTTTTTTAATTCTGGAAAATTTCACAAAAAAATCAAGGAAATTTTCAAATTTGGAACATTAAAACGGCAATTATCGTCTATTATGCCCTCTATTCTGGGTAATGTAGTTGTCAATAGTTCCGTTTATTTCTGAAAAATATATATTTTTTTTAAGCATGATTATGCGCATTTTTAACCGACTGCCCAGCGCGCCCACCAAAACACCAAAAAAAAAATCTCCAAAATAAAACCGCCAGAAATTTTAAATTGAAACTGCCAACGCGCGCCAAGTCGAGAGGTTATAGATTCGACCTGTATGTATTTTTTTTTTTTATGTATGTGCGCGCAGGATTTCGATTCTACTTCAGATATTTGGACAATTTTTTTTTTTGTTGGATAGGGGATGTTTCAAAGGGGAGCAATTTGAAAAAAATATCCGATTTTCCGGCATTTAACTATCCGGATTTCTCAATTAACCGGACCGTTTTAAAAAAAATGTCGTCTGATTTCGAAAATTCTTTTTTTGTTGGATAGAGAAAAATCTACTTAGGCAAAATCTTCAAAATAATAATAGGTTATCCGGCTGTTATATATCCGGAAATGTCGATTAACCGGATTTTTTTTAAACAATTTATCCGATTTAAAAATATTTTCATTGTTTAACGGAAGTTGTACAACAATGACATTTCGTTTAACATGCATTTATTGGCTTTGTTAGGGATTGTTTTAAAATATACATTGTTGAGCACAAGTTGCTACTAGAATTTCTTGGTGAATAGGGGGCGAAACCCCTTACTAAATTAAAAACTAAAAATGGAAAAATAAAATAATCTTTCTAAAAAAAAGGAAAACCGACTTTAAGAAAAATGCGCTAAAAAGTAAAAAATAATTTTTAATTTTACGAATGAGTTGAAAAAATTGAATTATTAAATATCAATTTTATACTTAGTACAACTTTTGGAAGTTGGTGCCAATTTACAAAAATCGTACCTAAATTTTGGCGCCGATTTCAAAAAGTTGTACTAAGTATAAAATTTATATTCAATAATTCAATTTTTTCAACTTATTCGTAAAATTAAAAATTATTTTTTACTTTTTAGCGCATTTTTCTTAAAGTCGGTTTTACTTTTTTTTACAAAGATTATTCATATTTTTATTTTTGTAAAAACATGAACCACTGCTGGAGGGAGAAGCAAAAGGAAAGTGCATTAGACCTTGAATTGTAAGCAGCATGTGAGGGCTAATGAATATGTGATTTATTGAAGATTAGATAAGAAAATATGAAGCATATAAAACATTTAACATTTATCTTCAAAAGAAATAATTCGAAAAAACTTGCTCTTTTTTTGCATTATCTGCTTCCAGAGAACATGTTTAATTTCTGTTATGCCTATCACAATTGCATAATTTGTGTTGTATTCATAAATTATTATTTTAACTGTCAAGTATTTTTCATTTATAATGCAAAATAGGATCATTGTAGCGTGGATACTTTGTTTCTATACAAAGCATGTATTGCAACATTTCTTTACGTTATTGTAAAATCAGGAAATTTTTTGTGAACCATCAGGGAACTTTTTTTCCAGAATGTTGTTGCCACCCTTTAATACTTTGTGCTTATAAAGCAGTTAAACCTTGTTAAAATGAACTTGAGGTATAAAGTTCTTATTAACCCCCAGTAAAAAATTTACTGAAAATATTATTTGGCACAAATTAGGGTGTGTGATACGTCTTACTGCTAAATGGTAATTTGAGTTTATTTACCACTTTAAATAATATCTCTTACTTCATCTATTTAATAGGACTTCTACCTCTTTCGTTTTTGCAGTTAAT
Organism: Troglohyphantes excavatus; assembly: GCA_963932185.1. Classification (NCBI taxonomy): domain Eukaryota; kingdom Metazoa; phylum Arthropoda; class Arachnida; order Araneae; family Linyphiidae; genus Troglohyphantes; species Troglohyphantes excavatus. Next base: position 49,724,022 of record OZ010677.1, on the reverse strand, counting down.
ATTCAGCAATTATAACTAACGAGGAATTTTTATAATTGTATATAAGATTCATTAGTTTTACTTTTAATTTAATTGTTTACTTTTGATTAATTGATTTACTTTTAATTTTTTTCAGTTTTTTCTTTGGACACCAATTTACAGAAAAAAGACATGATCTCCTTACAAGTGCTTGCATTCGCCAATAATTCAAAGTTCATCAAGCAAATTAATAAATATACAAGTGCAATGAGAACTTTTAAAAGAAGAAAGGTTTGTTTTTTAAAGATATTTATGTGGCTGCTGTATCCTTAAAAGCAAAAAATGCGTGTATATGGATGATATATTTCACCCCCTTTTAATTCACCATCTTTCATTTCTTTAAATTCCGTCCCCTGTTAAAAAACACTGATAAAGATTTCACTTCGATTAAGTGTTCACTCTAGAAATAAAAAGGGGCAGGGCGCTTTTAACAGTAAAAGGGCATCCCGTTTTCGAAAAGCCACTACTTGTTTTTAAAAGGGCGCTTTTAAAAAAAACTGTTTGGGGTAGGTGTGGCCAAACAAAAAAAAGTTTCGATTGTTGCTGACATTGAGCTATAGCTGCATATTGGGCTATTGGTAACGGTTCAAGGCTTATCTCAAAAGAAAGACCCATACAAAATTGATGTCTCTTATTTTTAAATTAGTGCAAATAGTACAAAACAATATTAAAAATTTTTTTTTTTACTTAACCAAATCGATAAGTAGTCCTAATCAGACCCTTTACAAAATTGATGAAAAGGCTACTTAAATCCAAAATTTGGTAATAAAATGCCTAATCTTGTAAAATCATGTCAAACCATCTTCTCTTTAACAAAAAACACCGAAAAAAAACCTTAGCATTTCATATGCGGCCATAGGCAACCCCATGCTCAAAATTGCCGCAGAATCATCACTAATGCACAAAACACGTAGTTCAAATAAAGTTTGTTTTTCTAGTGTCAGAATTAATCAATGAATTTTTTAAAGACAGCTAGGGAAGCAAGGACACTTGTGCTTGACTGAAAAGGGCAAGAGGGGCGCAATTTTTTAAAAAGGGGCATGAGGGCGCTATTGAGATAAAAAAGGGCGGGCAGGGCGGACCGCCCTTCAAAAAACGCCTAGAGTGAACACTTTTTCGATTTGTATACCGTTCCTTGAAACTCATTTTTCCTAACTACCAAAAGCTTCCCTCTTCGATTCACGATTTCATTCCATTGGGCAATCCGTTCCCATACAGTTTCTGGTGACCACAGCATTTTTATTCTAATAAGCCATAACAGTCCTCGTCAACATTCCATTAAAAATGGGAATACTTCAAACAGTGTTCACTCTAGAAATAAAAAAGGGCAGGGCGCTGTTGGCTGTAAAAGGGCACCCCGTTTTTGAAAAAACACTTCTTGCTTTTAAAAGGGCACTTTAAAAAAAAAAATTGAGATGGGCATGGCCACCCGTTAATATATCAGACCCGTGACCAAAAAAACGGGTCTTATTTTGAAGGAAAAACCCGTACAAAATTTATATCGCTTTATGAAGATACTACTTAAAATCCAAAATTTGACACTTAAAAATTAATGTTTTCGATAAAAACCAAATCTGTAAGTAGTCCATCTTCACGTTAAAAAAAAACAACATAGCATTTCATATGCGGGTACAGACAACCAATAGGATTTGTGGAATGCCCCGTGCTCGAAATAACCGCGGAATCATCGCGATTGTACAACACGCGTAGTTACAAGGAGTTTGTTTTTCTACCTTCATAATTAATTTAATTCCAATTTACACGTACAATTTATTAATCGATGCCTTTTTTAAAAACGGCTAGGGAAACAAGGACGCTTGTACGTGACTGAAAAGAGCAAGAGAGGCGGAATTTTTGAAAAAAGGGGCATGGGGGCGCTATCGAGATGAAAAAAGGGCGGGCCGCCCTTCAAAAAACGCCTAGAGTGAACACTGCTTCAAAGGTTCACACGACAAACGTTTTCCTTTTCAAGAACGAACCACTCGTCCAATGGCTGAGGTTTTCCACTCGCACTCTCCGGTGATCTTAAATTTCCCATGTTTAAATACGAATTTTCTTCATCCTAGGACAGGGTGGCAACATAACCTGGAAAATCAGGGAATCATCATGGAAATGTTTAATTCTGGAAATATCAGGGAAATTTTCAAAATTTCACAAAAAATCAAGGAATTTTTTTAATTTAGGTCATTAAAACGGCAATTATCGTCTGTTATGCCTTCTATTCTGGGTAATTTAGTTGTCAATATTTATTTTTAGTTCTGAAAAAGAATTTTAAAAAAGCATGGTCATATTTCAGTCGTCAGTTTTATATTTTTTAAAACATGAGCCACTGCTGGAGGGAAAAGCAAAGTGCATTGGACCTTGAATTGTAAGCAACATGTGAGGGAGTAATGAATATGTGATTTATTGAAGATTAGAATAGGAAATATAAAACATTTAAAATTATCTACACAAGATATGATTTGAAAAAACTTGTTGGTTTTTTTCACAATATCTGCTTCCAGAGAACACGTTTAATTACTATTATGCCTGTCGCAATTGCATAATTTGTGCTGTATCCATAAATTATTCTTTTAACTGTCAATAAGTATTGCTTATCATTTTTCATTTATAATGCAATATAGTTATTGAATCATTGTAGCGTGAATAATTTGTTTCTATACAAAGTATGTATTGCAACATTTCTTAATGTAATTGCAAAATCAGGGAAATTTTTGTGAGACCATCAGGGAAATATCATATTAGTTTTCCAGAATGTTGTTGCCACCCTGTAGGACCATTTGCTATTTTAACTCTTGTACAATAAACCCATGCTACTGAGGCCTCTGAAGAAATTACAATTTATTAGTTGTTAGTTATGGTTCTTTTTAACTTTACACACTCCCTTCGTCAAATAAGTTTATTCATATATATATATATATATATATATATATATATATATATATATACCATTAACAGGGTGGTAACATCACCTGGAAATCGTGGGAATTTTTCAAATTTTGATCATTAAAACGGCAATTATCGTCTATTATGCCCTCCATTCTGGGTAATTTAGTTGTTAATATTTCCCTTTTAGTTCTGAAAAATATTTTTTTTTTAAAAAAGGATGGTTATGCTTATTTTTATATTTTTAATTTTAGAACGTTAAATTTCGCCAAAAGTTTTAAGCGCATGCACTAATGTCAGACTCCTGACATCGATTTATGGCCCCGGACAATTTTGGTCTCAGGCCTGTGACTACTCAGAATGGCAGTTGGTACCCCCTTAAGTCGCTGACCATTCAGCAAAAAACTGTCCGGTGATGAATACGCCAATTTTCAGCTTTCAATTGGGGCTTTAACTGCTTGGACATTTAACTAATTTTTCTCTACAAGCTGGTTTATATTAATTTTTTGAATTGCAAAGAGATAGCTCAACTGTACATCTCTGGTCGTGATATCACGTCCTTGATCGTGAGATGGTTAAAAACGACTTTGTTTTGTCATCTAAACACCCTTTCGGTCAGTCGTTATGAGAATCTTGCATTACAATAACTTTTACATTGGAATTCAACCTAAATTGAATTATAATCAGTAATCACCTCCCGAATACATTATGCTGAATAATTCAGTCAAATGGTTTATTTTTGTCTATCATTAGTTATTCCATAGAATAACTAGTTAAAATGTAGAATTAATAATTTATTAGACACTTTAACTGATTTGATCAGTTATTCCATGGAATAACTATGTATTCTATGGAATAATTGAATTATACACTTTAACATTAACATATTGGCTGGAGTGGGGTAAGATTTTTTTTTGTCTTCTTTAAACTGTTACTTGTGAGATAACTATAAGATATAGAAACAAAAATCATCACAAAACTATTTGATGATATTTAGTTATAAGCTCAGTAGCAGAAATTTTCTAAACAATCTGCAACGACATGTTAGTGAGCAAGACTTTTTGTCCGCAACTTAATTTATTTTGTAACAATCGGTATACCTTGAATTCACAAGTACAAAAGTGACGATTAAAGGGAGAACTTTAGCAATATTATTACAGTGTTCACTCTAGGCATTTTTTGCCCGCCCTTTTTTCATCACGTTAGCGCTCTCATGCCCCTTTTTCAAAAATGCCGCCCTCTTTAAAAAAAATTACGTCCCTCTTGCCCCTTTTCACTCAAGCACAATCGCCCTTGCTTCTCTAGCTGTTTTTAAAAAAAGGCATCGATTTTAAAACAAATTTGCTTGTAAATTGGAATTAAGTGAGTTATGACAGTAAAAAAAGCCTACCTTTTAACTATGTGCGTTGTGTAATCAGGATGATTCCGCAGTAATTTCGAATCTATTGGTTGCCTGTACCCATATACGAAATTATGTTTTTTTTTTAAAAGAGAAGATTATTTCGAGCGAGGTTACAATATTAGGGCTCTTATTACTAAATTTAAGATTTAAGTAGTCTTTGTATCAGTTTTGTAAATGATCTGATTGGGGCTACTTACAGATTTGTTTTTTTAGGGAAGACATTAATTTTCAAATGTCAAATTTTTGATTTTAAGTAGTATCTTCATAAAGAGACATCAATTTTGTACGGGTATTTCTTTCAAAATAAGCCCCGAACCATCACCAATATGCAGTTCTAGCGCAATATTAATCAACAAATAAAAACTTTTTTTATTTGCCAATGGTCCGATATATCAACGGGTGGCCACGCCCACCCCAATTTTTTTTAATAAGTGCCCTTTTAAAAACAAGGAGTGCCTTTTCAAAAACGGGGTGCCCTTTTACTGCCAACAGCGCCCTGCCCCTTTTTATTTCTAGAGTGAACACTGTTATTACTTTGTTATTCACATTATTTTAGTCATGCTCAATATTTTATGATCATTGTTAGATTATATGTATTCATCACTCAAATAATAAAGTACCTACTTTTTAAATGTTTAACACACTTTATGAACAAATACATACTCTACCATTTACTAAAAAGTTTCAGCATTTAAAATAAAATTTTATTTAAATTTTAAAAACACAGACTATTGGAATTAAGATATGTTGTACATTTGCTATGAAGAGGAAAAGAAATTAAATTTTTTTTTCATAGTTAAAATTTATAAATGAAAAATAACTAAAATGTATTTTCCGAATTGCCTTGAAAATTTTTAACTAGAATTATACTTTAAAGTGCGATATAACTTAATTAAATTGCAGAGTTCATTCTAGAAATAATAAAAAAGAAAAATGTGTTTAAAAGTAGAAAAATTGTATTAATTAATATCAATTTTATACTTATTAAAACTTTTTTTAATCTGTGCCAAAATTTAGTTATGATTTTTGTAAATTGGCACCCACTTCAAAAAGTTATAATAAGTATAAAATTGATATTAAATAATACTATATTTTCAACTCATTCATAAAATTAAAAATTATTTTTTACTTTTTAGCATGTTTTCCTTAAAGTCGGTTTTCCATTTTTTAAAAAAGATTATTTTATTTTTCCCTTTTTAGTTTTTAATTTAGCAGTGGGCTTCACCCCCTTTTATTAATCGCCAAGAAATTCAAGTAACAACTTGTACTCACATTTTGTCTGTGCAATGTATATTGTAAAACAATCCCTATCAATGCCAATAAATGCTGGGTGAACGAAATGTCATTGTTGTACAATCTTTATTTAACAATGAAAATATTTTGAAATCGGATAATTTGATTTAAAAAAAATCTTGTTAATCGTTATTTCCGCATAACCGATTAATTAATTTTTTTTACAGTTTTTGCCTAAGTGGATTTTTCTCTATTCAATAAAAAAAGAATTTTCGAAATCGGACAATTCAAACGCTCCGGTTAATTGAGAATTCTGGATGGTTAAATGCCGGATAATCGGATACTTTTTTCAAAAGGTGCCCAAGTGAAACATCCTCTATCCAACAAAAAAAAATTCCAAATATCTGAATTAGAACAGATATTTTGTATTTGGACATACATTAAAAAAAATACATCACAGTTGAATTCATATCCTCTCCTTGGCGTGCGATTTGGCATTTTTAATTTAAAGTTTCTAGCGGTTTTATTTTAAAGTTTTGGTTGGTGACTTATATTGTAAGATTGCAAGTCTGATCAGTCATGCTTTCTATTAAAATACAAATACAACGTTAAAATACGCAATAAAATCCATCAAATCTGGACATGTTTCGGGAGATACATCTCCCTTCATCAGCGAAGGGGGGGGGGGGGATTTTTTTTTTCCTGCTCATGTAGGGAGATGTATCTCACGAAACATGTCTAGATTTGATGGATTTTATTGCGTATTTTAACCTTGTATTTGTATTTTAATATTCTTAATGCAATGTTCTATAAGAAGAGTTTTTATCTTAATCATGCTTTCCATTGAAAAATAGCATAGTAAATGAAGTTCTAATGCCAAAGTTCAAACTGTGTCATTTTAAATGTAAAAGTATCATGACATCAAAAAACAAATATTTTTTAGTATAAGTTTATTTTAAAATCCTAGAATTTCCACAATATCCTAGGAATGCTCAAATATTCCAATTTATAAAGATTGAGAAATTGGAAAAGTCCAATTTTTGACAAACTTGGTATTTAAATAACTAGTTTTTAATGGTAAAAAATATTACTTCGGCTGCACTAACATTTTCGACCATGAGCCGCCACTGTTGGCTTCTCTCCCTCCACCAGGCATTTATAACTTGGGGAAAAGTAATTGGTTAATCTAACAACAATCTGAAGAATATGTTCTAAAGTACTGTAGCCATAGAAAAAACTGACTCTTGCAAAAATTTGTTTGCAGACTTCTGAAAAAATCTGTGACATCGTTGTGTTTCTGCTTCTGGGGTTAGAACTTGCAATTAGATTTTTTCTATCATCTGCCATTGAATTTGTACAATTATTATTTTTTCCCCCAATGTGTGCTGGTTGCATTTGTCCCAGAAAAGTGGGGAAAGTGCAACCACAGCTCCCAAACATCCATAAACTGCACACAAATAATTATTAATTAATGCCTTGTAATAAGTTGTACTGATTCTGCCAATTTTTCTTTTGTATTTTATCTCGAACCGTTTGGGGTATGTATTAGTTGATTTCTGACTATGAAACATGGTTGGTTGACTGTTTATATTCAAATACTTTCAAAATGCAATAAAAAAGGATGGGAAAAAAGCTTGTTGGACTATAAAATATGAAAAAAATTCTTTCAAGATCGTAGATATTGCACAGACTTAGCAGAATGATTAACTATCTATAGCTAAATAATTGTCCACTTAAGCTATTTTAATAAAGCATGTTCAAATGTTTAATAATTACTATAGTCCTAGTAAAAAAATGAATTTTTCTTGAACATAGCTAAATCAATTGTTTTTTTTTGCAAACGTGGCAAAACTTATTAACTTCTTTTAGCAACTGCACTATGCTCTTTTATTCCTCAGGAATATTTTTTTGAAATATTGTATAAAGAAACATTTTTAAAAATATCTTGAAACATGGCTTTTTAGCTTGGTCTATAAGGCATGGGACTTTATAACAATAGACAGTGGGTTCTCCTGATGAGGCCCACTCAATTTTTTTTAAAATTTACTATATGCCTTAATGGCCTTATTAAAAAATAAACCTGACATGTAATAAGCTGGATAAAAAGTAAATAATAGGGGGAAAAAATCTTAAAATTCACAAATTAATTTTAAAATGTCTAATTTAAGAATTAGAAATTTGTTTATTTTGGAAACTTTTAAAACAATATGGCAATGTTCGTGTTATGTTTATTTTGTGTGAATCAGTAGTGTTTCTATCACACTAAAAAAACTAGATGATAGGGAAATATCAGGGGATTTCAAATTTTTTTCCCTCTGTACACCCTGTGTAATACCTAATAAACCCAATTAAAATCTGAAAAATAACATGGAGTGCTAGAAATTGAAAAAATTAATTTTCCGTTACCAAAGTCACAGTAACGGCTAGGTTAATTTGCCGATTTTTCAAAAACTTTACATCATTCATCATCCTGTTAATAATCAAATGCAATCAATGCTAAAAATCCCATTAAAGCTAAAAACAGGGTTCCCACGCACCTGGAATTGTCAGGGAAAATGAAAATGACCCAAAAAGTCAGGGAAAATGAACAATTTCTCAACTTTTCTGGAAAAGTCAGGGAATTTGTCAATAAAAATTAGATTAAGATGCCTTACCAAATTCTTTTCCTCACCATCAATGGAATTTTCTTTTCGTTACAAAAATATAAATTAGTAAAAATGATAATTTCTCGGGTTTTTAATACTTTGATAGGTTATTATTTGCAAGCACTTCCTTTTTACGGTTCTAAACATTTATCTTTAAAACAAAACCGTAATTTTTCTTATTTTTTCTGCTGGAATTTTTTAAAAAACTTTCTGGAAAAGTCAGGGAATTTTCATTTTAAATTTGAGTGGCAACCATGTAAAAAAAACATTAGTAATAAATCCAAAAGAAAACAATTTTTTTTTTTTAAATCTTGAAAATCTGAAAAATCCTGTTTTCACAATTGACACAGATTACGTACTCGAAGGAAGCACAGAAAAAATCTTTTATTCTGAGCAGATAATAATAATGGATATTTTCAAATATGGTCAGGTGAATTGTGGTATTTTAGAAAGGATAAATACTACACAAGTGCCAAGAAAAATGGTTTACTATTCTTTTCTTTCCTTCATTTCTAAGAACAAACTGACACAGAAAACGTTTAACATGTAGAGTCATAGTAAACTTAATCAAGAACAGGGTGGTAACATAACCTGGAAATCAGGGAATTGTCATGGAAATTTTTTATTCTGGAAATATCAGGGAAATATTCGAAAATTCACAAAAAATCAGGGAAATTTTCAAATTTGGATCATTATCCTTCATTATGCACTCTATTCTGGGTAATTTAGTTGTCAATATTTCCTTTTAGTTCTGAAAAAGATTTTTTTTTAAAAAGTTTGGTTATGCACATTTTCATATTTTTAGATTTATTTTTGTAAAAACGTGAACCACTGCTAAGAGAGCAGCAAAAGCAAAGTTCATTGGACCTTGAAATTGTGAGCAACATGTGAGGGGCTAATGAATGTGATTTATTGAAGATTGGAATAGGAAATAGGAAGCATATAAAACATTTAAAATGATCTCCAAAAGAAATAGTTGGAAAAATTTGCATTCTTTGCTTAAAGAGAACATGATTAATTACTATTATGGCTGCCACAATTGTATAATTTGTGTATCCATAAATTATTATTTTAACTGAGAATAAATATTGCTTATAAATTTTTATTTATAATGCAGTACATTTATTGTATTGTAGCGTGGATACTTTGTTTTTATACAAAGCATATATTTCAACGTTTCTTAATGTAATTTTAAAGTCAGGGAAATTTTGTGACACCATCAGGGAAATATTAGGGAACTTTTTTTCCAGAATTTTGTTGCCACCCTGAAGAAACTGCGACAATTCTTGCATAAAAGGGCAAGAAGGGATATTATTCAAAATCATACGAATGACCGGACAGCTCACCCTTAAAAAACACCTACAGAACACTATATATTTGTATTTTATTGCGTTGCTGCGGCGTAGTTTTGTTGGGTGAGGCCTCGCAATGGTTGACTCCGTATCAGAAGGTTGAGTTTTAAAGATGATGGACAAATTGATGATAGCCATAGTATTTAAGAAACAACTTGATTTAATGATGCAATTATGGAAGTTATGAATATACAGTCAAACCTCGGTATAACGAACCCGGGATATAACGATCCCTCGGTTGTAACGAACTTTTCAATTGGTCCCAACCGAACTCTTATGTCACTAATGTATTTTCAAATGCTTATAACGATCTTCAAAAGTAAGGAATTCGGATGTAGCGAACTAAAATTCACACTTTTCCAGTTTAGTTTCAGGTTTTTCTCCAAAAAATTTACTCGCCCCGACGACATTCCTTACCCTTTGTTCCTTTGACAGAAGCCAGGTTCCTTAAAGGTGACAATAGAATCCCCTGCTCAGCTCCTCCCCTTTCCCCGTTCAACTGGTTTAACATACATTCTTTGCCTATTCCTTTCATTCTATTGCTGAAGATTATCGTTTAACTTGTGTACTTCGCGTAGGTTTAAAATCGCTCCTGTTTGCTAATGCCTTTTCCATTGAGGATAAAGCGAAAATTATTAAAAGAATAGAAAGCGGTGATTATCTTTTATCTACAGAAATTGCATACGAAGGGGATGTTAGTTCAGTTCCTTCAATTTCTGATGCTAAAGGTAAGGCAGCTGTGAACATTTTGCATAATTTCTTTGCAACAAAAACTGTGGATAAGAATGTAATGGACTCTTTTGATGCTTTCAACAAAAAAATCAAAACTTCTTTTCGTACTTTAGATAAATAAATTTAAGTAGTAGTATAATTAATTTAATTGTTTTTTAAGAACAAATATTTCTTTTACTTTATTATTGCCCATTACTAATTGCAATTCAGTGTAGGTAATTTGTTTCGCACAAAACGTGTTTAAGGACTTTAGGAAGTTTTTATATCGTCAATATTTGAAAATTCGGATATAGTGAACCCTCGGCTACAGCGAACTTCTGAACCAGTCCGTTGAGGGTTCATTATAACGGGGTTTGACTGTATATTTAAAGGTTAAATGAATGGTATTGCAATTACATTAGGAGCATGAGATATATGATGTTGTCACTATGGCTGGTTTGCTGGGAATGTCTCTGTTCAGTCAGTGTTGTCAAAAGCGGCCGCTCCCCTGCGTGGGGCCTCTCTCGTTGTCGAACTCTCATTGGTCTGAGATCTAAACACTGGTTGAAGAGCTGCATGCCTTTCTCGATTTCGTGGAACCGAAAGAAAGGTTGATGATCTCCAGTCCGCTGCAGCGTCATATGATTTATAGGCTGACTATTATTGCTTGCTTACTACTTATCCTCAATTAATTTATTTTGTGTTTAGTTTATTACATTCTCATTACTCTGATTTGATCCCATTAAAATTAAATTGAACTTTTAGGGGATTTTAAATTTTTGTAGAATTTTGTTAAGAATTGTCTTGGAAATCGAAATTAACAATTTTAATTACACATACTCCAAATTATGTAAGTGTAAAACAAGTACCACAGAATACAAAATAAAATTTATGAAAATGCTGTAGTGAAAATAAGCGACTGCTCCTAAAATAGAATTATGTATAGAATGTTTTACAAATAAGCGCTTCTTCATTCTTGTAGGCAATTATGAAACATTCACATGGTACAAATTTTCATATTTATTAGGGATGAAACGGATATCCGGCTTATCTGGCTGATTTTTAACTATCCGATATCCGGAAGTAAATTTCGGATATCCGATTTACCATGCCGGATATCCGGATGAATAAAACATCGAAGATTTTTTTTGTGTCGGTCAATTATCTTTGCTTTAAGTATTTTCCTGAAAATTTTACTAATGTATTAACAGTGTGCAGATTCTCCCTTGAATTTTTCTCGTTTTTAACTTTAAAATTCTATAATTATTTTTTTTAACAAATCGATATGGTGGAGGCTTATAACATCTCACAACTAATATAAAGTTGAAATAAAAATAAATTTCTCAAAAGTTTAAGCAAACTTGAGTTTTTATGTTTGGAATGAAAGGGCATATGGTAAAAATACAATTATTCAGAAATTGAGTTTAAAGTGTACAAAACATATGCCCATTGCTAGCAGCACCCTTGGCTAACCCTTTGTAAATAAAAAAGTTTTGTGAATATTTATTCAATCTTGGTATCATCACCTTAAAGGTAAGGAATTGGGGAATAGTATAGAATAAAAAAATATTTTGTAATTTTTTACCGATTTCCGAGAAGATATTTTCATAAAAAAGAAACTGCCGGATATCCGGCAAAATCCAGTTCGGATATCCGGTTTGTAATGTGTGTCGAATATCCGGTATCCGGCAAAACCACTATCCGGTTCATCCCTAATATTTATTATTGAGTACTAATTAGCCATCAATTTATCAGAGCTACACTATACTCGGGGACAACCTAAGTTGAACATAAAGCAATTGAATATTTATACATATTGTAGCTTCAGGTTCAACTTAGGTTGTCCACGAGTATAGAAGCTGTTCTGGAAAGTAAATAAGTTCACATTTGTAAACAAAAACAGATAAGATAATAACATTTCACTTTCATTGCAAGATTTTTAATAAAATATTGTCTTTAACTATGCCAGCACATTGCCTTTTTATATATATGTTTTATATTTCATGATTAATTTTTTTCTTTATAATATTCTAGGTAAGTGTAGAGGAATTAGATCCTGATGAATCTGACGAGGAATCGGAAGACGTTGAAGAATTACAAGGTATGTTGATTGGTTAGTTAATATTTAAAGTCCCTATTAAAATTTATTTTTTTAAATAGCAACTCATTTAAACCGACTTAAAAGCGCGCCTACCGATGTCAGAAAACATGCCAAAGAGAGGTTATGTATTCGATTGTTATGTTTTTTTTTTATTATGTATGTATGTACGTGTAAGATTTCCGTTCTAATTCAGTTATTTCAATTTTTTTTTATATATATATATAAGAAATGTTTCAGTTGTTCACCTTTTGTATAAAAAAAATATGGTTATCCAGCATTTAACTGTCTGGAATTTTCAATTAACCTGGACCGTTTGGAGAAAAAAAAATTGTCCGATTTCAAAAATTCTTTTTTTGTTGAATTGAGAAAATTCCACTTTGGCAAGAACTGAAAGAAGAAAAAAAATAGTTATCCAAATTTTATTTATCCAGAAATATTTGTTAAACCAGACTCTCCAATTTCAAAATATTTTCATTGTTATATAGAGGTTGTCCAACGTTTACCCATTTATTAAACCGGATATTCTCAGCTTTTGGGGGGACTGGCCATAAAATAAAAAATATTTTACGAACTAGTTGAAAAATATAATTATTTAATATAAATTTTGTACTTATTACAACTTTTTGAAGGTGGTGCCAATTTATAAAAGACATACATAAGTTTTGGTGTCAATTTCAAATATTGAAATAAATATAAAATTAATATTAAATATTTTTAAAAAAATTCAACTTGTTTGTAAAATTAAAAATGATTTTTTATGCTTTAGCGCATTTTTCTTAAAGTAGGTTTTCCTTTTTTAAAAAAGATTATTTTATAATGAATATATTCAAACATTAACTGTTAAAAAAAAGGAGAATCTTTTTAATTAAAATTTTAAGAAATTGTAATTCAAAGCTAAACAACAGAGGTAGTTTTCTAACTTAACTTCCTCTCATTATTTATTTTCGCCCAACTTTTTTTATGTATATCTGGTTATTACTTAACTAATCTTATAATTTAAGATATTCGAAAACAAAAATTAACTGCAAAATTTTTCATTTAAGTACAAACTAGGATTTTACCAAGCCTTCTCAAAAGCAGACCATTGATACCTAAAATAATCTCTCATACAACCCCTTGTAGTATAATATATTTCCCCCATTAGTATAGATGGGCAGAAAACTTTAAAAAATTCTTTTTTAAAAAATTCTTACTCTTAACCGATCAAGCAAACGATCGATATTTCGAAATTCATTCTAGTTTGAAGGATGATAATCTAGTTACTCATTTTGTGTATGTTATTTAAAACTAGTATCAACAATTTTTTTTTTAATTTTAGTAAAATAAATCAATGAAGGCTAAGGTGCAGACGGATGCTAGTTTTGCTATAACATTCCTCTTTCAGTTGAAAACCTACTTTTGCAACTGGTTTAGTGCACTGTAGTCATACAACATGTTTATTTTCGTTATTGTTCTCCCCTGTAGAAGCTGATGCCGATTGCCCTCCGCCAAACCCTGGACTACAGCGTGACGATATTCAAATTCACAGGTCACCTTCTCATTCTATAGGTGGAAACGAACTCCCCTTCGGTAATTATGAATATAAAAAAGTATTTTTATGTGATTTGGTATAAGCATTTACATTTTCTCAGATGTTCTATTTCTCTTATTGAAGAATCTTTGAGATTTGGTGTTCAGTGTCGCCCCGAACCCATAGTAAATGTTAATGGTGAGGGTAATGCACTTCCCAGAACTTTAAAAGCTAAATGAAAAGATAACTGTTTTACCCTGTTTTATAATTAAAACTAATCTAACAATACCTAATTACTTAAAATTAAAACTAAAAAGTGCTTCAATATGCATAATACAAAATTGGTTATTTTGGCTAATTCAACTAAAGGATATGTTTACACTTTTATTTGCCTTAGTTTAATTTAGCTGTGTATTGTAATCTTAAATTATAAAAATACTCCAGAATCATGTGTGTTGGTTAACTGAAACACCACAAGATGGCGGCTTAAGCAGGACTTAAATTGATATCAAGTTCGGCCGATAGATGGCGCAAAAATACCCGAGGGGAGACTCTGCTTTGATTGGATAAAACTCGACAATTGTAAGACATTTACAAAGATTTGTTTGCTGTAAGATCTGCTATGTAAAACTAAATTTAATAACCTAACTCATTAAAAATAACTTTTTGATTAAACTGCTTCATGTTCATTGTGAATTCAAATTGTGCTTACTTGAATCCACTAAACCACACACATTATAGAAAGCCAAGTATTAATCAGTGTGCTTACAAAGAAAGTAAAGCCCCATATAAGCAGTGCTGAAAGCAAAGCCGCATATAAGCTCCTAAAATAGTATCAAGTAATATTTTTCTACGTCTTATAATTAGGGATGAACCGGATAGTGGTTTTGCCGGATATCGGATATTCGGCGCACATTACAAACCGGATATCGGATATCCGAACTGGATTTTGCCGGATATCCGGCAGTTTATTTTTTATGAAAATAACTTCTCATACACACTAGAAAAAACAGAAATAGGTCAAAAATTGAAAAATATTTTTTTATTCTGTAATATTTCCAAATTCCTTATCTTTAAAGTGATACCAAAATTGAATAAACATTAAAAAAAAAAATTACAAAGGGTTATTCTAGGGTGCTGCTAGCAATGGTCGTATGTTTTGTACATTTTACACTCGATTTCTGAATAATTGTAATTTTACCATATGCCCTTTCATTCCAAACATGAAAACTCAAGTTTGCTTAAACTTTTGAGAAATTTATTTTTTAATTCAACTTTATATTAGTTGTGAGATGTGATGACCCTCCACCATAACGATTCGTTAAAAATATAATTTTAAAGTTAAAAATTTGAAAAAAAAGTGGGTTTTTTAAAGTCTCTGTTGGTTAAAGGGAGAATCTGCACACTGTGAATACATTGGTAGAATTTTCAGGAAAATACTTAAAGCAAAAACAAAGAAAATTGATCGCCACTAAAAAAAATCTTCGCTGTTTTATTCATCCGGATATCCGGCATGGAAAATCGGATATCCGGCACTTTACTTCCGGATATCGGATAGTTAAAAAGCAGCCGGATACCGGATAGTTAAAAAGCAGCCGGATACCGGATAGTTACCGGATATCCGTTTCATCCCTACTTATAATCCATTAAAGAGTTTCTTGCCTTTCAGCTGACGATATTCCAATAGGGGATGTTCTTGATGATGGAATAGGAGCAGCAGCCCATGAAATTGAACCCGACGTCGAGGCCGAGTTTGCTCGTCTTGCTGCGGAGCAGATGGCCGTTTTCAGAGAGGACCTCGTGAATTATGAGCAGACGTCCGAAATGAACACGAGAGTTCGGGACTGGCAGCTGGAATTGGTTCCTTTCTTGCACGAGATCGTAAGTCATTGAAGCGTGGCAGTAATCTTTTGATGTCAGTAGTGTTGCTTTCTTGCAAGTCGAGTCATGAAATATTATTGATTTTATAATATATTGCATTTATTTTGCAAAAATTCTAGTGAATGGTTCCTAAAAGGTGGTCTGCTGTCCCCCTTTGCTGGTCATTGTTAAGGGTCCGCAAAGTCACAAACACACAAAAAAAATGGTTAAAATTCACTGATTTAAAGATGAAATAATTATATCAGGCTTGTAGCCAAACTTGGATGAGATTATAAACTAAAAAGAAAGTTTTGATTTATCCCATACAGTGCAATAACTAACTTAAATGACTATTACAATATTTTCTATGAGTTTAAACAAGTGTTAAATGTAAGAGACTAAAAGTATGTGGTAAACGTCCGGTTGTGGTGTTATGCTTTAAATGTATTTGTTGGATAATTTCATATTCTTAGGGGGGGGGGGGGGGGGGAGACTTTCGAAGTCCATGCCCATAGACCCTAGCATCATCTTTCGATTCCAACACTTTCTGTTGGCTTAAATTAATGCAGTAATTTTAGAGAAAAAAAGGGATATATTAAACGGACGACTACCTCTATCAGGGTGGTAACATAACCTGGGAATTATCATGGAATTTTTTTATTCTGGAGAAGTCGGGAAATTTTTCAAAATTTCACAAAAAATCAGGGAAATTTTCAAATTTGGATCATTAAAACAGCAATTATTATCTATTATGCCCTCTATTCTATGTAATTTAGTTGTCAATATTTCCTTTTAGTTCTGAAAAAGAATTTAAAAAAAAAACATGGTTATGAGAATTCTCATATTTTCAATTTTTTTTTATTATTATTAAATGTAAACCACTGCTGGAGGGAGAAGCAACAGCAAAGTGCATTGGACCTTGTATTGTAAGCAACATGTGAAGGACCAATGAATATGTGATTTATTGAAGATTGGAAGAATAGGAAATATTAAGCATATAAAACATTTAAAATTATCTACAAAAGAAAAACTGTCAATAAGTATTGCTTATAATTTTTCATTTATAATGCAACATTTCTTAATGTCATTGTAAAATCAGGAGAATTTTTGTGCCACCATTTTTTCCAGAATGTTGTTGTCGCCCTGTCTATCATCAAAATCAAACGAAATGTCTTCCTTTTGCTGGATTCTATGGTGTATAAATTAGATTTTAAAAATCCCCTTAACGCAAAATTTTTTAACACATTTTTCATAATAGAAAATAATATAGTTTACTGTTCATTTGCCTAAAATCTGTTGTATTTTCACTTTTATCTACTTTCTGTGTATTTCCAGAACTTAAGAGAGAAATTCGACATCAATCTGTATGGGTCCCGCATCCTCAATGCATTCGACGACAGCAATCGTCGCCAGACCATCACGTTCAGAGACTTCTGCAAAGGCATGGAGAAATGGGAGATTCACAGATACTTCATGGCACTACTTCCTCTTGTAAGTAAAAGTTTATGTGCGCATATTTCTTTCAACATTCAACTCCGCCAATGAACCTTAATACCTTTCAACTTTATCTCTAGTCCACTCAAGTCAACTTCACACTCAAAAAAATATTATAACAGGGTGGAAACATTACCTGGGAAATCAGGGAATTATCATGGAAATTTTTTAATTCTGGAAATATCAGGGAAATTTTCAAAATTTCACAAAAAATAAGGAATTTTTTCAAATTTATTAAAACTGTAATTATTGTCTGTTATGCCCTCCATTCTGGTAATTTAATTGTCAATATTTCCTTTTAGTTCTGAATATGAATTTTAAAAAAAGCATGGTTATAGCTGCATTTTCATATTTTCAGTTTTATTTTTGTAAAAACGTGAACCACTGCTGGAGGGAGAAGCAAAAGCGAAGTGTGTTGGACCTTGAATTGTAAGCAAAATGATGAGGGGCTAATGAATATGGAATTTATTGAAGATTGAAATAGCAAATATGAAGTATATAAAACATTTAAAATTATCTACAAAAGAAATAATTTGAAAAACTTGCTTTTTTGCATTATCTGCTTCCAGAGGACATGCTTAATTACTAGAATGCCTGTCGCGATTGCATAATTTGTGTTGTATCCATAAATTATTATTTTAATTGTCAATAAGTATTGCTTATAATTTTTCATTTATAATGCAATATATTTATAGTAGTGTTCACATAGTTTTAAAAAAGGGCAGGGGGGATTTGTCAAAAAGGGCACTTTTTGTTATGTAAAAGGGCAAAGGGTACAATTGGGATACCAAGGCAATCCTACAGAACTACGTTTTTGCGGAATTTTTTTTTTTTTTAATTACAGGGTGCAAAGAAGATATTGAAAAAAGGCAGGGCACATTTTTCACTTCTAAAAAGGGCAGGGCGCATCGGCACTTACAAAAAAAAGGGAAGGGCGCATCAGCACTTACAAAAAAAGGGCAGGGCACGGCGCCCTTTGAAAAACGCATAACAGGAACCCTATTTATAGTGTTATTGTAGCTTGGATACTATTATAGCGTTTCTATAAAAGCATGTATTGCAACAGTTCTGAATGTAATTGTAAAATCAGGGAAATTTTTATGACACCATCAGGGAACTTTTTTTCCAGAATGTTGTTGCCACCCTGTATAATCAGTTATTTATTACGTTGGTTTTTGCAAGTAGCCTATTTCAACCGGTTTCAATTTTAATATGTAAAAATATCAACCATTTTTATTTTGAACTAACTAAAATGCCCAGGTTTTATGCAGAGTGTTGGCCAATTTCTTCACTGTGGCGCCATCTTTCAGGACAGTGACCAACTTCATTTTGTTTTGAAGAAGTGTGCAAAGTTTTAGCTCTTTTGTCTGTTTATTTTTTTGAGTCCGTTGTAAAATTCAAGGAATTTTAGCCTGAGTAGTTTTGAGTGTCAGTTGATTGTTGGCCAAATATTAGATTTAATTAATTATTAACAATATTTTTGCTTTTGTGTAGAATTCATGCTTAAGTTATTCCAAAAAGCTTTAATATTAAATCATCTAGAAAATTCGCAAAATTTGGGTCTTAGTTTTGAGTGTTTATTGTTAACCAAATATTAGATATTGACAATTTTTCTACTTTGTGTAGAAACTATGCTTAATTATTTCAACATGCTTTATCGTTAACATGGAAAAATTGCAACCATTTTTATTTATAATTCTTTTTTTAAGTCTTGATTTTTTTAATCCTTTGGAAAAATTCAACGCATTTTGGTCCTGGTTTCTACATATAAATTTTCAGGCTTTTACCCTCGGAGGAAGTAGGTATATTACGATCCACAGACAGACACTTTTATTGTTATAAATTAATCTCGTGTATATAAAATTGAGTGAGTGAGATTAAAAAGGAAAAGATTCCACTTGAATTCCATTGAAATCTTTTCCTTTTTAATCTCGTCCATTCAATTACAATATGTATTTTCTTAACCATTTAACTGACCAATTTGTTATGTGCAACATTTGCTTTGCAATTGCATTTTTTTCCTACTAATTTTGAAAGATACTGGCTTTTTTTTTGGTCTCGGGGTTCTAAACGCGTCAGTTTTATTTTGTAAAAGTGTTGTGTTCAGCGGTAGATGGTGCTACCAGTATTGACAATTGTATAATGTACACACAACTGATGCAAGTTGTTTTGAATCTGTCAGCCATGTAACACATGGAGAATAAACGTCCCGTCTTAAAACTTCAACTCTTGTAAATAATATTGCTAAGTATTATTGCTAAGTTCAGTAGAATTAAAATAACATGTTCCTGAGTAAGGCTCGGGATGGAAACTCGGGGTAAACAGTTAAGTGGTTAAAATAGTTTGTTTCTGCACAATACCGTCATCCGAGCCATCGATTAACTGTAAATACTTTCAGGCCAATATCGGCAATGTACATATTGAAAACGAACCAAGGGAGGACGGAGATGACGACACTGTGATAACCCTCCTCTCGAGAAAAATGCATCACTTGGAGCTGGAAGAATTTGGCCATAATGCTGGAGAACACTCGTAACCGCATTTCATTTGTTTAACGAACCCTTCTCATTCATGTGTATATCATTGTATGATATATAACATATGTATTTCTTCTGTATAAACTGTCATTGCTAAACTGTTTTATTGGCTTATGTATATACTGTGAAATAGTTGTAAAGTGTCTCATTCATTCACAGGATTGCCACTTCCTTGGGAGACTTCACTTATTAAAAGTTAAGATTTTTTTTTTTTAAATATTATAAAATTTTCTGAAAAAATTATGTAATTTTCTAAAAATAGTAGGTAAATAACCCCATTAAAATATTTTCATTGGAAATTATAATTTTTTTTTAAATGACAATTTCCTTATTTTCTTTAACTTTATTAAGCTGTTGTTTACAAGATCTTCAATTTTATAGACTATAATATCAATGTGCAAAAAATTGGTTAATTTTATAAATTTTTTTCTAAATATTGAATGGCAACCCTGACTCATTTGCAGAACTTTTATGTATCTGGTGTATATGTTGTACTTAAAGAGTTCATCACAAAAAAAAATAGATTTTCATTAGCATTGATGATTTGGGTTTTGGTCATTTGATGAAAGATTTTCGTATTGTTCATGCTCATTATAACATTTTTATTAAGAAATTAGCTGTTTTTCCTAAATAGGTTATTTTTTTAAAACGTTCTTTAAGTTTTATTTTTAAAAGTATTCAATATGTTTTCATAAATTTAGTAGAAATTATGCAACCTACTCATTTTTTAAAAAATTGCTTTATTATTTTATGACTTTAGTTCAAATATATTAATGCACCTTTCATTTTAAAATGTTTTCAAAGGTTTTTGAGTATAAACTCATTGTGTAATACATTCTTTTTACTTATTTACAATGTGATTAAATGTTTTTTTCTTACTCTGATTTAAAGTAAAATATATATTTTTTACATTTTGAAGGGTTATTTTTACAATTTGTTACTTTTTCTTATTTGTGATACTACTTAATAAAATTCAAGTAGAAATTCTTCTCCGATATGTTTTAATGTAAAGTTCATTTTTAAAAATAAAAATATATCCTTATTAGCTGCTTTAGAACTATTTTTTTGTTTAAATTGTAAAACTAATGTTAATATCAAATTGGATAAAGACATTACCTACATTATACAGGGTGGTAACATAACCGGGAAATCAATGAATTATCATGGAATTTTTTTTATTCTGGAAAGATCAAGGAAATTTTCAAATTTGGATCATTAAAACGGCAATTATGGTCTATTATGTCCTCTATTCTCGGTAAATTAGTTGTCAATATTTCCTTTTAGTTCTAAAAAAGATTTTTTAATAAATTATGGTTATGTGCATTTTTAGTTTTGTAAAAATGTGAACCCCTGCTGAGGGGAGCAGCAAAGTGCATTGGACCTTGAATTGTAAGCAACATGTGTGGATTTAATGAATATGTGATTTATTGAAGATTGGAATAGGAAATATTAAGCATATAAATCATTTAAAATTATCTACAATTTTTTTTTTTTTTAATGCTTTTTTTGCATTATCTGCTTCCAGAGAACACGTTTAATTACTATAATGCCTGTCGCAATTGCATAATTTGTGTTGTATCCATAAGTTATTATTTTAACTGTCAATAAGTATTGCGTATAATTTTTCATTTATACTGCAATATATTGGAACGTTGTAGCGTGGATACTTTGTTTCTATACAAATCATGTATTGCAACATTTCTTAATGTAATTGTAAAATCAGGGAAATTTTTGTGACACAATCATAGAAATCGGGGGAAATTTTTTTCTATAATTTTGTTGCCACCCTGTAATAAAATTTTAAAGGGCTGTTTACTTATTATGTCACCCTATTTTTGTTCCCTTCTTCGTAACTTTTTTTATATAAACTTTTTTAAAACATATCTGAAATAATTTTTTTGGTGTGCATACATCTTTTCTTTCAGTACGGGTTAAACAACATTTTTAAATTGAAATAAGCCTATGGGGACAAATAACATACCATCATGTAGTGAAAGGTGAGATGCATCGAACAGACCTATTATTAACTCATTTCACTTTTGTACCAACTGCAGTATACGATTCCTCCCCATAACTATATGGAATCGTCCTATGGGGATAAATGACATGTCATCGTGTAGGGCTGTGGTTCTCAATCTTTTATCTCTTGCGTACCCCCTGATAAAACTTCATTTATGAGTACCTCCTTATTTCATAGTCCTCCATTACTAATTTTATTTTCATGTACCCCCAACCGAAATAATACATACTTACCCCAAGTTGAGAACCTCTTATGTAGAGGAAGGTGAGCTGTGTTAACCAGGCTGTTTAATAATCCATTCCGACCTTTGTACCACATTAGGTATAAAGGTCGGTGTTCATAAACCAAACCTTGCTTTACAGTACTGCCTGTACTTGCCCAACTTTTTTTAGTTCTGTAATTTAAAACTGGCATATGCCCAATTACTTTTTTAATATTCCACCTCTCCCATTGATGTGTTACATAATAAATGAACAGCCCTTAAATGCTCCTTGAACATTATCAGATTGTTAAGTTTGAATACTAAAGATATAATTTTTATGGATAGTCTTAAGAGATTTGAGACTTCAATAAAAAAATATGTAAAATACTTAATCAGTCTTAATACTTGATTTAATGTGAATTGGATTTCTCAACTTCTATCATATTGCAGGGTTAATTTTATTTTTAAAAAGTGTAAAAGGTTGATTTAAAATATTTGTTAGTGTTTCTTTGTATCTTTTCCCAGTTCAAATTCTTAAAAATAATCATTAATTTCTCATGCAAATTACTTTTTATATTATTTGGTTTAATAATTTAGCATGCAATAATTGTTTGCTGTTGTATGTAGAAACTTCTTAGAATGTAGTGTTATTTCTTTTTAAGTGTATCGGTGTACAAATATTTGTATAAAAGGCATAGCTGTACCACTGACGTCGATATTTTAATTTGATAACTTCGAGGGCAGTGGTGCATCCGGGATTTTAGGTCGAAGGCTATTTGGGTTTTCTCTGTAAAGAACTTTAAAGATTGTAACTCATTAAGTTACTGTTAAATTATAATAAATTTAGTAAAAAATGTGTTCATGCTACTTTTCTTCTAATTGCTGCTTAATATATTTTAATTAAAATACTATAATTAATATTATTAATTAAAATTTACAACTGTAAGTAATTTAAATAATTGAATTACTTTAATAAACATTTTGACTCTGAGATAATAAATATAAGGATGCATAAGCAAAACTTAGTTTTATTTTATTAGGAAGTATTTTAGTTTATGCATCTTCTTGTTTTGTACAACAGAACGAATAGTAAATTTTATTTGTAACAAATGTGGCACTGAGATAAATTTGGGATTTTACCTACTCTATAAAAAAATTATTGATAAAATTTTACCATAAGAAACTTCAAGCTGTAATATACACGGCTAGCATTAACTATTCATCAGGTTCAAAACACTTTTATTTTGGAGTCAGACATACAAACTGTATGATACACGAAAAGGTGCATATACTTGTCCAGTTCTTTGTGTGGCTGTATCAACGAAGAACTGCTGTATTGGGTGTGTTCCCAGGTCACCTGATCTCATCATGTGATTTCTTTCTGTGGGAATTCGTGAAGGACGGAGGTTATATACCCTCAATGCTAACAACACTGCAAACACTGAAGGACACACATCACTGCTGCTATGTCAAACGTTGATGGGAACATGTGTTCAACGACTCGCCCATTAAACATCTGTCACATATGTACCCGAAACTTGGAGAGTGTATGCATCTTTCTACAAGGTTCGTACTGTTCTTAAAACTCCTTATTCTTGTTTCATGTCCATAAGAGCCCTTAAAAAGTACTTGGAAACTCCTCATTTTTGTTCAAAAGATAGTTCTTAGAAACTTTCAAATTACAGACTGTTCGACTTTGGAATGTCTTGACATTAAATAATTTCACTAAACCTCTTACTCATTAAAAATGTTCGATCTTAATGTGAATTAAGCATGACTTTGTGTCTGAGTCAAAATAAACATGGCTTCTTTTCACCCGATAGTTTTTAGCAGCCTGAACCTTTTTCATGTTAATTTATTTTAATTTTTAAGTATTTTACCAAGACTTGTCGACATTACAGCTAACTTTTTGTTGCGAATTTATACAAGTTGTTCGCATTGAAAAATAAGGTCCTTATAAATTACATTTTAGGTCCTTAGCGGTTTCGTCGGTTTAATAAACCATATTTAATGTGTCCAGTTTCGTAATTTAACTATTGTTTGGCGCAGCTTAGGGATAACTGGGCTCTTGCGCCATAAAACACCAACCAACCTTAGCAACTCCTTATTTTTATTTTCGGAAAATGCGTATGAATCCTGTTCTATGTATCTATCCTCCATCTTTGTTGGCCTTATACTTCTAAATAGAAATTTTATACATTTGATTAATATTTCTCTCAAGCAGCTGGCAATAAGCATATCGATGGCTAAAGGCACGATCACTGTATATCCACTTTTGTAAACATTCGGAAAACGCAAAAAAGTTTCGGATTTGGACCTCTTTGGTACTTAAATATAACTTTAAACAAACACCACAAAATTATTTGAAAGGGATAGAAACAAAAGTAGAATCCCCCTTTACATTAATACCAGTATCTCATTTGGGCCAAAGAATGGAAATGCAGTGATGTATTTAGGCATCGATATGAGATTTACATTTGTAGTGTGCGCTAAATTAAGTTATTTTCTTTACACAAAACAAAATGGTAGTCTTCTGTCTCCTTTAGTTGAAATGATAACTTTTGGTTTTAAGATTAATAAAAAAACAATTTTTAAATAGCTTTTATTAAATCGGGTTCTTTTTCACAAAATTTTCTATACTGTGAGAAATTTATTTTCATCTCAACAAATTTCCCCTTTAAACTGAAATTATCTAAAGAATCCAAAACTGTAATTGGTTTTCTGTTGATAATAATATCATCAATCGGAAATTTTAAGGAAACAAATTATGAGAGTTCTGAACATTGTGAAAGTTTAATTTAGTAGTTTATCGTATATGGTACTGTAAGCATACCATGATACTGTGGTATCAATACTAAACTATGCGGCTGACAATTTGTCAAAACTAATACAATTTAAAAGGACATAACTATATATATTTTTTTTTAAACATCACTGCCAATTGTTTCAACTCATTCGTAAAATTAAAAATTAGTTTTAACTTTTTAGCGCATTTTCTTTAAAGTCAATTTTCCTTTTTTCTAGAAAGATTATTTTATTGAATAACAAATAGAATATTACGAAGTTAGCAAGCAAAAATTAATGCCAAACGAATATTAAATGTCATCACAATGCAAAAAAAAAAAAGCGACAGACAATCATTTTATTTATGAATTTATTCGAAAATGTTTTGGTGTATGATCACTTTTGGGGCGGTTTTTTTCTCCGCTTCCTTGCATTTTCATTTTTATAAAAAGAAAATAATTTAGTATTTCAAAAAGAAAATTTTAAAGTGCACGAACACTTTTGCGAAATACTGTAAATAAAGAAATATTTTTGTTTAATTCTTAACTTTTTATGTATTTTAAATTCGCTCCAATTTATTTTCAGACACTTCATTTTAGTGATAAAAAAATCGCACCGTTAGATTTATTATTAAATTCCAAATTGTTTTAAATGAGAGAGTTTCACGTGACGTGTAAACATGGTAACTTACTAGTAGTTTTGATTTCTTCCCTACAGCAGACAACTTTGCTTTTGTTTGTTTAGTCGCTACGCTTGCAATTATGGGAAAGTTTGTTTATAATATTTGTTTTTTCCAAATAAGTAATATTTTTATTCTATATATGAATAAATTTAAATACTTATATTATATTTGTATGTAATTAGAACTACAACAAAATACGGAAAACTACTTTTATTTCAACACAAAAATACTTCATAAACGGTGAGTACAATCTATCTCAGTGTATGTAGTAAATATTTCTATATTGAGGTATTATTTAAAGATTAAAACTTTAAAATTATAGTACAGGAGCTAAAGCTCCATGCTAGCCCTACGAAACTTCTTCGGCGTCGCGAAATTTTCTCCATGTTTCGTTGGAATAGCGGTCTTCTTCTTTTCGGCGTGAAACTCCCCTATTGCATGACATTTAAAGCAACCAAAATTGCAGTACTAAGATTAATTTTTACATATAAGCATATGCGGAACAATTTATTGTTTAAAAAAACTAAGTAATGGATCAAGCACATCATTGTTTCTTTCTTTTTTTAATTATAATTCACGTGAATTTTTAAGACATCTCGATCAAGTTTTTTTAAGAAGTCTTTCATGAAGAACAAAGCCACTGTTCCCATGTCTTTCCACCGAGTTAGACCCCGAACCGTCGCCAATAGCCCAATGTGTAGTTCTGGTGCGACGTTTTAAAATACCAAATCGAACCGTTCGCAAAAACTTACTCTAACTGTAATCGTGACTTTGAGGAAGCAGACGACAAGTTTTTGTTTACATAAAAATGCATGGTATTTTTTATGTATTAAATGGCAATTAGTGTGTAATAAAATATGTTGTGTATGGAGAAACTTTACTCTGATTTAAATTTAGCTAGACGTGAAATAAAAAATATTCGGTTAGTCTTGTTGTATATGAATAATTATAATTTGAACACTTTTCTGACAAAAATTAGAAACATGTTAAGCATTTATTAAAAGCCCACGATTAATTTAAAAATGATCGTTTTTAAATGTGCAAGGAAGTATCTATCAAATGTGTAATTCGTATATTTCATTTTGTTTCTTAATTTTGCACATTTCTCTTTTAGACAAGAATCCTTGAAGCAAAAAGCAAGTTTGAATTCTGAAATTTCGAAAATTAAATCTCTTCTTTCTGTTAATGATGTGGGTAATAATGCAAAAAGATGTAATGCATCAGGTAAGTTTACTTATGAATATGCATATAAGGTTAATCTGTCTTATACGGTCGCCCTTAGCGACTTTTCTGAAAATCCAATATTCACAAAGATAAAACCTTACTTGGCGACAAAAACCGGTTTGGTTGCCAATCAAATAATTTCTCCCTGCATCGCGTGTGGCGCCGGGTTGCCAGATTTGGCGAAAAATCAGGGCGACCGTGAAAGACAGATTAACCGCATATAAAATACCGGACAGCCACGCAAATGGGTCCGAGTTCGAATCCTGACACATAAAAATATACCTCATTTTAATTTCGCTGGTAGTGAAGTCAGCGTTCATTATTCAATCCCATCCTTTTGTTTAAGATTAAAACACCTACAAGCTGAACAAACAACCCAATTGAATATCATACATCCTGTGAGGCATAAAATCTTTCTGCTAATGCATTTAGAATATGAGTTTCCATAACATGCATTTTCAGAACATTGTGCTAATAATGCAGAATTTACATGCCTATTTTGCAATATAAAATTAAATTTTACTAATTAGTACACATTATTAATTACTAACTGGGTCGGCATTGGGAGATAGTTGGGAAACATTACCAACCTCGCCTTGCAACCTTAGAGTCTGTAGTTTGTCATAATTTTTTTTTTTTTGTAAAATTTCATGTAGATATGTTTAGTTTTGTATAAATAAAATTATAACTTAAATAATTTATTAACACTTCTTCAATATTTGTTGATTTACATCACTGGACGCAATGTAATCACTTTATGAACAATACCGCCTTGCCACCCACATATTTGGATATAACACTACTTGACATTTTTTTCTTAAGGCTGTGTTAAAAAGTTTGCAATTTATATTACTTAAATTAACTGCCACAAAGAAACAGCGTATCTCTGCAGCATTTGCTTTACCACATTCTACATCAATGTCGCATATCATATATTCAGGATTATCTGGCCCATATGGTTGCCATTCAACTACACAAATGATGGCTAAAACAAATGATAGATTAGCAGGATAGAAAAGATCAGGCCTTCAAGGCCTTCTAGACACTCAGAATTCTGGATAGTGCATTAAAAAAAATTGTTACGAAAATTCTGAAAAAAATCTAACAAAAAACAGGTTAATATCACTTCAAATGCCACAAAATACTTTGTAAAAGGTAGAATATTGTTTTGACATCTGCAAAGCTACTAATGGCACTCGCATTGACTTGCATAAAAGCTTGAAGTTTTGAGATCTGTAATGCAAGTTGCGATTGAAATCGATAACTATTAATGTACTGTTCTCTCAGTATAATCCATTACCTTTACATAACTTTAGCCCATAAACCTTCTGCACATTGATATTTTTTTTTTATCTAATAAAAGTTTTAAGTCATGTGTGTCTTCAATATGCAAATATGTTTTTAGAAAATGTGGATAAAATGTATTTGATGACCCCAATTGGCTGTATTGAGTCCTGTTTTGACAGCAAGAATGGGATTCCAAGGCAACCTTCGCTGTGCCCTTCAGCTAGAGGTATACTGACAATCGAAAAGTCTGTGTTTACAAATCCAGAACACTCTTTGATGGGTTTAGAAGAATTCTCCCATGTTTGGTTAGTAAATGTTTCTGTATCTTTGAGTAATAATCCAATTCCAAACTTTAAAATAGATATTAATACTTTAATTAAATTGTAACTCGTCAGTGTCAATGAATTTAGGAGGCTTCTAACTATTGTGAGGGTTGCTGCTGACCCTTTATGTAGGGATAAGGAACAAAACCATAGTCAACAAATGACATCTTTATGTCACACTCACAAGTAATAACTTGTGAGTGTGACATAAAGATGTCACACTCACAAGTAATATGGACATGGTACTTGGTTTTCTGCACATTGGTTCGAGAATTTGGAGTGTCACTTACTTGAGCCTTGGACCTCTAGGACACAGGCCGGTCGCACCTTGGGGATTTGGGGAGCGACCCGCCCCCCCCCCCCCCCCTCTAATAATCTGGAGACCCTGAAAGTTGGGAATTTCAACTTCTAAAAACCCCAAGTTGGAAAAATTTATGCCAGCAGAAAATTAATATTATTAACAAATGAAAGCTAGGGAAGATTAGAAATTGCCAACTTGTAAGATTACATTTAAATTAGACCTCAGAACGGACACTGGATTGGAACTAGGGATTTTCAGCATTGTTGAGTTGGGAATTTCGAATCGTTAAGTTGGGAAATTTCTTGTTTCAAACCCCCCAAAATATTTTTTGTGTAACGGCACTGCTAGGACAGGGAGACCAGCTCCTTGGGGCCCCGCCGTAAGTCATGTCAACGAATACAAGAAATATATAAAAAGCTTTCTGCCTTTTGTGAGTGAACCATACTTAAGTCAGTAGTGTTGGTTTATAGGAGAAGTCACTAATTTAAGTAATCCTAATTTTTCAATGAAAATTTAAGGTATGAAAGCTTGTCTTCCAAAATGTGCAAAACATGTTTTGTCAAAACTTTTCTAAAAAATACATGGTTACATCACTGAAATCGTCTTTGGATAGGACTAACCTATTTTAATCGTCCAAAACACGCTTTGTCCCATTGAAACTAACTTGCGGAGATTGGTAAAGTGTACATGAGTCAATGCATTTAAGAAATGTTATTTGTGTTTTCCCAGGAATCATTTTAAGGTTACAAAACATGTTTTGAAAGTTTGATCCTCAAGTTTAAGTGAAAGCAATATTTCTTTTCAATATTGGCTACATGTAGTCATTCTTATTTGAATCTTCTACTAATAAAGAACTTACCTATTTTTAATAGGAAGCTTTAATATATAAAGGTAAAGCGTACATGTTGGGCATCCCAGCCGAATGTTGCTATTTAATAATGAAATTATATCATATTAGTATATGAAAATACAAATGTGTATTGTGTTTATTGTAGTTACTAAATAATAGTATACAATCGAATACAACAGAATGTAGTAGGAGATTTAAAAAGCATTAGCTTTTATGAAATGTGGCAGGAAAAAAAATTAAGATAATTAAACAACAGAAATTGTCAATTACAATTTATTATTTGTATTTACTTTTGTTATTTATTATTTGAATTTCATTATTATTTTTTAATTAATTATTTTGCAGGGTTCTATTTCTGTTTCATGAAAATGGGGAGCATACCTCTGTGAAGGCCAAAATCCATCCCCCTCGTTTGAACGGTTCATCTGTTGGGGTGTTCAGCACGCGTTCTCCTCATAGGCCCTCTCCGATCGGGCTGTCTCTCATCAAGTTAGATAAAATAGAAGGTAATACTAAATACTAAATACTAAAAAAAAAAGAGATTGACCTTTATCATCAAGGGGAATGAACCGATGAATAGGGACAAAAGTAGCTTTCAGGCCTCTGATTTCTAGAGTGTTATTCTCAAGATTAACTATATAAATAACATCATTTGACTAAAGTTCTTGAATGTTTTAGTAATAACTTGTAGAATTTGCTTATTTTTAGTAATTTTGTTCATATTGTTAAGAATCTTCTTAAAACTTGCTGCAAACAAATAAATATAAATATGTTAAAAATAAATATGTTAAATGGTTATTGAATTAATATGATAGAATACAATGAATGTCTTTTTCTAAATAAGTAAAAGCCATAACATTATTAGAATATTTATCCAAATAGCTTCATGTTTTTGCATATAATAATCCCAATAATGTATTTTCATATATTTATAATTTGTACAAACATTTAAAGTTTTTTTTATGTATTTAAGCAATAAGTATTATTTCTGTGAATTTGCAGAATTTTTCGATTTTTTTTATTTCATTAAATAACTGATTTCAGCTAAGTATTGTGCCATAAAAATAGAATTTCAGCTAATACTTTGTTTGACCCCATCACATATCTGATTAATTAAACTAATGTTATTTCTTAATACACACACTTAATTGAACAATTTCTTATACCTTTTTGTGAATAGTGAGATTGTAAGTGATCTGGGTGTGTTGGTAAATGAGGATTTTAATATGAGTCAGCAATGTACTAGCATTGGCTAGCAAAAAAGCTAATAGAATGTTGGAGTACATCAGGAAAAGTGTTTCATCAAAATCTAAGGATATTATCTTGCCATTGTACAGAGGTTTAGTAAGGCCACATCTTGAGTATGCTGTACAGTTCTGGTCACCATATCTTAA
This sequence comes from Troglohyphantes excavatus, assembly GCA_963932185.1. NCBI lineage: Eukaryota > Metazoa > Arthropoda > Arachnida > Araneae > Linyphiidae > Troglohyphantes > Troglohyphantes excavatus. The sequence continues at coordinate 49,693,206 of OZ010677.1, read as the reverse complement.
AAAATACATTGAATTGTTACAGAAAATTCAGCACAGGGCTAGTAAAATGGTTCAAGGGTTTTCAGGCATGAATTATGAAGATAGATTAAGAAATTTGAATATGTATACTCTGGAAAAGAGAAGGGTTAGGGGAGATTTGATTCAACTATTCAAATTTATCAAACAAGGAGATGTGGAAGCTTTAGATTTTAATATGAGTGATAGAACAAGAGGTCATGGGTTTAAGTTAAACAAATCCCATTTTAATCGGGAAGGGAGAAAACACTATTTCTATAATAGGGTAATAGACAAATGGAACAACTTGCCAGTGAATATTGTTATTTGTAAAAGAGTAACGGATTTTAAGAAGAAGTTAGATATGCATTGGGGGATAGTTAATAGGTACTAGATGGACCAACCTTGTTGGGCCTTGAGCCTGTTGTTGGTCGTCAATATTTGTATTTGTAAATCTACTTTACAGAAAATGACTGTTTGTCTCTTAGGTAGGATGCTGAAATGCTCTAATTATATTTCTGAGAACATATCTTGATTTTTTTTCCCTAACTAGTCAATAAATACCCATTAAAAATCAATGTCATACTTGGGTCATGAAAGAATGGTGCTCTAAAAAGAGTGGCTAATATGCATTCAGAAAACTGTATAAAAACAGATCCACAACAGCTTTTTATTGTGTCTTATACATTTGGTGATACTGATGTGAAAAGCTATTTTATACTCCTGTTGGTTTTTAGCTGCATAAATTTATGAACACTGTAGTACAGTTAGCTATAAGCAAATATCATAATTTTTAAGTTAATAAAATAATATATTATTTTAACCTTTTAAAAACTATCAGAAACTTTAACCCACTGTCATCCACACGATTTTTTCAATTGTAAAGTTGTTTCCACAGCTTGGACGTTTAAATAGTTTTTCCTGGCTTATGCTATTTTATATATATTTTTTTATTATTTCTTGTAAAGAGATATCTTGTAAGTTGTACCTCAAACCTTTAAATTAAAAAATATTGTATAATGGAATATTTTTATGAATTTAAAATGTAAGAGTATTATTGAAAAATTGGAGATCCCTGGACGTGATATCACGGCCATGACCCTCAAGAGGTTCATTTATATTAGACTTCAATACTATACATTATTTCTACATGTATTTATACTTTTATCAATACTACACATGCCTATAATTTTCATTCGAAAGTCAATATATGATGTTTTCAAGTGATTGCTTTATATATTTTCAACAATTTAAGTAGGAATCGATTTATATATTTTTTAATGAAAGGTCCTTTATAATTGACTCAAAAATATTACCAATACAACATTTATATTTTTAAGTTTAGCAAGTTATCAGTCAAGTATGTCAAGAAATATGGGATAGACCCATACAAGTCAATCATAAACTACTGACTTTGAAACAAAACCATAGTCCATAATACTTGTGAGTGTGACATAAACTTGTCACACTCACAAGCAATATGGACATGATACCCGGTTTTCTGCTCATAGGTTCGTGCATTTCGGGTGCCACTTACTTGAGCCTTGGACCTCTAGGACAGGGGGACCAGCTCCTTGGGGCCCCACCATAAGTCATGTCAATGAATGCAAGAAATGCCTCAAAAGCTTTCTGCCTTTTGTGAGTAAACCATACTTAAGTCAGCAGTGTTGGTTTATGGAAGAAGTCACTAATTTAAGTAATCCTAATTTTTCAATAAAGCAAGCCAAAGTATCCAATTATGTAACCCTAAACTACAATTACCATTGGTTTCCGATAAGACTGTTGTCCTTTTTTAATGCTGCCTTTAGGCCTTATCTATATAAAAGACCTTTGTTATATAATACTATTACTAAATAATCTGTACTATATTATCCTTAGGAAGCACTTTACATTTGTCTGGCATAGACTTGTTGAATGGGACACCAGTCCTCGATATCAAGCCGTACATTCCCTTGTATGATGTGCCATGTGTATCTATGGAAGATGTTGCAATTAACCATAAAAGCAGTGAGCAAAGACTAGGTGATGACTCTTTAGGTAAATAGATTTTTTTTTACTTTTAATCTTTGTTAAATGTAAACTTCATGCATATCAATACTTGTAGTATAAAAAAAATATGTTGGCTTAGTAATTAAAGACATAGGTGTAAGAACCAGACAGCTCCAGTTTTCAAAATTGTTCAGGATGGACGAAAAATATTATACGTTTCTTATATATACGATACAAAAGTGCAGCTCATCCTCTCTAGCCATTGCTTAGAGTTACCTGGTTCGTGCCTGGTTTTTAATGTAATTTAGGAGCTTAATTTAGTACTAGTAGTTGTTATACATTGTTTATAATTTTAAATTTTACAAGTCAAAATTTACTTCAATGTTTCAGAGATTGAAAGTTCTGTTAGGCCTATATACTATTTAAAAATATGTTTGCAAATTTATTAATTATTTAATAGTTCTGTGGTTACCGAGTTTGAATGGAACCATTAGTGACCCCAAAAGCTCTATTAAAAGTGTTTAAGTATTTCTGGAAAGGTTTAAAAAATTTTGGAGATAATCAGAGTGATTAATTCATAGAAGAACTCCATGTTTTTTTTATGGATATAATTATTTATATTGTTTTGAAAAATTCCGTTCAAATTTAAAATGCCAACAAATTATAGCATTAAAATTACTTTTGTGGGGACAGTGTGTATAATTTCATAGCACTCTCTTGCAAGAAGTCTGTTTTTGCATGTAAAATCAAATATTTTTATTGACCAGCATTAGTTTTGAAGTTTGAAAAAGAGTCTAAATATCTTTTTTAATCAGTTGATTTTATCAGAACAATATTAGATTGCGACTAAAAATCAATAATTTAATTTGAAAAAGATTATATTAGAGATGTATAGAATTCAAATTTGGATGTTAGAGGTTAATATGATTCTCCTTGAGGCATCTCTTATCTAATTCAGCAAAGAATAAATCATCTACATATTATATAAATACTTAATTAAAATTTAAGCAAGGGTTTCACTTGCGTTTATAGCTACATTTTGGTATCTTTTATGATCTGCCTCATGTTCCTGAACTGAAAATAATTACTTTCGCAATTACACTTTTTTTTTACTAATTGCTTAAAATTTTGGCCAATTGATAAGATTGTGGCACCAAAATATGCCACATTGATTACCATATTTATTTGAAAGTTATTTCTTCAAATTTAAAATAAGATACACTTTATGGAAACTAAATTTCTAATAATTGAAAACTAATTTATTTTTAGTTAAATATTTAAAACAAAGGCTCTTTGTATTGTAATCATGATTACAATTTGATTGGATATTGGAGAAAAATATTAATTGTGTGACATCACTGCCTAACACTCAACAAGAGAATGAGTTGTCTTGTAGTTGGGTCATTTTACTGTTTATTGGCTTTCAAGAATTGTCAGCCACATAAGAGATTTATGTAAAAAATTTCTGTCCCTCTCTATCCCTGGACATAAATCAAAAAGGAAATCTATCTTATCTTTGAAATAAAAACTCACTTAAAATCCTTTTTGAGATCAATTTGGTTGTTAAATATTTTTTCAGAATGGTATTTTGCATGCACACTACTTTTTTTTAAAGAAAAAATATGTGCAGTGAAGGATTAATACTTTACATTTTAAAATTATACATTTTAGAAAACAATTATTCCTGCAATTCAAGTTTTGGAGAACCGGTTACTGAAGATTCCTCAATTCCATTCAAAAAAGGAGATGAATTTGACAATAGAAGCTGTAATGTCGCCCCTTACCTCAAGAAACCTCCAGTTCATTTAAATGTCCTCTTCACTAATAGAGCAATGGAAGATTTGGAAAGCATAAGTGTTAGGGAGGACTGTACATATGACTATTTGGAATCTAAAGAAACTATAACAGAAATTCTACGAAATGACCCTCGATCTGTATATCGACGACAAAAGTGTTCCGATAGACTATACTATTTTTGTATTAATAATTTGCATGTTACATGTTGGTTTGATGATGATATTGCAGAAATTTTAAGAGTGAAATTTAAAAATAAAGATGTTATTAAATAATTATATACTTAACTGTCGTTTCAAGACATTCAAGATTTTATCCCTTCATACTTCACCATTATTTTGTAAATTCATAATATGTATATGAGTTATGGTGTGTTACAGAACATATTTAACATAGGAACATAGTGGAACTGGTTCACACTTTAAATGTTATTGGGGATTAAAAAATAGTTCGGTAAATACTGTACAAAAAATAGTTCAGTAAATACCCTACCCCTCTTCCCTTTGTTTACTGCAGTGCATTTTGTATATTGCATGAAGATGGGCACTTGTGCAGGGGATATAAAATTATTAGAATGAATATAATTAAATTGGAAACTTTTTGCAAAAAAAAACTCGGTTTAGAAAACGGGTTTTTCTAATCTAGGGAGGTATGAATTGACTTGACCTTCTCCAGCAACATACCTCTTGTTTTCTAAACAACTGGTTGTTATGTTCAGTCTCATAGTACATACCATAATTCGTAGCACCATTACAGTTTTGAGAGAGATTTCAATCAAAATTTAGTTTTCAGTATAATGTATAGACTTTTTAAGCCATCCTTAAAACTACTACTATTTGAAACTACCAATGTTCCGTCCTAGCAATATTTGTTTAGAACATGTTGCTAAGCTAGATAGTTCTTTTGAAACTCCATAGATGGCAGCACGATCTTTCACTGTGCCAGACTTGCAAGGTGTAGTCATATTTTGCTACTTTTTTCTCACTCCCCCACATCTTGAGAGTATTAGGATTTCACAACCTACAACTTCTGAAATCCGTGATTTGGTGTAAAAAATAACTTGTAAAATTACTTAATATGTTTTGTATTATGTGTCTACAACCTCACTAAAAAACTACACAGGACAGTGATTCAAGAACACATTTATTATATAAATTAATGAGTGTAAAGGTATGATACATATATTAAGGAACTTCCAAGTACACTTCTCACTCCAGAAGTCCCTTTTCCTGCAGATGTACGAAGGCTAAGGAGAACATGCAATGCTTCAGTCCCACCCACAGCTGTAGCAAGACTCAATAAGTATCAGTTTTGTTTAAATAGTGTCGCAGTACATAACCTGAAATGGAAGCCATTCACCTGAGCACTTGATACGTTTTCTTACCTTTTACACACATTTGTGCATCGTTACAAATAATAAACTGTACAGTAGCTAGAAGTTTCGCTCTATATGAGTTGCGGGTGAACGGTAGAGGTATTACATAAACAGAAGAAGCATGACTTTCTTTTTTCTCCAGTGGCTTTCGCCCCACAAGAGATAAAGAGGAAGAAAATATTGCACACAATTCAGTATGACAGAGTTCGAGATGCAGACCAAGGTCAAAGTAAAGAACACGGTTCGCCAGGCAAGTGATAATTTTGGGTAAAACTGAAGTATAGGTGTGCACTCAGCCAAAGTATTTTTTATTTTCAACTTCGTTGACAAAAGGTCTAGGGTACAAAATATAAATCACGATCATAAATGTGATGCAAACAAAGTTAGAAAACTATTTACTAGCCCTAACCAGAGGCTATAAAACAGCTTGCCACACATTTATTATGACAAAGTTTAGATACAAAATCTTTATTGTAGAATTATTTTCAAATATTTTTTAGATTTCATGTACTTGAACATAAAAAAATAAGGATGTTAAATGCAAATGACAATTCCAATACACAATTAAAATTATCTAAAAATCATGGGGAAACATCCTTAAAAGTTATGCACTTGAGTCTGAACTAAAAGTATCCAAGTATATTACATTGGATTACTAGTTGCAATTGAAATCATTCATGGTGATAGTGTTTTGCATGCTTTGGCAGAGTGTTTCCCTTCTATACTAAAGTTTAACCTAATTTTGCTATAATTAAACAAAGACAGTAACCTGAATTTCTATTTTTTAAATACTTATTTTGATTAAATACATTCCATAGCTACTTTAGGTATAATTAAATACGTAATGGTAAGTATTCAATTAAATATATTGCCATTGCTTAAGGAAAAATTTTGATCACCAATTTGACGAGTGGTACCGTGTTCTTTATCCATAGAAATTATAGGAATGGTGAGATGGTGCATCCCTTAGATAGTAGAAAATCTAACCTTGCCAAAAATTACCAATCCCCATTTCGAGATTTATTAAAACACAAATTCTCATAACTAATAATTGAGTTGGAATTTGAGTGTTTTTAAAAAGAATACTTGCAATGTGCAATTTATTGTATAAAAACAATAACATGAAAATGTATGAAATCTACATTTACAAATTTACCAGCAAAATGTCCTTTGAAAGGGTTGCTTACGGTATTTTTTTTTTACTTCACTAAAGGCAAAATAGAAAACATTCACGAAACATTAATCTTCAATGTAAATACTAAAATAAAAAAGAAATTGTTTTTAAAATGAAACCTTAAAGTTTTAAACTCCGGACATTTAAGGCATTCAAATCGCCATTTTACGTTCCAGTTTTCTTAAATATTTTAAAACAAAATGTTAACATATGATTTATGCAATTGCAATAAATTGGAGTTTGTCAAAACCTTTTTAAAAAAATCCTACAAAATGTTGCTACTAAAAGAAAGTTTTCTAAATCCCATTTTTTACCTAGAGCTTTTATATTAAATTAAGTTTAAGTCTGCATTACAAGGCATCAGAAAAAATTAAAAATTCCCTTGGCTAATATTAAAAAAAAAAGCAAATGATGACAAACATTCCAAATTGATATAGCTACACATCAGTCTTTCCGTCTCCTCGGTTTTGTTCTAAGCTTGTTGTGTATCTTCCGATCGCTCTCAAAATTCCAAATAAAAAAACTGAGCTTATTCACAAAGTTTCGATTGAAGTAGTATTTACAGTTTTAAAAATAGACTATGTTCTAATTTGATTTCTAATTGTGTAGAACTTTTAAACCTGCATTAAGAATAACAAATGTTGCGGAGGTAGATGTATGTAGTGTGCAAAGTACCACTAATTGTTTCGCTAAAGACATTGTATAATGATTACATTTCATTTAATCAAATTTAACAGAAACCATCCTTAACATCTAAATAACGGTTGAGCATAGTAACAGCAAATTTTTTCAACAGAACAACTTTATGTCCAAAATTATACAATTTTGGGGATAACACATGAAAATGCTTACTGAACTTCTCCTTTCATTTGTATTGTGCAAATATCAAGTTCAAAAAGCAAATATCAAATTGATCAAACCATAACTGAAATTCACTAGAAATGTTTGATACTATTGAAATTTTAAAATTTCATTACGCAGGAAAAGAATTTTTTTTATACAAAATTATCTACATTGAAAAAAATTAGTAGAGTACCAAACAATTTTGAAAAATAATTTATCAATCCAGATAATTTTTATGTTAGCCAGCTTATACATTAAATGGTTAAGATATGTTAATAGCCACAAGGGTACGTTTTTAGGGGCAAATGGATGTAAATTTAAGGTTTTCTCGAGGACAAATTCAAATACGGATAAATCGTGAACATTTCAGAAGTAAAGCTGCACATCAGTGGTACCGGAACTTGTTTTAAAGAGGTATTTCAGGAAAAACATAACTTTTACTATTTTACGTTTAAGCATTTTTTGAACAATCTTTATTACAACACATTATTTGGGTGAAAATTGGTATGGCTGCAGCTATACCGGTTCCGGCACCAATGCTGCCGATCATATATTTAATACATTGTTTTGTTGAATGTTACTAAATGGAAATGCATAAAAATTGCACAAGAATATAATCATTAAAAATCATGTACATTTCTTATTAATTTTTTTAATAATTATGCCGGTCAAATGGAACTTTATTTGATCTTTTTCTTCAAGCCATAAATTTATAACTTTTTTATTTGCCAAATGCAACTTTTAAGTAAGAATTAGTGTCTTATAAGCATATTTTTCATGTATAAATTTTTTTGTGGATATATAAGAACTTTTAATTTTACACAATCTACTAGCATAGTGGACAGCAAACACAAAATTATGATCCACAAGTTCAAATGGTGAAAGCTCAGTGCTTTGTTTCCGCCTACTGTAACATTCGATGTTTTAAAATCATGTAGTATCAACACCCCTGAGCGTGGTAGATAACAAAGTTAGTTAAATATAACAGATAGTAGTCCCCACCCTTGTTTTTTGGAGACCAAGAACAATTTTTATACAATAAAGCTCAAAGAATGTAGCTTTCACATGTTCTCATGAACTAATAGTAGAACCCGTTTTGAATTTATTTCTATTGGGAAAATAGCCCATAAAGAAAAAGTTGGTTTTATGTAGAGATGCACAAAATATCAAATTTATCTAGCCAGTGGTGAACACGTAATAATCGATAAAAAATTTAATTCCATGCAAATTGTGCCAAGGATATATTTTTTATTTTAAGCCAAGTTATTTTACATTCTAAATTAATCAACATTACATATTAAAAATTATTTTTTTAATCGATAATTTATTAAAAAATTTATAAATCCATATTTAATTTTGTTCAATTGCGAGTTAAAATTAAAACCTAGTTTCATAATAATAATAAATTAACTTGAAATATTTTCAAATAATTTTTTTAAAAATCTTATGTTGGTAGTTCATAGCTCAATTTATAGAAGAAATTTAAACTTTTTTTTTATTTGACCTGCTCACAGTATATCAAATAGTACCCAAATATTTAGTGCATCTCTAGTATTTAGTCACCAATGAAGTAGTTACATTCATTCCATAACTTTCAACAGTTATGAAATTCAACTTGCCATACAAACGACAAAGAGTTACTTGCACAGTAACGTTAAAAACCTTAATTTACAACATTAGTGAAATAAAAACTTGCATTAAGTGCTGAAATAAAACTTAACTATCACATTTAAGAAATGAACAAAATGCATGGCAAATAAATAGGTAAACAAAATCAGCATGTTGCTTTAAAATGCACATATGGGGTTATTCCATAAACACATAGAAGCAGGACATTTAGCTCAAATGCCCCATAAAGTTTAACTCGGTTTCCAAACGAAAATGAAATTTGGCCTTGGATATTAAATAACCTAAAATACTGCTACCATCAAAAACTCATAAAATAAAAAACAGAGCTGCATCACAAATAGCTATCTGATTATTTCTTTTGAAGAGTTCCAACTCATAACACACAAAACTGAAAAACTCGAGAAAAAAAAAATGCGGTATGTTTTTTGTTTTACACATATACAGGCAACTTTTGTCCGCCCACATACGAGTGTCACCGGAGATTCGACAATGGGTTCCACGTGCGGACGTGGTCACAGCAGCGATAAGCCATGCAGAAAGGATCAATCGTTCACAGCTCTACACAAAACAAAAAGGTCCACAATGGCTACAGTAGAAAAAAAGATCATGTCTTCCAGTTGATGGATCCCTGGGGCAGGGATCTAGGCGGGATCATGTCCAGCAAGTACTGACGCTGCAGCTCCGCAGAGCTGAGCGGGTTCTTCCCCAGCAGCTGATACGAGTAGGCCTGCGCGGCCAGCAGCGGGGCGAACGGGTACATGTGGGCTGGCTGCGGCTGCTGCATAGTCTGCGCAAAGTGCTGCAGCTGTTGCGCCTGCGCATGGAGCAGCGACTGGTGGGCGGCACTCAGCTTCGGTAGGTGCTGCAGTAGCGAGTGCTGCTTCGAGGACATGGGCGCATGGACCGGGCTGTGGGAAGCAGGCGGCGTGGGCGCAGAGGACGTTGCGGGGGTTGGGGATGGGGTGTGGGTAGGTGAAACGCCCATTGCCGGTGGTGGACTGGGCATGGACATCCTCTGCTCAATCTCCTGTTCCTGTTGAAGTGCTTTGACGAAGGCCGTCTTGAGCCGGTTGGTATGCTCGGCCTTGAGAGCTTTCTTGATGTTGGAGGTGACGCACGTCTCGCAGATGACCGAGGGCTTGTGCGCCCTGGATCTCCCAGCGTCCTGCCACTTCCACACCGGGCTAAAGTCCGTGGAGCACTGAACACACTCAAAGGGTTCGGGTGGGGGCCGGTGGACACTGGGGTCCTCGGTGATGAGGTCCACCACTTTCTCCAGCCCGAGGAGGCAGATGAACTCCTGGTTATTGGCGTTGGGCACAAAGTGCATCTCGGGAGGAGGAGGCTTTGGGGGCGGTATTTGGAGTAGGGTCTTTTCCAGCTGCTTTCGCAGGGCCAGTTTGGCGGCGGCTTGCCTCTGGGCGGGGGTTTGGGTGTCCATTCTGTCCAACTGGGAAGTCTGGAGAGTGGATGAGGGGGAGGGACATGACTGGGGGTTGGCCTGTGAAAAAGAGGGAATTATGAGTGAGGTTTCAAATGATTGTCTGTACAAGTACATGTACAAAACATGTTGTAAAAAAGTATTTATTAAAATTTTCTGATTCAAACTCTTTTATCTTGTAGAGTGCCAAAGAAACAAATAAAGAATTATTAGGAAATATTTTCAATTCAAATATGAAAAACACAACCTAGTCAAAAATTAAGTGGAAAATATTACAAAATATTCTATGTTTAAATGAAAATGGTTATTCTATCTATCATTAAGCATATCAAAAGAAGATCCTATTTATTTTTAAGGCGTTATAAAACATAAAATAGAATACCAATCTCTAATCAAAACCTATATTATTTGGAGTATAAATATTTATTTGTATTTTTAAATACATATACTTTATAATTAAAAGACTGTAGATAATTTCATTTATAAAAAGACAGCATTATACGAACATGTTTATAAAGCTTCAACTAATATTCCTATGCTACTAAGCATATATTTTTAAAAATTAAAAGTGGACAATTATAAAACTAAATTATTCTGATTTCTTTGAAAAAATATGCTAATATTTTGTTTCTTAATTTATTTTTGTTGTACCAAGCAAGTTGCAAATACGAAAAAGGGAAAATCCATTCTACTTAAATAATAAGTATGTAAAATAGAAATATGACTTTATTCATTGATTTACATATATATTCTTTCAAGGAGATAAAAAAAAGAGCCCCAAACCTGAGTCATTGAGATCTGGTGCTGGTTACTTTGAACTGATTGTTGCAAGTTGTGGAGGTTGTAACCCATCACCATGTTCGGGGGAGTGGTCACTGGGGCCCTGGATGTAGAATTATGGGAGGATCGCATCATGTTGCTCATCAGATTGGATGAGCCACTCGTGGAGTTGCTGCCACGCTGACCAATCAGGGGAGGGGGTCCCCCATGAGTGTTCTGATTGCACAGCTGGAAAGTTATTAATATTTATTGAAATTTTCATGCATGAAAAAAGACAATATACAAAAAATCATATAGGGGGGCTACATTATGTAGTCGTAGGAAATCAACATACATTCATACACAGCCAATATCAATAGACTAATATATAGCAGGGTACCACTCATTTTTCAAAATAAAAAATAAGGAGTTTTTAAGGACTTTCTAAGGGCAAATTTTTTTTTATTGCACTACTTCCGAAAGTAGGAAAATTTTAAAGACAAATGGCTGTAGTCATCTTTAAAATTAAATTAAATATTACTTCCTAAATGCAATGCTATGTTTAAAAGGTATCTTAACAGGACCTCATACATAAATCATATAAAATGAGTTTAAGAAAGTGAAAAAAAACAACAATTTTCTATATTGCTGAAGATTTTGTTACCATTGTTGGGTTTAGAGCTAAAAAGATACATACATAAATGAACAAAAATTAAATTAAACAATTTTAAATGAAAAATTGGCATTTTACAAAAGCCTTTTCCTCAATATTCAATGGAAATTTCTTTTAGCGAATTTAGAGTGAATAATATTAATTCATAAGGTTATTCTTCATTTTCAGTTTAATTTTAAACATTTGATTATCAGAAATAAAAGTTTTGAAAAAAAAAATGCACTTTGTATTGCAAATTTCTTAAATTCATAATTTCAATATCCGTATTTTCTCCAAAAATGTAACCGAATCATCAAATAACTATTATTAGTAATGTCATAGTTCCATTTAGCTCTAAGTTGACAATCTGTTAGAAATTGACTGCTCATAATATATAACATTGCTGTGGCTAGGAAAAATAAGGAGTTTCTAAGGACTCTTAGTCAAAAATAAGAATTTCAAAAAGCTCTTAAAAATGAAAACCAAAAATAAAGAGTTCTTAAGGACTTTTAGGGACCCGTGGGAACCCTGTATAGATATTTAGTGATAATACATTTTTTAATTCATAGACGTAACCAGTTGAAAATTCTGAGATTATAAATAACAATGAGAAGCCAATTAATGCATGTATTATCTCTTTTAACATTGTTAGTTAATCTGAATGACACGACATGAAAATCAAACATGAAACGTTGGTATGCTTGTTTTTTTTATAATTTTTATCAATATGCAATAAATCCCATACTATCCGAAAGACCACAACAATAGCTGCAATCTCATGTAAGTTTTGAATTCAACTGATTTCAATAATTAGTTAATGAATTGACTTGATAAGAATTTAACATTGTGCCTGTGCTATCCAGAAAAAGAAGAAGCAGGGGAGAAAGCCTTTGATTGGATGGCATAAGTCACGTGATCCGAACTATGTCTTCCTCAATCAAAAAAGTTTTTGTTAATAAAACTGGAATAGAGTCCAGCTGAGACTGAAATGCAGTAATGTCGCGCATTGGGGTTGCGTGAAGACGAAAGAAATCTTCAATAAAAAATAACCATATACAATTAAATAAAATGTAATGTTTACATATTTGTTAAATAAAATATGATTTTTTTTTAAAGTTGCAAGATCTGAAACTTTAAAACGTTATGTATTTTTAACTAACTAGTGAAAAACATTGAATAATCAAATTTAGTTATTGTTAGTAAATGTAATATTAAACTAAATGAGTAGAGCTTATAAAATGAAGCTATAAGGATGAACTTTAATAGCATAGGTAGCCAAATATATTAGAAAATAATAAATCAATACAATTTTATAAGTATATATATAGTACAATTTCACAAAAAAAATAAACAATTGCACATTATATAGAGTAATTTGCACAACTTTAAAGGTATCCTTGACATCTATTATATACCTGTCTTATTAAGAGTTTATTCTAAAGATAAAAAGGGCAGAGTACCTTTTTACACTTTTCAAAAAACCAAAAATTCTCAGAAAAATTAGATTTTAAATGACTTGTTGGAGAACTTCCAAATTTTTTTTTTTTGTGTGCTATCATTAAACTTTTTGATTCCCAATGAATAATGAAGAATATATAATACTTCATTAACTTAACTTGATGCTCAAATTACTAGAATCTGTGATGCAAAACAGCAAATTTGTTAATGAAATTAGACATCAGCATAATATAACTGCTCTTGTTGGATTTAATTTTTTTTAACTTGCTTAAAAGTATCCATCTTAAAAATATTCTAGTCACAAAGGAAGAAAATATTCTAGTATTTAGCCTATCAGACGTTGTAAATAAACGTTACATTTGTAATACATGTTTAAGCTCAGGTAACTAGATGAACACAAAATATACTAAGTTTAACTTCTAGAGTGTTATAATTAAACCCATAGTTTTTCAAAACTATACTTTTTATCATAGTTTTCCAAAAGAAATATTGTGAAATTTAGTATCTTTCAAAATTTGATAGAAACAAAAGAGATGTTCTTTCAGTTCATTTTAAATGAAAACAAAAAAAATAATTCACAAACTTTAAAAAAAACTTAAAACATAGCCTATGAAAACACAAGCAACTCACCAGAGGCGAATTCATAATCGAAGACTGATGCGACAACTGCTGGCTCAGCATCTTATTCTGGGGCTGCTGGATCTGTCCGCTCCTCACCAGTGGTGGCGGCGCCACCGTCCCGCCGCTAACCCTATTCGCCGTAGGAACAATTTTACTCGCCACATTCACCAAGTTCTCTTTAATCACCTGGCTCTGGTGCAGCTTCTTCAGCAGCACCAGCTTCATCTCCTCACTCCTCAGCTCATCACGCAGCTCGTGGAGCTGCCTCCGCTTTTCCCTCAGCTCCTCCGGATCCCACTGCTTCTCCACGGGGAGCGGAGGTAGCTCCAGCGGCTCAAAGTCCTCCGGGGAGTGTGGGCGTGACCCGCCCTGGAAACCGTTTGTCGTGTGCCCATTGAGGCGCGGGTTGCGCTCCTCGTCGGAGAGCACAATAACGTCGGGGGAGGCGCAAGTGCTGGGGCTGTTGAGGCGCTTGCGAGGAAGCATGCGCGAGTGGTGCAAGGACTTGGTGCGCTTGCGGTCGGAAGTGGAGGTGATGTCCGAGGCGGAGTGGGTGGAGGGTTTGCGCTCCGTGGAGACAGGCGCTCGCCATTTGGTGCTCAGGTCCATAGTCTCGTCGAGGTTGTAGGATGAGGGAGGATATACTTTTTCTCTGTTCTCATAACTGCTAGCCTTGGCTTTTCTGAAAGAGTCTCATGTTTAAATATGGGGTATCAAAAAAACACTAATTGTTTTAATAATGAAAATGCTTATACTATAATTTTCAAAGATGTAACTTTAAAACTAAATTCTTAAATATTTGTAACGAGTATAATATTTTAGATATGAAAATATACCAAAATGGCATATTTATTTGAACGTTTTGCAAATTCAAATTTACAATAAATACACTTCATAAAAGCTAAATTCCAGAAGACTTGTTTATTATTAGCTTTATTCATTCTTGAAATCTCATGGGAAATAAGACAATAAGTTTTGGTTTATTAACGTCGCACCAGAGCTGCACAGTGGGCTATTGGCGACGGTTCGGAGTCTATCTCGAAGGAAAGACCCGGGAACACATTCACTCATACATGCACCTCAGTATTTTAGTACCAAGGTCAGATGGCGAGGAAACACCTGAACTGGCACCCGACGCCTTTAATAGACGTTGGACCTTGATCAGATTGATCGTGCACCAGTCCCGTATACACGACGTTAATTTTTGCGGATGTTCTCGACGACTTTTCTAGTATTTTGTAGAGAAGCTGGCAACCCTCTGATCACAAGATCACTACTTTTTACTTTTCTTTGTCAAGTCCATCGCCTGGCATCGAACCACGAATCTTCGTATTCCCAGCCGACGCCTTTAACCGCTCGGCCACGGAGGCCTTTAAGACAATAAGATTTCATCACTTAAAAATGCAGCTGCTGCTACCACTCTCTGTTTTACAACTCATTCAGAAAGTGATGAAACAAATAATTCATATTTGTGTGGCATCACTGCTTATCATTCAAATAGAGAAAGAGTTTTATGATTTAATTCTGTGTCCTTTTACATTTTGTTGACTTTGACAAATTGTCAGTCCCACAGAGGTCTTAATTTTATTTTGATTAGTATGTAAAGTTTTTCAATCCTGTTCCATCTTAGACAAAATAAAAATCTACCCTGCAACTGAAAGTCTGAACGATGCATACCAAAGTAAACTAATGCCAGTACGATTAAAGCTTACCAAAGCAGACAAATTGTGGGTTCTACACACAGGAGTTGAAGTCAAAATTTTCATTCATCAACAACTATTTGCTAATTAGCATAACTGCTCATTAAAGTTTACTTTTATATTGATAAATAATCCAGTCATGGAACTAGTTGATCCAATCGGAGGTCACCATTCAACCTACACCCTTCTACCATTTTAAGCATTCCGTATTATAATTTTTATGGACTCGCATGAGACAAACCCCGAACTTTTTGGTGAAATTTTTGAATTTTTCGGGCGATTGTTGGTCAAATGAGGAGTTCCTGGAGGCTACATAGATCAGCAGAGTTTCATTTAAAAACGCAGAGAAACTCCACATAAAGCAGAGCAGTTGGCATGTCTGCAAATTAATTCATTTGACCCAAAAGGTCTAATAGAAAGCCAGGCAATAGTTTACATTAACCTCCAATAATATTGGCTGTCCCAGAAATTTTCGTTACAGGATCATTAGTTTTTCCATCAATACACACCATTTTTAAATCCCTAAAAGTACTCTATATTATAATACTTACAAATCTTTTTTATTAAGGTTAATTTTGGAAACTCACTTTAAAACAATCAATACTAAAATAATAATATAACAAATTTATATAATATAAAATGTCTTACAAAGAAAACAATTATGTCAATTTTCTGGCCAGTTGGATGTTAAATTTTTTTTTAATTTGAGGATTTTTTACTGAAATGAGTTTTTAGCAATACAAGGGCCATGCAGTTAGTAATAAATAAAATATAAAAAAGTATTTTATACGAACATACATATAATTTTTTTGGAAAAACAAAATTTTAATTACTTTAATGATAAATCTGCAGCTTCTTCAAATTCCATAGCATTAAAACCACGCGAGTGCCCCTCTGGTGTAAGGACAGATCGAAAAATTGCTTTCCTGAAAATATTCAAAATATGAAGAAAAGGACCTTTAAAAAAATTTAGATATTTTTCCATTTTTAATTCTAACATGTTAACCTTGATTAATATAGCAAATTAAACATAAATGGGTTCAATGAATTTTGTAGGAGTTGCTTTGTTTTTCATCCTTTAAGTCCCTGCTATAGTTAATGGATTTAAAATGTGTTTTTTTAAATAAAAATGAAATCCTTTTATTTAAAGTGGTTAAGGTATGTTACAATGATAAGCAAGATCAAATATTAGGTTAATTACTTGTAGTGTGATAGCAACGTATATTTGCATAATTCAAAATTTTATTTTAATAAGACAATTTAAGTTATAAACTGTGGACTTTTTTTTAAATTTATAAACACAAATATTTTATTCAATATTTAAATTATATTATTAGTATTAACATACTGTTAGAAGATGGAGCCTTAAAAATTGGCTTAGGGCTACTATATAAAAAAAATTAGATAAATACAAAACAATTAATGATTTAAATGTAATTACATAATTATCAGCTTATTTTGTAATAAAACATAAAATAACAAATAAATTTAAATATTATTTCGATAAAAAAAATCAGAGGCGGAATTCAGTGAATAATTTAGTTTTTAAAAATGTGAGACAAATAAATGTTTGCTCTTTATATATAGGTACCCCATAAGCATTAGTAAAAAGAGTTGGAAGTCAATTGTGAAGCTAAACTCAACTTCACTATATATCATATGAATGAAATAATGTTTTCCTTCTAGCATTTGCCTATATTAATTAGTAAATTTAAAATATTAATTAGTAAATTTAAAATATTAATTAGTAAATTTAAAATATTAATTAGTAAATTTAAAATATTAATTAGTAAATTTAAAATATTAATTAGTAAATTTAAAATATTAATTAGTAAATTTAAAATATTAATTAGTAAATTTAAAATATTAATTAGTAAATTTTTTAATACTACCATTATAAAAAATTAATATTGTAACACAATCAAGGACCCTAGTAATAAATAATTGTAGTAATTAAATATATATTGGTACTAATTAATTAATTAGCAAGATTTAAGAAAATCTATTATTTTAGTCAAGCCATAAAAAGAAAAACATCTACGTTTAAAGGAAACTCAGAAAAAAAAATCCCAAATTTATTTGTAATTAAACAAAATTAACAAAGAATGTACAAAGAAAATTTTTACTAAAAGTCATTACATAATTTTATAAGTTATTACTAATAAATTCAGTTTATTAACTAAATTAAGGGTCATTGTTCCCATTGTTAAAGGCAGGAGCTTACCAATTTGAAAATTACTGGAGGGGGGGGGGGGGGGGGTATACCTAGATTATATAAAAAAATATATATGCTAATTATCTATTATATGTAGTAATTAGCATAGTTGTTAATTAGTAATTGTTAATGATCTAATTGCATATATTTCTTAAGAAATTAACTTTTATCCATTTTTAATATGTTTCGTTTAATATTTATTTGCTCTTGTTATTATCTAAAATTAGATTAAAGTAATTTTTATGAATTATGTATATAAAAAAAATTTGCATTGAAATAAGAGCAAATAAAGGAGAAGAGGCACGGAACACATGTTCCTCCTAAATAATCTCTTAGCAATAATTTTTGTTTAGTGGCAAAGCACTTAGCTATAGAACGAAAGGTCCCGAGTTCAAACCTAACCCATTGCTACAAGTGTATCAACAGCACTGATGAAACCAAAAACTATTAAAGAAACCTAAATATGGTTATAAATATAAAGTGTCCCATATTTGAAAGTTTTGAAGTGAAAATATTTGAAAGTTTGCTTGCCGCCAATATAATCCTGGATATGTTACTGTTAAGATAATAAGAGAAGTTGAAGAATTTTTATAAAAAATCTGTTTATACCTGCTTTGGCCCCCATACAATCCAGCAGCAAAATATTCTGAAGGACCAGTCCATTCTTTAGGCATTCTTGTTTTCTGAAAATAATACATATTTTTAATACATAGAAACAAATGGAATTCAAATATATTTCATAATGTGGCTACTAAATGTTCAATTAATTACACAAAAACTTTAACACCTAGATGAATTTTAAGGAATTTTTTTAGAAGTTTCATAACAAACTTTCAATTTCAGTTAAGTTTATCATGTTTTATATATAAAATCAATATAAGTTTTTTTTCTTATGTGTATGTGTTACCATTAAAATAGCATAGAGATGGCCATTACCATTGACTTTCAAAGAGATTGCTTGTTATTGCATTTAAAATGCGCAATAATCATATTTTAGAAAATGCATATATTATTTTAATTTTTTTTTTTTTTTTTTAATTTCTAATAAATTTTAATTTGAGATATAGTTTATTTCAAATTATTTCGTCAAAATTTAAAGACAAAAAAAAAATCTAGAAAAAATGTTTTTGGATCGCCAAAGGTGGCAACGTAAAAATTTAGGGTTACAACACTTCGCTAACGTCAGTCATGCAATATGACATAAAAAAGAACGTTTTAATAAAAAATAAAATCATCTTAACGTAACTTTTTAGCATTTAAGACAACGCTTGATTTTTTAAAAAAAAATCTGTTTTAGTTTTATTAAATCGAATTTTGAGATTGGAACAAAATAAAAATTCAGAATGCAGATAAATTTCCCCGAGTTTTTCAAATCATTGAAATTTTTTAGTTATATTTAGAAAACTTTAAGGTCAACTAACCAATTCCACATCTTGGAAACCGAAGGAAAATTACAATACAATAATTCAGAACTATAAAAAAAAAAGAACTGCAGTAATCGCAGCTGCTCTCGAAACAAATATTCGTGAAATTTCGCATCAAAAGAAAAAAATTCTAAATGAGGTGAAATTACGTAAGACCATTGCAAAATCGCAACACAAGAATGTGATCATGCAAATAGAATTCCGTCACACCGATCCAGACAGGTTATAAACAATTGGAAGGAAACGCACGCAAAAAAATACAAATAGATCTTATGGGCAACGGCAATAAAACCGATGCCGAAACGCAGATCTACTTAACAAACCACCACCAAAAAAAAAAGCTTTCTAAATCGGACCCAAATCGAAGAAAGGACAATAAATAAACCTCGCGAGTGACGAATATGCACTTAACAACCGAATACCGAAACGAAAATTCGCAGCGGCACAAACGATTTCGAAATTAAGACAATTTCCAAACGATCACGCGACAACTGAAAGAATTTCTTTTCGGCGGCCATCTTGCGCGATCTGGGTTCGTTTTCCCCCGGTATTCCTCTCTTTTTTTCCCTTTCCCCTCCCCCCTAGTGGCATCTCTCCGCTGCAGCGACGAGGAAGAAGAAACAAAGGGCTCAGGGCTATTGATCTCTGTTATCCGATTTTAAATGCACGGTCACATGACCCGAGCAAGGTAGGCCTGGTCACGTGACGAGATGACCCGCTCCCGAGCACACGCGTGGTGTTCTGTTCCTTTTGTAAAAATCCACACTCCATGGAAAAGGACCGAACCTGAACAACAGCTTCTTTTTCTGCTTTCCCGCCAATTAAAAAACATCGAGACGAGAGGAACGTTTTCTTCCCCTCCCCCCGACTCCCTACCAGACGACTTCTTTTGCCACCCCCCCCCCCTCTCCTTCCGCCCACGTTTTTTCTATCGATCTCCTTCCATGCGCGCAAGGAGACGAAATTTTTAAAAATATTCTATGTTACCCGGTAATCCTCGATTCACAGTTAAAAGCAAGGCCAGAAGTGGCACAAAATATCGATCTTTTATATCGTTGTCTTCATCGCGCGCGCGTCTTGCCAGACATTCGAATCCTTTTTTTTATTATTATTTGCCGCGAAGCCAGACCTCTACACGTACATTATTAGGCCGCGGGGGGATTTTCATACATTATTATCCCGATGTTGAGAAGTTAGACAACAACCGCTATTAGCATGTCGAGGGTGATAAACGAAACATTCTAAAAAGGAAAATGGAATCGCGGGTGTTGTTGTTTCCATTCTTTTGTTCTTCGGGATTATTTCGGGTTGAGTGTTCGGTCGTTACCTCGTTTTTATTCTCTTTCGCTTATGCCCGGTTGTCCCACATTTGTAACCTTTCCGCTATTTTAAGCTCTCAGAATAAATAACCCCTCGAATCGTTTTGTCGGGAAGTCGTCATCTAACTGAACTTTGCCACTATCTTTGGAAAAAGACGAATCAATGCGGATAAATGTTTTTCGGTTGAAGTGGGGACTTGTCGAAGTGCGAGAAGTTACTTCTGGGGTGATAAAAGTTTTATAACTCGGACCCCCTATCAGGTTTTGGATAATTACTCTTTAATACACGAAATATGTGGCATGGGTCATGTTACAACTCATATACTGACTTTGAGGCAATGAGTGAAAATATATTCGAAAGTATTTAAGCGCAACTAATATTTTTTTTCCAATAGTATTAGTGATTCTACGTACTAAACGACGATAAATAAATGAGGCGCAAACATTCAAAACGTGTTTGTACAAAATTTGTGAAAATTCTTTTATTTTATCACTGAATTTACCTTTTAAATGTTTATCAGCAACGAACAACTTGCACTCATTGAAGTGTAGTAGTTAAACCATAAAGTTGCGGATTTTGCTAGCGGTATATTGGATATACAGTCAAGTCAGATGACTATTACTTTTCTTTAGTAAACATAATAAACGCACAAACAAAAGCTAAACGAATGGATTAACAGCTATAAGCGACTATACAGATTACTGTGGGAGAACCAGTCAACGAATGTGACGATCGAAGTGTTCGATTTAAAAGCTCGCGCATTTTCCTTCAATTGGCAAAGTGTACGTTGGCGACCATTTCTTTAAAATTAGCTGAAATGACGTATCAAGTAATATTTTTTTTTTTACCAACATAGTCAGGCCTGATATAAACAAGATAAATGTTTTAAGTTTTATTACAAAAGATTCTGTAAAGTCGTGATATATATACATAACCATTGTAACGGTACTCCAGTCTACTAGAGCCCGATATCCAACTGTGATCAGAAAAATTATCAAGTCCTTGAAAAGTGTCCTCAAACTTTATTCGACCGCTAAATAAGCGATTTCAAGGTCACTCGCTGCTGGACTTCACACATAGCGCCAAGTGTATAAAGTGAAAAAGAATCGCCAAACAATAGACATTGTCATTGCAGTTCTAGTGCGGTGATTTAACCAACCAACCCATTCCGAAAGAGTCGGACAGACTTAGTTTTGAATCGTAATGGCATGGTTGGTCGCTTCATTGCTCAGCGATGCCAATTATTTGTATAACAACGGATTAACAAGTTGAGAACTACGACTCAATGTTTCTTTAGTAAACTGGATACAGCATGCGTCTTAAGTCCTTTTTGTAATCTCTAGTCTAGGGCAGTGGTTCTCAACTCTTCTGGTCCGCCAAAGGATTCAAAGTACTCCATGGAACTGTTGCGCTCACTGAGCTATAATACAATATATAAGTATAAGCACTGGAGTGAGGACTAAGCGTTGCCGATTAATTTACTCCTTTTTGAGCGAAAGTAGAAAAGTAGTCATTTCGCATAGGTTTGCGTAGATTTAAAAATGCATTTCTGGCTTTCAAAAATACATTAAATGTTACACTTTTAATGTTTTTCTATGCTTACTTTTCTTATAAAAAAAAAGACAACAGTTTTAAACATTTCTGTGACGTCGCGTGAGACGTCATATCCAAGGACGAATGTTTTCTCAGCCTTTCTTCCGAATTATATGTGTCCGCGATAAAATACATTGTCGCTCAATGGGAGTCCTCACTCCATTGCTTATAGTTATATTAAATTCTAGCTCAGTGGTTGCGTTAAAATAAAAATTGGGTTAGTACAGTCGCCACTGCAACGTAAGGTATGGTGAATACTTTATACGCGCGCCTGCTCGTTCTCGCGTTTTCGGAAAGCTCTAGGTCTCTCCGCACTTATCATAGATTAAAACTGGTATTATTTTGACATTTTGTTGGTATTGAATTGCTCTTTCAACCTATTTAAGGTTTCTTCGCCGCAATTGAACTTTAGTGAGATATTTCGGCTGCATAGAAAGATTCGACAAATCGTCACTTTCCACTCCGGCCAATTTTCTCATAAATGATTTAAATTATCAACTAGTCAAATGGAATCGCAAAACTAGTCGTTCTCTTCAATTTAAACACGCCCTTTACCACACACACTTTATTTCAGCACTCGATACGATCCGTAGAGTAGAACTCAAGTTACAGCAGTTGAACTGGCCAAAGTATGCCCGATATGCGACTCATCCCTCTCCTCTCTCATGCTGTATAAAAGTCAGAAGGGGATGTGGATCAACAGCCGACCTGGTCCACGCGACTTGCTTATCTCTACACGATGGCAGGTCACTTATCTCCATAGACTCATTCCCCTTGGTATTACGGGGCTTTGAAATAACAACACGTTTGGTGTCAAGGTTTTGCCGATGACCATTGCGTCCAGACCGATTTTAAAGACGTATTCATATAAAAAAAAAGACGTTGTATGAAATGTATTACTTTTATAGCAAAAAATTCGTAATAAATTTAAATGTATCTTAATTGTAAATAAAAACGGTTGCCGCTGTTGGACAATCTAACAGCTGTCTTTCCACTTACATATTTTAAACAATAATTAGTTCGATACAATTATGAAACTTATTAAGTTTGTTTAGAATTGTTTTGGGAATACGATGGGTTATTTTCCTTTCAATGGGACTCTTATGTTAGAAGCTATTTTATGATAAAGTTGAAAAATGCAAATATTGGCATTGACGAAGGCAAAACACACAACAAAAAAGAATAATTACAAATTTGTTTTAAAATAATAGGTAAATACCTAAATTTGTGACTACCACTCCCTTTTCATTAAAAATAATAATTTTTTTTCAAAGTAATGCTGTTTTTTTTAATTCGTAAAGTTGTCGGAGATTTTTTTAGTCGCAATAGTTACATAAAAAATTAACATATTTCTCCCTATACAAATATCCCTTGATTGATAAGTAAATTTGTTTTTATAGCAAATCAGTCCTAAAAAATGTATATGCTGAGCAATAAAGGTTTTCATTTTAGAATCATTTAAAATAAACTCATTTTAAATAAGAATAATTAAATTTAATCCGGTTAAAATTAAATACTTGACGTAAGAAAAGACGGTACTTTGGGATTATCCCGTCGACCTGCCAACGCTCGCCAAATCCTTTGGCGCTAGTTTTTCCATGAAATTTTTTTCCAAAATAAAAACTGTAAACACAATAAATTTATCAAATCATAATAATAAACAAATAATAATAACCATATATATTATTATATAAATCATTTCAGCGGCCAAAAATCAGAGGTGGCGCCACTAGGGGGGCTGGGGGGGGCTGTAGCCCCCCCGTCGGGCAAGCCAAGCCCCCCCATCGGGCAAAATTCTGAAGTTTGTCGGGGAAAAGCGTTATTTTAATTATTAAAACCAAATTTTAATGAAAAGTTGAGTCGAATTTGCTTTTTTAATGAAATGAATCTAGGTCATAAACCCGACAGAGCTAATTCCGACAAGCAGGTCACAATCCCGACAAAACTATAATTCCGACAGACCGAAATCCCGACAGCCTGTGGTGGCCGAATGGTTCGGAGTTCGGACAAGCACTCGATAAGCACAATTTTCTATCTCTAGCTTGTGTGTAGCGATTCAGTAATCGGAGAGTTGTCAAATCCGTTACTTTCGACACCAAAAAAATATCCACCGCGTATAAGAGACTAGTGCACTCGGGTTAATCTGATTGTGGTCCGATGTCTTGACGTTTATTGAGGTAGGTTGCACCGGATGAGTTGATCTCGTCATCTAACCGACCGTGGTTCAAAAATACGATCAGACAGTGTTCTCGGGTCTTTTCTTCCATATAAACCCTGATCCTTCGCCAATAACCCCCCACTGTGCAGCTCTAGTTCAATGTTAATTCAACCAACCTATTCTAACAAACTAATTTCTCGGCAATATTGTTATCCTATATAAACAAATTCTATAAACCAATATTTATTATTTTAGATAAAATTATCAGTATTTTTATTATTTCAGTTTTTTATACAAGGTTATGTAAGGTTAAGTAGGGTTTCACGTATACTAAACTTATTGTTATCATAGTTTCAATTACATTATTTGCTACATATTTTACAATAAAAAGCAACCCCAAAATTTCAAACTAAAACCCATGTTTCAAAATATCACCATTAAAAAATTTAATATTATTCCAAATAATAATCTAAAGAAATATATGATCATATAATTAAAACAGCATATCATCATGCACACGATATTTTATCCCGCATATCATTGATTTTGTGCCAAAAAACAATCGCGATTTATTAAAACCATGCGGCGAAAGTATTTTTAAAAACTTTTATTAAGTCGGCCATCAATAATAATTTCAATGAAACTATTGCTAATACTCAGTGGCGGATTTAAAGAACGGTAAATATACAATTAGACAATGCCATTTGAGCCCCTGCAAGTATCAGTCAGAAAAAAAAAATAAGGACTTGAGGAAAAATATACTTTAAAAGTTTTAGGAAGTAAAGTGGTTAAAATGAATTTGTCAATTTATATCATTAATGAATTTATTTTATAAAAGGAAAACTTCAAAAAGTTAGCATGCGTGTCGAAAATGTGCATTAACGAAAATATTTTGTGATCGTTCAAAAATTGAAGAACACGATTCAAAATTTAATTTAAAGTAAAAGATTTCATGTTAAAATGTAAAAAATTAAAGTTCTTTTTTTAAAAATGTTCTTTTAAGACACAACATAAATCTTAACAGTGCTTATTTCACATGCCATATTTTTTTTTCTACTGTTGCATTTATTTTAAGCGTATGAGCAGGATATGATTTAGAAAGTTCAGTACTATAGGCATAGGCCCTACATCACTAAAGAGGATCCTCTCGTAAAAATAGTCTCGAGAAATAAAAAATATCGCAAAATAAGTTTATTATTCATTTAAAATACGACTTAATTCTCACTTTTTTGGATAAATTGCTGAACATTGCATTAATAATAATAACAATTTTGTCATGTATTCGCCGGGCCCCCAAATCAGTCCCTGCGTATGAGACACGAGTCATTTTGTTTTGAGCAAAGAGCAGAGCCACAGCTCAGATGTGGAACCACAAACGAAGGCCTATTCAGACGGGCATACGCGCATTGCCGCAAGCCTGATTGTTTGTTCCCTATAATCTCCCAGCTATCCAAAGCCGGTCTATGCAAAGAGTAGGTCTATGGTCCTGGGGACAAAGCATCCCTCGTTGTAAAAGTTTAACCTTGAGGAGGTCAGCTACAAGATTTGGTAGACAAAAGACAAAATCGCCTTGTCGGGTTGTTGGAGTGTTTTTCGAAGAGGGGGGAGGGGGGAGGTATATATGTATAGCGCCGCTATCTCCCCTAAAAAAAAGAGATGGCAGTGAATGGTCAGCTACAGGGCCGTCTCGACTCTCGAGAGTAAAAAGTGTCGTGCGTGAAGGATATCGAGACGGGCCCTACTTGTAGAAGTAAGATTATGGTCCAGTTCTATTTTGTCGTTGGTGAAAGGCAAACCGTTTTTTTAAAGAGGAAAATTGTAGAGTGTCAACATTGCATTAAGATTTCAACTGTACTAATTCGGAAAGGTGAGATGTCTTAATAATTCAAGTGAAAAAATTTCTTATAAAATTTTTATTTGTGCCTGTGGCTACTTAATATTACATTTATTTTGTTCAAAAAGAAGTCCTACCGTTTATTTATTTTTATGTTTTCCGTATTTAGAAGAACCAAGCTAGTTTTGTCATTACTATTTAAGTAAAGAAGATTTATTTAACCAATAAATTGTTTCGTCGTATGAGCTAGGTTTAGAAATGACGTTTATTTCAATTTTTGTTGCCACAAATTTTGTGCAATTTCATACTATTTGGAATTTAAAAATAAAATATAATTATGGGAAACCTTTTTTTATCATTAAATTTTTTTTCGTATATTGTCTCTCTATTTTAAAAAAAAGTAAGCCCTAGGGGGAAAAAGTAAGTCCTAGGGGGAATTTTCAGTTCTTTCAATGTTATTCAGATCGTATCTCAAAATGTAAAAGTCCTAAAATTATGAAATTAAGTGAATTTGTTAAGAAATGTTTGATAAATAAGATGACTATATTTTTGTTTCAATACTGTTATTAGTTTATAAGTTATTTAATATTAAAGTCGTCGTTGATAAAATTTCGCTTATAAGTAATTTTGTCCGTCGAGTTTCTGAAACACTATTAAGAGGAGAGATCCAATTTTTTTAGGGAGTGAACAAATAGGTTTGAACTGGAAATCCAAGTAAGCATTTTTTTAAATTCGAATTAGTTTTGGATTTATAAGTTTTTTAAACATTTAAACACGCTCCACTTTTTGAAGTTTTTTCACCCTCATTTTTGAAACGTGATTTCTAAATTGCTATAAGTCATTTAAAATTACATATTCTCTTATTCAAAAAAATATATTAATGTTCGCTAAAACTTCCTCTTTCTGATGTTATAAAGATTATATTCCTATCTTTACAATTAAATTAGATATAGTCAATTAAGATAGGTATAAAAAGTAGCGAAGAAGGATAAAAATGTCGGATATTTCGAGAAAATTTTAATTTGCGACTTTTTGTCTCATTGTTCCGCTTGCATCTCAAAAGGTAAATGTCCTAAAATTATGAAATTATGACAGTTTATTAAAAAATGTTTGGGAAATAAGGTGAATATATTTGTTTTTTAATGCGATTAGTATATTAGACGTTATTTTATGTTAAAGTCATAATTTTAAACAATTTCGAACACAATTCACACATTTTTAGATACTTGTCTTCCAATTTTCAACAAAAAAATAAATAAAAAATTAGGGATACAGATTAAACTATTGGCTACAAATGATCCAGAGCGTTTGTGAAAATTCCATTTAGTTTTGTGGTTATAAATTTTTAAATAATTGACGAAATGTCTGAAATAATCGTCAATTTTACGCGTAAAATTTTAAGTGATAAATTAAAACTGCTCTAAGTAGTTCAAAAGTATACTTTTTTCCCGTTAAAAAAATATAGTTATATTCGTAAAATCTTCCTTTCTTGAATGGTATGAAAACTGAAATTCTATCTTAAAAAATAAATTAGATGTAACTATTTATGTGAAGTACTATAATTATTATTAAAAGATATTTCGGAGCAAAATGCCAACGTAGGCAAAATGCCAATATGTATGTAAATCCAAATTCCGTAGCTTAATATATATTTTAATGGGGAATTATTATTAGCGCCAATTCTCAATAATCTTACTTTATATAAATAAAAGTTGGCGAATTAGGCTTTTTTTTGCTTGGCGCATTTTATGCTGTTGTTTGTTTACACGTTTCGCTTTTAAATGAGTAGAAACAATTGCGTTGAAGCAGTTCTGCAGTTGAGCTTTTCCAGTTATCAGACCCACCACAACGGCGGCAACGTTTGTGTGTGTGTAGGAGGGGGAGGGGGGGGGGGGGAGACAGCATGCCCCCCCCCCCCCCCCTCCCCCCTGTAAACTTGAAACCTTAAAAGTTGGGGTTTTCGAATTTTAAAAATCATTGAGTTGGGAAAATTTATGCCTCAGGAAAATTAATATTATTAGCAAATGAAAGCGACGGAAGACTAGAAATTGCCCAGCTTGTATTAAGATGAAACTTAAATTAGATCTCAAAACGGAACACTGCATTGGAACATGCGTGCAACAAATCAATACTTTCGCGAGAACTGTTTAATATTACCTATAAAAAGCTGACAAATGTCTATAAGTTGGAACTGTGATTTTTTTTAGCACTGTTGCGTTGTGAATTTTGAATCGTTAAGTGTGGTCTGGTTAATAAACGTCGCACTAGAGCTGCACATTGAACTACTGGCGTTGGTTCGAGCAACGCGCCCTTGATTGGTTATTGGTACGTATTTACTTACTACATCAAGGACGCTTTGGTTCGAGGCCTATCTCGAAGAAAAGACCCGGGAACGATGTCTCATATTTTTAACAATGGTCAGATAACGAGAACAACACTAGAGCTGGTACCCGACGTCTTTAAGTTGGGAATTTTGAATCGTTCACTTTCGGAATTTCGGATCGTTAAGTTGGGAAATTTCTTGTCTCAACATCCCAAAAATAAATTCGTGTGACGGCACTGCCAGTAATAATTTATATAACTAAAAAAAAGTATTGTTGTTAGGACACATTGTCATTGTCTACAGTGTATGAAGCCGGTATTGTTTGCGAAGCAAACTAAAGAGGATTGCGTAGCAATCCTCCGGGGGGTTGGCGAAGCGTTAGCGGAGCAGGGGGCGGAGCCCCCTAGTTATATATAAAAAAATCAATTCAGAAGAAATCGGGTCATATTCTAACGATGCAGTCATGGTTCAAGACGGCGGTCCTAAATTAAAAATGGGCAATCGTAAATCCATTAAATTGTCAATTAATCCTACTAGCTAAACGTCTATAAAATAAGGTAACAGGATAGGAACACCATAGTATGCTTTTAAGAGGATTGATTCCGACATTATAACTCCGTTGCAAATGACAATTTTTATCTCGTTTGATAAGAAATTAGGAGTATAAATAAAAATAAAATACTGCAGACTTTTTACGTCATGAAGTTCTCCAATACATATAACTACTGCTGCAGCTCTATTCTCTGAAAAGTATTTTATAGGAAATGGCTCTCAATAGAAAAATTATTTCATAGGAATAGTCTCAATTTCATTGCTAGAGATACAGCCTTTTATAAGTATTTAAAAGCGTTCTCACTGTTTATAGATTTAAAAAAACCCACTAAATTAGATGACAGAAAAAAAGCGCTAAAACATAGCACCGTTTTACGTTGCATTGCTATCAACAAAAAATAAATTAATTTCGTAAAAGCATGGGGATTTTACAAAAACTACTTGCATAATATAGTGATTTACCACATTTCGTTTTACCTTCACTATACTTACTTTATATTTATTTTATTTGTTGCCTTCTCGCCGTCCCTTCTTTGAACAAACCTACCTCTTCAAATGGTTACATTTATAAAGGTTTTGAAAACATTTTGAGTACGATTTGTACAGGTTTTTTTTTTGGCACTTATCTTTTCTCCATGACTGCAACCCAGAATATTCAGAACACTACAATTATTTAATAATTAATATATAAATATTATAAGCCTTTTTTTTCAAATATTTATCTCAACAAATTTATTTCGTTATTTGTGAATATTTTATACTCTTATATGCACATTTTACGTCGGGGATATTAGCCCCCCTGTCGGGGAATTCTAGCCCCCCCGTCGGGCAATTCCTAGCGCCACCACTGCCAAAAATACCTTTTGGCGATAATATCATGTTTGGCGATAATATTGAGTTTGGCGAAAATGGTCGACGGGATAATCCTAAAGTACCGAAAAGACTTAAATAGATGTCAAATTTAGAACTGTATTTTACAGTAGAATAAACCCGAGAGATTAAAATTAGACTATTTTACTCGAACCCAATCTTGTCTTTATGAATTAGTATCAAAGAGACTTGTGCAGTCTTATCGCATAATGAGGTTCTAAAGTCAACCGAGACTTCAAAAGGTGCCAGGTAATTTTTGGCAAATTGCCGCTGTGATATGGTCGCTAACAGTTGATGATGTGGGATAATTAATATCAAATTAGCCAAAAACTTGCAATAAGTGATATCATACTCAAAAATAACCTTTAGGAGAAAAAGGACTAAAATAAGTTAAAAAGTGAAAAAAAATCTAAATTTCACGAAAAAAAAATGATTTAATATTAATTTTATACTTATTACAACGTTTTGAAATCGGCGCCAAAATTTAGATATGGCTTTTGTAATTGACACACACTTCAAAAAGTTGGTAATAAGTATAAAATATGAAATAATTAAAATTTTCATAAAATTAAAAATTATATTTTATTTTTAGAGCATTTTTTTAAAAGTCGGTTTTCCTTTTTTTTCAAAGCATTATTTTATTTTTCAGTTTTTAAATTAGCAAACGGTTCGCCTCCCCTATTATTCACCTGGGAACTTAAGTTGTTTTTTTCTCGCACCAGATTATATTTTGAGAGTATCCGGTTTAATAAATGCCGGATGAATGACATTTCATCGTTGATCAATGTTTATTCAACAATGAAAATATTTTGAAATCGGAGAAACTGTTAACAAAAAGTCCGTTTAATCGAAATTCCCGGATATATAACAGCCGGATAACCGATTACTATTTTTTATTTATTTTGCAAAAGTGGATTTTTCTCTAGGCAACAAAAAAAAAAAGAATTTTCGAAATTTAAAAATATTTTCTTTTCGAACGGTCCGGTGTTGATTGAGAATTCCGGATAGTTAAATGATTGAAAACAGATTTTTTTTTTCAAATAGTATGTGCCCATGTGAGACATCTCTTATCCAACAAAAAAAATATTCAAATATCTGAATTAGAAAAGAAATTTTACATACATTTAAAAAAAAAAAATACATAACAGTTGAATTGATAAAACCTCTTTCCTTTGGCGGTTTTGGTTGGCGTGCTTTTAAGTCGGTAAAAAGTAAATTTTAGGTGCCGAACTTTATTATCATTACAATATATATTTCGTTTTTATCCTTTTCATTCACAAAAACAAGTAATCTGACGCCGAATTCATTTTAAATCCAAGGATACAAAACACAGTTTTAGGGGGTCAGAAACCTGGGTATTAACATGGAGAGAAACACCCTAGGCTCGCAAGCTGTTTTAACCACCCTTCCTACACGCCGCTCAACTACACAACAACAGGCGTGAACACAAAGTCCTTCTGTTTAGGAGGCTTCCGTGGCCGAGTGGATTAAGGCGTCAGCTGGGAATCCAAAGGGTCCCCGGTTCGAACCTTTGCGCGGACTAGACTAAAAAATAGTGATATTGCAATCGGGACTTCGCTACCAAAATACTAGAATGCCGTCCAGAACTTCCACAAAAATTAACGGCGTGTATACGGGACTGGCGCACGATAAATCTGATCGGGGTCCAATACCCCGACGTCTATTGAAGGCGTTGGGTGCCAGCTCAGGTGTTGTCCTCGTCATCTGACCATGATTCAAAAATACGAGGCATCGTTCCCGTGTCTTTCCTTCGAGATAGGCCCCAAACCGTCGCCAATAGCCCACTGTGCAGCTCTAGTGCGACGTTATTAACCAAATCAAACCTTCTGTTCAGATCAACACGCATACATTTAATTTCAGGTATGTATGTATGTATGAAAGAGATTTAAGGTATCAAAAAACAACGCGTTATTATCAGAGTTAACTGAATTATTTAGTTGGTTGAACGAAGGTCGCACCAGAACTATATAATTGGCCAAGTTTTTCGATATATATGCCTCGTAATTTCGAACCAGTCAGATGACGAGGACAAGACAACACGTGTTCGGCCTACGATCCCTTGATGCCCTCCAAAGCGCAAAGTTGTGTCACATAATCATTGTTTCATGCTTGAATGACCAAGAGCCCCAACTACATATAGGGCTGTGAAGAGTCGGCATGGTCTTGAAATCCTTTATAAACCTTAACAAATATTAAGCTTGCTAGAGTCGGATTTAGAGTTAGGGCCCCCAGACCGAATATGGGGGGGGGGGGGGGGGGGGGGGGGAGTGGAATACTGCCAGAAAAACAAGGGGGAAAGGAGTCGATTTTTTTTTGGTAAATATATATTTCAGAACTGCAAATAAAATCATTATTCAGTGTACTTGTGAAATTGGGATGCACTATTTTTTGTAAATTTCCAATACTATCCTAGAAAATGTCAACGGTTTCAAGGAGTCTCAAGTTGCAAAGGCATTCAGGAATCTATGAAAATGATAATTAAATATTGCACGTTCGTCAAAAATGTAAGAAAAACAAAAACAACTGATTTCCAAAAAAAGTGAATGCCATTGTAATTATCACAAATTAAATTTTTTTTTAAAGAACCTAAAAGTAATAGGGTAGATTTACATTGTAAAAATCTGTTAAGAAAAATATAATTTTTCTCCGTCATAAAAAGATTGCAGTATACAATTTTCTTTAGAATTTTGTTGTTATCCTTCCAAATAATTTTTTCCGCAAGTTGACTATTTTTGCTTGTTTGGTGTATGATACGGGACCTTAGGCTGCAGCCCATGTCTAAATCCGGCCCTGAAGTTTTAGTTAGTTTTTACCTCTTGCAACAATCAAATCCTGGTTGCGTGGGATAAATTGTCTTTAAAAGATTAGGGACAAAAGTGATAAAAAAAATTAAGGGTCCAGGGCTAGAACATCGAGAAAGAGCACAGAAAAGATTTTTTTTTTTTTTTAACGGATTGTCATTGTTCTTATCGTTGCATGACTTGGTACAATGCAAGTACAGTCGTGTACCTAAACTAAGGCCTTGAGATTTCGATTTCAATAAAAAGTGTACTTTCATCGTTTATCCCCATCAGTGATACCCAGATATCAAATAAAACTTATTTGCAATAAAAAAAAAAATTTCATGTTTGATGACGCTTATTTAAAAAAAATCTTAACTCTTACTTAACACTGATTTTAATTATCATGAACAATAAACTAGAAGCTAGTTATTTATATTTTGTTGGAGAAAATGTATTTGTTCGATGTTGGCGTCATTGTGACTTGGATAAAGTATTATGTTGCTTAAGGTTTTTAAAAAGAATATAATTTTGTCCATTTGCAGTTTTGAGGTGCTTTTATTTAAATTTTTTAAATATCTTTTTGTGTCCCAGAATTAAAAAACAAAACAAAAAAAACGGGGAACAGGGTGCAAGCTCAAACATATCGGAAGATGAAAAAAGGGGATATGACATACTAAACATGGCACATACATAGACCTTAACATGGCACATATTCCATTTCTACATATTTCGATTCAAATACCATATCGATTATATGAAGCACGACAGAGACATATTTTCGGCAATTTGAAGTATTACCTTAATTAATATAGTATTTTAAACTGTACATATATTTTTTAATTAATACATGTAAATTGTGATCTTATACCCGAATTATATTTTTTACAAGGTGGTGTTCCGTGCTTTGTCAAATTTTCTACTTAGCAACAACATAACGACTCTTGGTTCCTTGTTCTTTAAAATAAAAACGAGAACCGCACGGTCTTGCAGATCCAAAACAGATTTTTTTTTTTCGGTGAACATACAAAAATTCTATGGAAAAGAATATAAACAGGAATAACTGTTCCGTAAAAAGAACACAAAGTAGTTCTTGGAAGTGGAAAGGGTTAAATAGAATGGAAAATAACTTAAGACAGAAAAATACATATCATTTTCCAAATACATCTTACCGCTCTGGTTTAGGGTATTAAAGTCGCATTCGCAATTTTTAACTTTTCGAAAAATTTAACATGCTTGTATGATTGCTTTTATTGTTCAACCAACGGACATTAGGTTAAAGATTTTAAACTTCTCCTTCTCTTCAAATATTACCACAATCTGTGTCGCATAGTTTAAATCATTTATGTGGTCAATTATTATTATTTATTTCATACGATAACGCGTAACAAATAGGGAACAATTTTTAGTAGAATCTTTTTTCCAGGTTCTTTTTGCGATTCGAACACGGTAACCATTTGGCTTGAGAGAAGAGTTGGAAATGAAATGATGGTTATATTTCTTCAATATCAATTGGCTCTGTATTTATTTTTCATTAATACAGGAAACTTCTATTGTCCATTATCCCCTTAGTTCAACATAATAAACAAATTATTTAAAAAATATATTATTATTTTAATTAGTAATTTTGGGCACTTGTTGGCTGAAGGTCAGGTGGATTGTTCCGAAAAAGTGCAAACTGAACCGGGTCAGAGGATAAATTTCTAAAAATTGCCATAGCATTGATGCAATTAATTTTATAAATTATTGAGCTTTTATTATTTAACTAATATCATTGAACAAAAAAAATGAACTAAATGCTTTACTGTGTGTAAGTAAATTCCAGATAGAAAGTAAAAAACTGGTCAAAAACTTTAGTGGCCAATTATACGCGTATCCACATTTAAAAACTAAATTTGAATATAACAACATACCACAAATTTACAGCATTTTTCGCAAATGCAAAAAAATCTAATTTTTATTTCGAATTGCGAGAAATTACCGTATTTAACTGATAATAGTTTGCCGAAAGAAGAAGTTCTGATATTAAGAAAGAATAAAAAAAAAAATTATAGTTTCATAAATACTATGCCTTTACAAATAAAACACTTTGGTTTGTATTAAACTAAACATCAGTCGCTTTAAAATAAATACAATTCAAATTACCTCTCGCTTCAGCCAAGCTCTGTATGCTGCTTGGCGCTCAGTTTGTTTTCGCTTACGTAGTTCAGCTTGCGACGAAGTTTCCATTTTTCGAGCAATTTTGTTTTGTTTAGCTTTTTTAGAAATTCGGGAAAGATTTGACTTGCGCTTTGGCATGACTATCATTCCATTACATAAAATCAGTAACTTTTAGAATACATCATATAAAATTGGAGATGTGAATTAATGATTTGATCGTTTATACGCTGTTCGAAAAGAAAAACTGTTTATTCGAATAAATTTAAAATCGATTTCAGTTTATAAACAGTGTTATAAATATCACTAAAATTCTTGTTTATATTTTAACATAATTATCGTTTGGCCTAAAAACTCATTTTTAATATTTAGAAATATTAAAAAATATTTGGTTTATTTAAATTACATTAATAATTTTATCGTTTGGTGTTATTGAACTAAAGAGATTAGAGACAGATATTCTAAATGTTTTTGTTTTTTTAATTTATCCTAACAATTTCTGAGTATCAAGAGGCTCATTGTTGTCCTCGTCATCTGACAATGGTTCAAAAATACGAGGCATTGTTCCAGGGTCTTTCTTCGAGATAGTCCCCGAACCGTCGGCAATAGCCAATGTGCAGCTCTAGTACGACATTGATTAACAAAACCAAACTAAGAAAAAGTCAAGAATGAAAAATAACGCAATATTTATTTTAAATTAAAAATTTCGGAAGTATGCTTTTAAGTTTCACTTTCAAAACACAACAAACTGTTGCTAGGCAACTATAAAAACAAAATACATTCGAATAATTTCGACTGATAAAAATAGTCCTTTCACATGGTATAACCACTGAGCTAAATAAAAAACTGGAAAGTAGACTAAACGTGCCACCACATTACGGTGCTGGAACTGTATTCATCCGTGCGCCACGGTAAAGTTCATTTTCCCCCAATGGGAGTATTCACTCCAGTTATTATATATATATTTGAGCTCAGTTGATACAACTGAATTTAATATAAAAATCAGAAACGTTTATTGAAAACTATTTTTCGAAAAAATTTGCCAAGTTTTTAAAATTATAAATCGTCAAAAAAAAATAAACTTTTTCTATACAAGATTTTTACATTTTTTTTATACAAGATTTCTACATTTTTTTTATACAAGATTTCTAAAAAAATTCTAAACAAACTTTTCCGGATGTCAGACCAGCACAGCTGCGAACTGCTTATATACAAATAATATTATTTATCTACATAATTTTTTTAAAAAAAGTCGTTTCGTTTATTATTTTTGTTTAACTAAATCCGCGCCCCCCCCCCCCCCCCCCATCTAATTCGTAATACCTTTATGCACAATATAGATTTATTTTCCAACAAAAATATATTCATATCAATAGGAGCAATTCTTCAAGTTCTAAAAACATAGCCTGTTTTCTAATACTAGGCGCATCAAGGTCACTTATTTCCCTTAAATTTACAACGCGTTACCATAGAAACAATACGGTTAATGTAAAAGGACAAGGGGATAGACTGATACTTTAAGTGCTTAATATAGATTACAATCAGCGAATTAAAAATATTAACACGCTTCTCAATTGTTTGTGTTAATTTGTCTATACATGAATATTTTTATTTGGAGACATCTTAAAAGAATAAATTAATGTATTTTGCAGACAGGGTTTTTAATACTCCTGTCAGTTTATGATATATCTGCAGAAATTTTTTAGATAACAGGCAATCTCCTAAATGCATTAATACTACTTTATAAGACATAAAGTCGCAATAAAAAGCAACTAAGGTGCTCCGCAAACTTGAGATAAGTAGTCATAAAAATAAAATCTTGGATCTTTCAAACAAAAATTTAGTGGGGGGGGGGGGGGGGGGGGGGCAAGAGAATTAAAAACCCGTGGATTCCGATTTTCATGAAGCCCTACTTTGAGAAGGAAAAAGAAGGGGTTACAATATTTTAATTATTAATCCAAACAAAATAGAATTCCCAAAACGCAATAAACCCAGCTTTTGTAAAACAAACAGATTTACAGAAGGGAGGGGGCAGTTTAATATATGAATTTGCGAGGGGAATTAGGGTAAGAAAAACGAAGTAACCCCCCCCCCCCATAACTTTATTATAACCATAGAGTTCACAGTTCAGTGACCTACATATCGAAATTTGTTTACCTAAAGGGAAAATATTTAAACCTGGCAGTCACACTTTGCCATTAAATATTTTTTAATCGCCTATTATAGATGAAATACACATGGTGCTTAAGAATTATTTTTTACAATTTTGCACGCAATTAAACCCAAAAGAAATAAGACAATAACAGGGGCGAGTAGGAAGGGGGCTTGGTAGGTTTAAAAAACGTTGCACTAGAGCTGCACAGGAGGCTTTTGGCGACAGTTCGGGGTCTATCTCGAAGGTTTGGTTAATTAACGTCGCACTAGAGCTGCACAGTGGGCTATTGGCGACGGTTCGGGCCTATCTCGAAGGAAAGACCCTGGAACGATGCTTCGTATTTTTTGAAATATGGTCAGATGACGAGGACAACACCTGAGCTGGCACCCAACGCCTTCAATAGACGTCGGGAATTTGGACCCCGATCAGATTTATCGTGCACCAGCCCCTTATACACGCCGTTAATTTTTTTGTGGATGTTCTGGACGACATTTTAGTATTTTTGTAGCAAAGTTGGTAACCCTCCGATCGCAATATCACTACTTTTTTACTATTCTTAGTCTAGTCCGTTGCACAGGTTTGAACCGCGAACCCTCGGATTCCCAGCTGACGCCTTAATCCACTTGGCCACGGAGGCCTCCTATCTCGAAGGAAAGACCCGGGAACGAGCACTCGTATTTTTGAACCATGATCAGATAACAAGGGCAGCATCTGAAATGGTACCGGACGCAACCTCAATAGGTGTTAGGACATTGAACCTCTATCAGATTTAACCTGCATCAGTCCCATATGCACGCTGAATATTTTAGAAGACTTTTAGTATTGTAGTAGCGAATTTGGCAACCCTCCGATCACAAGTTCACTGCATTTTTAAAAATTGTAAAGGATTAGGAGGGCTTGGAGATTGAAGCCCCTGAGTTCCAGAGTGTTATTTTCATGGTTGAAACTCCAAAATAAACAACCCTACATTCTTCGACCATACTATCCCCACTATTCTACGAAGAAACATCTTACGAAATGAAACGAAAGCGTTTTTCGCGGTTGATTGAACACATTATGAAATTCTGTGTGTGTAAGCTAATTTTTCCAGTGATATTAAAGTCTTTCTAATCACCGGCCTTGTTTGTGTCATTTCCGATTGCCATCTATCAACTCCAAAACCTAAGGGAATTTTAAACTTTTTCTTGTTCAATCATTGTATGCGGGTTTTTTTTTCGTGATATGATTGACAATGTCCGTGAAGAATAAGTCTTGACACTTACGGCATAAATAAGTTTTTATACGTTCAGGTTTTATTAGTAGCCTTTGGCACAATTAAAAATATAAACCGAAAAAGCAAATAATATTTTAGATTTTAAAAGCATTGGATCAGTGTAAAGGGAATATCGCAGGATATGATAGCAGTTTCATCGGAAATTTGTTGAAAATTATCTCCAAAATATCACCAAGAAAATGCTGCCAAAATATAGAAGTTGGCGAAATGATGCAATTTCAAATGTTCCCATTATTATTTGCAATCAAATAAATACACATTATTCCATTATTTCCAAAAGCTACCTTATCTAATTAAAAACCATATATTTTATTAATTTTATTGAAATATATAGTATTTAATATCTTATTATTTTAATCTTTGTATTTTAATAGTCTTAACGCAATGTTCTATAAGACGAGTTTTTATCTTATATTTAATATCTTAGTTAAATGTATATTTGTTTCCTAAATGTTTTTTACTGTTAATAGAAAGTGGTGGTCCGCGCAATGTCTAACTTTCAACTCGATGGTCCGCGGTCGCCTTACATACTTGACCATAAAAAAAAAAGCCGATGATCAAGTCTACATTATATTTCGGAAAACTACCACGAACAGAAATAATTTCTTACTAAAACCGCCGGATTTCATCACGTTGAATAAATCGACCAACACTGTGTGTAAGTCCTGGCGAAGCCGGGTACTTCAGCTACTTATACATAAAAATAGTCTAAAAGCTGACTATACTTTTTGAAAAAATTTATTACTATTACGTTTAGTTTAATTTTTTTATATTGATAATAAACTGAAAATGCGATGTTTTTAATGATTTGAGACGTATTTTTAAGAGAGAAGCTAAATAAAGAAATTTCTAAATTAGACACTGGCAATAACTAAACGGTCTCATGATAACATTGATTTACAATATTTTATATTTGGCAAATAAAATATACAAGTAGAAATTTTGAAAGGTAAAAATCAACGTTTCAACCATTTACAAAACGGAGTCGAGTCAGATAAATGGAATGTGATGAATTTTTTTTTTTTTACAAAAGACAAATTATTAAAAAGAGCGAATGATGTTTTTTAATAAAAAGTACGCAATAGGAATCAATGTCGAATTTCAGTGCTTCTTAGTAAATCTCACAAAGGAAACATCTTCACCCTCGCGACCAACTCGTCGCCATTTTAAAAATAGAACAAGACAAATTCAAAAATAAACAACAAATGAAAAGTGTTCGGTTCTCCCACGCTTTCTACGCAAACACCAATTTAAACAACCAAAAAGCAACTACCTATTATTTTCCAACCTAAAATATCCAACGATTAAAGCGATAGATCCCAACACGAGTAACGCGCCATTTTCATAAAATGGAACAAAGAAAATCATACTCAATTCGAATGCATACGTTACCCCGTTTTCTCGTCATCATCCTGTGCGGGAGGTTAAAAACCGGCCATCTTAATTTCTAAAAGGAGGGTGGCATCAGAGAGCGGATGTTCTCGCGCACATTTCTGCAATATCCTTTCCAGTTTTTTTTTTTTTAAACAAGAAAAGTGCACTCTTCAATCGCATGAAAAATACTCGCCATTTTTTTTTTCTTTTTAGAACGGAAGATTATCTACCCTTCTCGCTTTATCTAAAAATAGATGGAGTATCGAGGTTGACAAAAGAAGACGTCGGAATAAATCTCCACACATTCAGGGTTACTTCATCACGTAGAAAATTAAATGGTTGGAATTATTGCAAGGAAAGAGTACGGCGGTTTGGCAACATGACTGTAATAAAAATATATTCAGCTCATAACCAATATTACAGGTCAGCTACTATACTCGGGGACAACCTAACTAGACCCTACAACGAAGGCTATGTAATCTATAAAAAGGATCAACTGCAGAAATATATGGTTCTTATTGGATAAAAATATTCATCTGCTACCTTAAAAATCAAATAAGAAATGAGTATGCATGAAAGTCGTCGTATTTGGCGTCTTTATCGCTGCCTAACCCGCAAACTGTTCAAAAATAATACATTCCCTCCCTGAAGTATTTCCTCGCCAAATTCAAGCGTTAATAGACACCGATGATCTAGAGCTTTTTATTCGTTAAAGCTGACATTACGACATCCGATAGTTAATTACCAAAACACACAAAATTTGAAAGTACAAACACTTCGATTTCACACTAGTATTAAGAATATTCAAATCCCACTGAAAATTTGGTTCATCGTCCACTGAATTGAATGTATTATCTTTGCTTTTTTGAGAACTATATTTTTCGGCGAAAGGATCCTCTCGACAGCTTAAACGCTTAGGACCAGGATAGCTTGTCCCCAAGTATAGGGCTTCATATGTATTAAAAAAGCAATTCACCACTGGATGTGTCGAAGCCTCTTCGCTTGCTTCCGTCAACAATTCCGGCTGTCCGTTCTCCAACTCCTTTGACCACCTCTTTTCAAAGTTCCGAATCCATTCGGCACCTGGTATACCGTTTTGAAATGGAATCGCTCTCGAATCGGGCAGAGATTTGACTACATTCTGCACAATTAATTTTAGATCTTTCCTGTCTTGGGGATAACCACTTCGTGCCATAACCTTCAATTTTTGCACAATAATGTTTTCCTCCTCAGATGACAAAACCGGTGGTTTCCCAGATCCTTTACGTGAAGGGTTTTTTACCACCCATCTCCTTAAAGTTTCGTAAGGAATCTTGTGTTCAGTAGCAGCATCATGTACCGATTTGCCATTGGCAACATCTCTAACAGCCACTTCGAGACTTGCATCCGAATAAGACTGAACTTTCTTTTTTACGTATGTCCGAGGCATTGCAGGAAATCTGAAATAGTATATATAATCAAATAGAAGCAACTCTTTAAACATTTTCTCAATGCTCAGTAGTAATAATTATCAGCATGCAATGGCTGATTTAAAGTAAATGTTTTAAATGGGCATTAAACTAGGTAGGGGGAAATGTATAATGGGTATTTTGAAATTAAATATAGGATGCAAGGATAGTGGATATATAATAATACAAGGTGTGCTCGTTCTCGCGCTTTTGAAAGTGGGCAAGGAAAGCACATTTTTGACGTCATTTTTGCTTCGCCTTACTATGGGTTATTGATCATTCTCATTGGCTGTGTGTTTCAAGCATTGCTACTTAGGTTCGATCCCCGATTGGGTGACAACTGGTGATTTAATTTTTAATTAGCAAACTAATGTAAATATCTGTAAAAAATTGTGCGAATTAACACGAAGATAGCAGCACCTCACGAACCATTGGTTCAAATTGATTTCGGGATATTTTAATAACTAAACCACTCTGCAAATCGATTCAAATTTTTTTTGATGCAAATTTTAACTGTTTTCTTTTAAATAAATTAATGATTAGTTACAAACAAAAATTTTTGTTACATTAAGTTTGCTCTGTAGACTCCTAAAACGACTGTACAAACGAGAGCATTAGACACGCCTACAGAAGGCGGAGGTACGCGTCACTATGATGTCAAAAATTTGCTTTCCCCGCCTTCCGTCAGAAAGAGGGAGAACGAGCACACCTTATATATACATATAGTCTTCACTATCCTTGTATAGGATGAATGTATCAACTTTCGACCAGTGCCAAACATACAAATCAACGATTACGGAAATCACATCAGACTGTAAAATGAAATTTTAAAAGACTTTGAGTAACATTGAATTGAAGGTACTTTTGAAAACATATTTTGATATGATCCTTAGTTTTACATATTTTTTTATAATGTTCGGTAACTGGAGCATTCATTCAACTAAATTATACATTGTTAAACTTATGCTTGATCTCGTCCTTTTTTCTTTATTATTTAATTTACTTCCTTTAATGGAGTACTATTCAGCAAAAAATGTAATTGCTAGGTGATTTATCCAAAAGTCAATTTGTTTGAGTTTCCAAAAAAAAAAAAAAAAAAAAGATAGTTTGATGCATGAAAACTTTTACATATATTAACTAGAAAAGTCGAGTGTTTTACCAACCAGCCA
Source organism: Troglohyphantes excavatus (assembly GCA_963932185.1). Lineage (NCBI taxonomy): Eukaryota > Metazoa > Arthropoda > Arachnida > Araneae > Linyphiidae > Troglohyphantes > Troglohyphantes excavatus. Next base: position 49,651,111 of record OZ010677.1, on the reverse strand, counting down.
GGGTATTGCATAGAAGAGAGTCTTCTTAATATATTCCAATGAAAAAATTCTACTTTATACAATTTTTTTTCCAATGATTTGCAAAGTGAGGAAAATGGGCAATCGAATTATTAATGCTAAAGAATATGAAACTTGGGAACATTTCAGCAATCTTCGAACAAAAATGCTACAAAGATATGAATTTCGAAGCTACAGATGAAAAGAATTAACTAATAACACTATTTATATGTTAATATAATTAAGTTACATACTTGTTTTTCTAAACAAATTGTCAACAATAACACAGTTTGATAGTAGTTAGATTAGAATACCCATTTGTTGGAACCGTTAGAACATTACTAAAAAGTTTTAAATGGATTAAAAAATCGGCTGTGGAACAAATTAAAAATAACGTAAATACAACATACATGCCTGAATCAAAATAAACTACAAATTATACTAGCAGTTTTCTTTTACAAAATCATAAACAATGTTTAAAAAATCGATTTTTTAAAAGGGGCTTTTAAAAAAAAGTCACTTAATAGCGAAATATACCGATTTTTTTAATTGGTTGTTATTTATTCTATTTTATTCAAGTTACTAAATAGACAAAAAAAAAATCACGAAAATTTTTATGATTCTTACGTATTTCCCCCAATTTTTAAATTAAAAAAGAATCAATAAGAAAAATTATGAAAAACATATATAAACCTCAGAATTTAAAAACAAATTAAGGATTGTGTTTTCAATGAAAGAGTGAACACTTTTATAAAGCAATTGAAATTTTACAAATTTTTTTTACAAATAAAAATTAGACTTTGAACATAAAATATAGAGTTTTTTTCCTTACCTTACCCTAGGTACAAAGAGAATAGCTATTTCATTCTTAAAAATTCACAATTCTAAAATTTTTGTTCTTTAAATATTTTTAAAATAACACAATACCCATATTACCCCATTTATCTAATCTGAGGAAGAAAAAAAATTAATAAGATATAATAATAATTGCAGGCAAGAGATTACCCTTACCTGCAATTTGGAGAAGCAATAGAAATGTTCAATGAACACAATGAGGTCAATAAAATACAATTTTGTACAAAAAAATAAATAAACAAAAAAAGAACTGCAGGAAGAAGTTTTATCAATATGTAGCATGAAGCTGTGCAAAAGTTTTAACTGTCTCCACTCATGCCAAACAAACTACAAAAGTAAAGTTGAGGGAAAAATTTTATCACATCAAGCAACCATACTATATAATTTTCAAAATTGTAAATGTGTTAGAAAAATAAAAACTATTAAACAATAAATTTTGACTAGCCATTTTACCCCACGGGAACGTCCATTCTTACTCTTGTGACGGTCAGAGAAAATTTTCATAAAAACGTACATTTTTTACAACACTAAACATATTTAGGATAAAATTCAAAATTACTATTTAAAAGTTCATGTCATTCCGCTTCATAAAACATATCTAATATGTAATTTAGTATATTTTAGTTGTCTAGGAAATAAATAAAAATTTTGTTACTCTTGTGACCACTGGAAAAGGCAAAATACAAAAAGTGTTTTTAAGGTAGAATTCCTGTGAATTATATGAGAATACAAAACTCAAATTTACAAATATAATAGAGCAATTATATCTCTTCAAAAGGGAAAAACTTTTGAATCTCTTTGACAAAATCTGAATTAATGGCATTGTTTTAAGTAAAAGGCTAAGCGTTACACTTGTGACATTACTCTTGTGACATTTTGTCCACAATGTAATTTCTGCTTAAAAACCTCAAAAAATTATTAATATATGAACTAATTCTCAATTTTTTTAATATACAACAGTTTTAAACATTGATAGGAGTCTAAAATAGCTTAAAAGGGTATAGAATTATTATATTAAAAAATAGTTTACTAAAAAAATATTTTACAAATATAAGAGCAACAAAATTAGCCACAATTTGGTTTCTTTTGTATCAAATAGCATGATCAAAAGGTTCAAACTTTTGAATTCTTGTTACTTTTGTGTGTGTGTATTAAAGCACCTTATTTGATATGCATCATATACTGTTAGAATTAATGGACCACAACATAGTTTACATTCACCTACTGGTTATATTGCAATTTCTCGGCTCCTTTGCGTTCTGTTACTGAGCAGAATTGCTCTTCGTCTTCATCATCGGTTTCACTTGCAGTTTTATTGCTGTTTCCTTTATAAAATATGAACTCTTTGTAGGAATTATCGTGTGTTATGGTCAATGGTAGATAGTGGCATTTTTGGTAGCTTTGACAAAGTGTGTTTTTGTGTGCCCTTCACTATACAATTTTTCCAAGAGTAATACGCAAATGAATTCTTTGGCTATGATTTCTTCATTTGGTACATAAAGTATGTTTACCTTTGTTGCACCATGTACAAGTTCTGCAAAATCAGCAGCTTTTTGTATAATTGCTTTTTACCATGCACTTCATTTCATAGACATCACTTAAAAAAAGAAAAACAGCACTGATTCCATCTACAGCACTCGTATCATAAGCAGTTGAAAAAAACATTTCCATGAAAACTGTTAATATTTAAGTGCTGACGTGTTTACAAAATTATATTTTTGTTTAAATTGGCTGTGCAACCATCAGAAAAAACTGGATACACTTTTGACCGATGTATTTTCTTGGAGATGTTGCATTAAAATATTGTGCAAACACAACAGAAAATCTGTCTTGTATTATATAATAGTCGTTCTATGATATCTTTTCAAAATGCACGTTTTGAATGTCTACCAACATTCAAGTAAAGTATCAAAGCACCAGCGACATAACAAAATTAAAACAAAAGGCTTGAAACAACAAATTTCCCAACTTAACGATTCGAAATTCCCAACTCCAGGAATGCTGAAAATTCCCAGTTCCAACTTATCAGCATTTTTCATCTTTTTTTAAATACATTTTAGGTAATATTAAACAGTTCTCTCACAAGCATTGATTTGTTGCACCCATATTCCAATGCAATGTCCGTTCTGAGGTCTAATTTAAATGTAATGATACAAGTTAGGCCATTTCTAATCTGCCCTAGCTTTCATTTGCTAATAATATTAATTTTCTTCAGGCATAAATTTTCTCAAATTGGGGATTTTTAGAAGTAGAAATTCCCAACTTTCAGGGTTTCCAGATTATAGTGGGGCCGTGCTCCCCCGGGTGCAACGGGCCTGCACAGCACTCTAAATTAATAAATCTTTAGGAATTGAGAAAATATATCTGCAACTGTCCTATGAATTACTTTGAAAGTTTTTATGAAAACCACAAATACACACATTCTGAGGACCTGCTGTCATAATTGTTCTGTAATTTTAAAGTAAATAAAAAATTAAGTTCATTCATTTTAAAAATATGAATGAATGCAATTTAATTTGTTTTAAATTAATTATTAATACAATTAATTATGGAAAAACTACTCAAGAACTTATTCTTCAAAAGGGCAAAGCCAAATAAACTTAAAATATTGTTTTTGTTTTGGTCTGAAGACAACCTATTTGATTTACTTGCCAGAAATGTTATGCGTTACTCTTGTGACACAGTCATTTGTTACTCTTGTGACAACACAACAGAGGATGTTCTATGCATGACACACAAAAAATAAATGGTGTAAAATATGTCTTATTCCACCAAATCAGAGATTAAAAGATTTAAAGTAAAAATTTTAAGTAGTTTTTACAAATTTGAAACTTTTATATGTTTTTTGTTACTCTTGTGACAATTAAACATCACTATTAAATAGAGTTAAAATTTTATTCAAAAGCTAATCTAAAATATTTCATCTATATATATATGATAAATATGTAAATGGATTATGAATTTGTATATATAATGATTTCAATTAATGAACAAAATTAAGAAAATAATATACTATAACCGAAGTGACATTTTTGGCCCCAATAAAAGTGAAGAAATAAGTCAACTTTCAGAACAATTTCACTGCAGACTATTATTCTTATAAAATAATACCTTACGAATTCATACCCATCAACTTTCTAGGATTAAATTGATATACCACACTTACAGTTTGGTTAAAATTTTAATTTCAGTAAAAAGTTTCATTTTTGGTGGACGTTCCCCCACCGCCACCTGACCCAACAACATTAATAAATGAAATTATAGTTACCGAACAACTTTTTAAATAGGAAATCAACATTTATTTCTATCAACATATATTATTAGAAACGGCTTTCACACTGTATTTGTACATGGTTATTAAAATTTTTTTTGCTTAACCTGAAAAAACCCTGTCGGATCTTAAAAAATTTTAAAAACCTAATTGGGCAAATGAACTGAAAATTGCATTGACTGACAGTTAACAATAAAAAGTAAAGTTAATATAGAAAATAACATAGTATATCATATAACATTGTTTTTAAATAACACTTCTTTTATTATTCTTAATAAAATTTTAAATTTTTTAACTTCACTTTTTAAAATACATTTATAAATTTAAATGTATAATTAAATATTTTTCAAATTATTCTTTCTAATTTCAATTTCTACAATTAGCATATTCTTGGTTATATATCTTACACAAACAATACAATTTATTTGGTTTACTTTTTGTATTCCTTTTTATTTCCGAGACCTATACATTTTTTGCCTTTTCACATTAAAATTTATTTCGCAGTTTTGACCACAGCGGTTTAAAAGTTGAGTTTCAGGAAGTATTTTTATTTATAATAATGTTGTATTTTTTATGTGCATTATTCATTACACAATTTAATCTAAAGTAAATACATTAGCCATACTTATAATGTTCAGCATTTAAGAGTATTGTCCCTGCGCAATTGTATAAAAGTTCCGATTCCAAAAATTGTTCTATGTTAGTGCCCTGTTACCAGTCAGCCACATAAATACCATCCTCGCATTTATTCTATACCAGAATTTATTGCTGTAAGCAATTTATTATTGAACATGTACAATACTCTTTGACATAAGGAAAACCCATTTGTTACTTGACAATGAGGTATTTGGCTAAATTGCATAAATTTCGAAACCTGTCAAGTAGTCACATTAGAATAAAATTGGGCCGAAAGCGAATAACACAAGACACAAACTCATGGTCTTAGACCTGCTCTCCTTTGTCAAGCGGTGCTTACATTATATGAGGAATAGAAAGTTTGGAATAGAGTGCACTTTGGCCATACAGTTGAACCAGACTTGCGCTGTGGAAATTAAATCGTAGAACAAGAGATTAAAGACATCAAAAAGTGCTAGAATCACTATTGAAAGTAGACCATCTATACTGATATCAATGCCTTAAGCGACAGTGCAAGTGTATTTTTCATGAATTTGAGGTAGGGATGCAGAGGATATCTGCCCAACATACTGATCTGACCAACAGGGCAGATATAACAATATCATGCAGATCATCTGTCTTGAAATTATATGCTGAGAAATAAAAGATAAGGTAAATTCCAAGTTTATGGTACACCTTGCGATTTTGAAATTGCCACCAAGGTTTTGGCACCAACTTGCCAACTGTTTAAAATACTAAATAATCCCTGCATTCATAGATCAAATCAATTCACCGTTGGACTAAAATTGGTGCAAACTGTGACGTCAAAGGTAGTTTATATGCACAGATAATAAAGTGACTTCTCGGTTCACTGATTAAAGGACTCCATTTACAACACATATTTGAAATATACGTTTCTGGAATTTTGACTTGACCTCACCCGAACTCATACTTTTTAGAATCTGAAAGTATATATTTTTATTATAATTTTTTTGGGTGAATAGAAGCATTGTTTGTATTTTCGTAAGGCACAGTAGAACTAAAACTATACAGATCAATTGGAACACCAGATCACATCAGAATAATTCACGCAAACATATAATTTCTTAGTAAATAAACGAATTATGCTTTGGTATGTATTATAACTTTTTTTAATCATTTATCAATAAGAAATTTATAAAATGTGGATTTTGCCATTTTTTTTTTTCTTAAACCGATTCGGATAATTAAAATTCTACAGACCTATATTAAGGTTCTAAAAATTGTAAACACTTAAATAATGTTTAAGTCATACTCTCTTGTTCGAACGTTTTTATCGTGTGAAATATTTTTTTAAGAAGAAATTGTATCAATAAATGAATCATCAATAACATTTTCTTTCAGAGTCATTGTATTATTACGTACATTGCATGAGGAAAAATTGTACAATTATGATTTGTTATTAAGTACTTTTTTTTGTTACCAACTTTATAATATTTTGTAGGTACCAACTCTTTTTTTTTTTTAAATTAAAACAAAATCCTTTTTCTTTTCTAGAACTTCAGGAAAAGTGCTTCAATACGTTTTTTAGTGATTTAGCAAGGCCAATTTTATTTCCAAAAACTAAATATTTATTTACAGTTGATGGTTTATCATTTTAAATGATTGGTCCTATCCTACTTAATAATATTTTTTTTTCTAAAATTGAAATTAAAAGAAAACAAAAACTATTTTGTTGTTGCTAATTTTCCTTATTTTTTTTAAATAAACCTTTTATCCTTTTGCACTCCACGAACACTTTGCGATTTGTGTTCTTTCTATGGAACAGTTATTCCTCTTTACGTTCTTTTCCAGATTTTTTTCATACTCGTAAAGGGAAAAGTAGTGGGTAAAGGGTTTGTAGTTGCAAGAGAACAAGTTGCAAACAAGATTGATGTTCTAAACACAATATCCTGCTGTTCTCGTTTATTTTAAAGAACAGGGATACAAAAGAACTTGTCGTTATGTTACCACCTTCAGAGTGCAAAGGGTTAATGATGTTTTTAAGGTATTTTTTTTAATATTTATATCTTAAAAAGGTTTATGAAAATAATTATCTTCAAAATCACTTAGGGAGATTTCAGAATCGAAACATAATGAAAAACAGGCTACTGCTTCTCAGAGCTTTGGATCCACTCTCAAAATTGGAGATTAAAAAAATAATAATGCTGGAGGTTTTTTTTTATTAAACCCAATAAAGTTTTTTACTTCACTTTAAGTACTGTATCAAAATTCATATTAAATATATACCAGTTTGATATATTATAATTATTTTTCCAACTTTAACATAAAGAAAAATCATTTTCTTTTCAACTAATAATACCTTAAGCTTTTCTAATTCTATCTGTAATATTTTGTTTTGAACAGTTTTTTTTAAAAAGATAGGCAAATATAAAAGAATAACCAATATTAAACATAGTAAATGTAATAGCCATATTGAACATGAAAGTGTTGAGTGCAAGCATTAATAATTCCTTTAATCAATAAATTTTTAAATACAAATAAAATATGCAAGTATAAATATAATAAAAATATATTATGAAATCGATTTTTTTTTTAAATTAATTTTTATCATTTTGAAATAAAAATTTTCCTTCAGACAAAAATTGTTCTGTTTTGAAACTAGGTAAAATCCCCCCAAAAAACCATGTTTGTTTTTTTAAATAAACAGTTTTTTTTTATTTAAATCCTACTTATTCTATTTATCCGTAATTGGGGTGAATAGTAGCAGTGCATAAATTAAATTTATTTCCCCCTCAAAATTCAAATTTTTATTAAAAAATCTACCACATGAGGGTTTATAGTATAGGCAGCCACCAAACTTTAAAGGTGCCCTTAAGGTGAACTTTAAGTGTCCAATAAAAGGCTTAATATGGCTCTAAAGCTCAAAACTGCTTCTGTTCACTCGGTTTTACAGTACTAACTAATGATTTAAGAGTTCAACAACACCTCAAATAACCAAATGAATTAAAAAATGATGCAATTAATCAAATTTAAATATTGGTACTGAAATTGGAAATTATAAATAAAAATTAATGTTAATGAGAAAATGTTTTTTTAATACCCTAAAAATTAGAAAAATATTCTACAGCTGGATATCCGGCTGAAATTCTTGCCTGATATTCAGTATTCGTTATCCAGCCAAATTGATATATGTTGCATAAGGCATTTGAATTCTCAAATTGTAATCTATATTCTATCTAATACCTAATTGTGTTAAGTAAAAAACAATTATTTTAATTTGCAGAAATCACAGATGATTGTTGTTCTTTAACATAATGCTCTCAAGTGATTCCAGGAAAAACCCTTAAAATTATTACTTACCACATATTGATGGCTAAAACCACAATCATTTGACATCGTGACTACAATAACTGTGCTTTTAGCCATTGATATATGTGCATTAAGATATCAATATGATCCAAGCTAATTTCAAAGATAAGAATTATTATAATGAAAAGTAAAGAACTATTACAATGAAAAGTAAAAAACTATGTTTTTACTTATTAAGTAATGACAAGATTAAAGGAATTGTTTGTTTACATTGTAAAAAAAAGAATGGGGTAATTGTAAACAAAACAGTGTAAATCAACACACAAGTGTATGAACAGAAAATAAATATTCTGGAAGTATTGACCATATAAAATTATTAACATCAGATAAAACAGCAGTTTAATGTTGATCCAGTGTAAAAAAGGATGAACATATATAAATTCTCATTACCTAAGACGAGCCAGACTAATTTGGTAAACACTGATTCTGCTAATTATTACTAAATGATTTGCATACTATAAATTCAAATATCGCGTGTTATAAAATTTGATTATGAAGAATTAATACAGTCTTTTATTTAATAATATAATACTTTTTGTAGAATTTAATTAAATGAACAAAATAAATTCTAAACAGTACCAATGAAGCAACATTGCTTTATTCTGATTTGAAAGGGGGCACTAATGGCGACAACAAAGGCGAAAGCGTCGCGGTGTCAAACGATAATTTTGTATTAATTTTCGTTTGTTTATAAGCGAGTTAGAATCGTTATCGTGTAAACAAACAACTTGTATAAAATATGTAGCAGTGAGTATCACTATTTTTTTTAACACATAACATTTCGAATCGCAATAAAAAAAAATTAGTTATTTTTATAGATAAACATTCGAACATAATACTCAAACATATAAAAACAACGTCATATTCTAAAAAAAAGTTTTAAAATTTCAACGGATTAAGCAGCGTTTATAGTAATACACCACAACTTCTTTTTTAAAAAATTTACACAGTTTGTAGCAGAAGGAAACAAGCTGAAATCGTTTGGAAAAGCACATGTTGCGGCTCGAACAAAATGTGCTGGGATGTTTTTACTCTAGCTGTCCATCAAACTCGCAATGTGTAGGGTAGTTTCCGTCATGCAAGCCTCCTATTCGCCGAACATAGAACGTCACCATACCACATTCAGCTGGTAGGGTTAAGAACTGTGCTCGCGCAACCAACATAGTAAAAACCGCCGCGGGACGCAACATAGCGATAGCTGTTACAGAAGAACAACAACGGCGGCGGTCGGCTCGACTGTTCTTTTTCGACCACCCCGAGGGAGATATCCCCCCCCCCCCTCCCAACAAATAAAAGAAAACAAATCTTACCTTTCCAATCCTATGAAAATGATCGTCTGGTGTTTACAAGAGAGCCGGTGAAAAATGAAAAAATCCAAGCATGTATTGTGAACGGCGGCGACGATTTCCTTCGTCCACTATTATGCACTGGGGACTAATTGCGACCGAGTCGTCTTTTCACAATCCAGTTGGCGATATTCCTTGTAAATTGATCGGCGATCGGAACGAGCATAATACTTTTTTTATGTATATCGTCCACAAACGTTTCGAATATCGATATCTTGGAGGGTGGTCCAGGTGAGTTCGATTTGGGATATATAGGGGAATTGTTTACTTCCGTGTCAGCTGATTTTCTTGGAGAAGGGGGTCCGTCACATCAGCCGAACTCAAACAATTTTACACAACATGGCGTTCTCTCTTCTGCTCCTTCACTCTTCCCCCTCACCTCCGCTCCTTCCCCATCGTCTCGTCACACACTCACACATCCACTCACTCACAACAGTCGGTGGTGCACGGGGTTTTCGCTAAAAGTAGCACGGGCGAAGTAAACAATTGTTTATTGTAAACATCTTTTGCTTTCGATGATTGGATGAGGTAGACTGTGATATTCGTATCGGGCTCTTCGGGGGGGGGGAGGGCGAGGCAGAGGGGTCTCTCACGGGGGCGGCGTGGAGCCTGTTGGCATGGTAACCCCTTTGGATCGTCTGTAGCCGCGTTGTTCGTCCACAGACATTCGGAGGTGCATATAAACCGATGGGGCAAAGCACACGGGCTATTTGGTACCAACTGATTAATGACAAAGACGTCATTCAGCTTCGCAACTCCCTTAGGAGGGGGGGGGGGGGGGGGGGGGGGGGGAGTCTCTGCGCGCCCGTACCTTGCGCCTTAGCAGGAAATGGGAGGCGCATTTTTGGGAAGAGACCAGACGATGCGGGGGCTCTCTCGAGATTTTTTTTTAATTAGTTCAAATTCGAACGTAAAGGAACAATTGAATCGGAATGCGAATAGAATATTCTTTTTCTTCAAACTTGCTTTCAGATTGCTATTTCTTATTACTTTCTTTCATGTGAAAAGTCTTCTGGCAGTTGATCGGTACAAAAATTCTAATTTGTTCGACATCTGTTGGTATCCTTTACGTAACATTGTATAAATAGAAATTTAAAATATTTAGTAGTCAAATTCGGATACGTTTAATAATAATAATAAACATGCAAAAGTTCTTTTTCTATCACATCCCTTTAAAATGTTGTGTAATTGAAATTATTTCGCTTATTTGACTAGGTGAAAACTGATTTGAAATTAGTTTAACTCCAAAAGCGCTGGAATAAAATAATTGAAATGACAATAGTATTCTTTTTCAATCGTTCTGATACATTGTTTGATTGAAAGTAGAATGCTGTTTCTTTTCAGTTTACTCAGAAAGAAAAATCGTTTGGTAATTATTTAATCAGTATAAAAATTCTATTTTGTTCTACTATACTTAAGAGGTTGAAGACGAGATTATTCGATCCCCGTAATTTTAATTATACGATAACTACAAACTAAATTTTGTAAAAATTAAAATTTTCGTCGTTTGACTAAAAATTAAATTTTAACAAATTGAAGAAATCTTTCATCACATTTTAATAAGCATTTTTAAGGGCTTTTTTTCACGTTATTACTATTCCATCTAGCTTAATATTGAGATAGGAACATGAAATAAATCACAAGCTCACTCTTAAGATTTTAAGCAAGATTGAGTCGTCAGACAAAAATCTTAGAACTCCATTCACATGTAGTACATATAAAACGTAACAAATCAAAGACAAAGGCTTTAAACAAACATAAGTCTGTACCTCAAAATTCCTTTAAAAAAATAACATTCAACCTATATATACATAACGCTTATAGAGTGAATTTTCGAAATGAATTTTTTAATTTAAGCAACAATTGCAATTGTTTAGACCTATATCAGCTATATCTGTTTAAAACTAAAAATTTTAATATATACACTGTTAAAAATATGTACTCAAAAATAAGTAAAATGTACTCATTTCTGAGTACATTCGATGCTTATCATAGCTCCGAATAAATTAGTTTCAATATTGAAAAAGACAAGTGCTCAAAAATAAGTACAATGGGTAAAAATGAATAAAAAGAGCAAATGCTAGCCTACATAGGCTGCCTTCATAAATAACTTTCAATAAATATCGACAATTACAACTTAGACTCAATGGGAATCAAACCCATGTCCTCAGGTATCGCAGTCCAATGCCTTATATGTTGTACTACCAGGGCGACGTGAAGAAGTTATAAGCAGAAGAAATGTTAAAAAGGTTTTCCAAAAGAATGGAAAGTAAAAAAATTATGTTGTAATAACTCAGTTTTCATTTAAGCAATCGACATCAAATAATGCGGAAAGCCATATTCTGAACACCTAAATTTAGTTTGTCAGGTCGCTTTGTTAAGATGGCTTGAACAGAAGCTGATATTAGCAATATTAAATCCCGCTGCTCATTTTTGAGAAAGTACGGTAATTTAAATTTGAGTACGTCATCGTTCATTTACAATGTAATTGTACCCAAAGGAAAACGAGTAGGTTCAGGTACTCATTTTTAAGTAAAAAAAATTTACATTGCATATAATAAAAATTTTATATGTATTTTTATTACATTTAAATTACTGGTAAAATTCAATTTCTCATATAAAAATTTTAAATGGAAATTCGAAATCGATTTTAATGATAAATTTGGTTTTTTATACTAATTTTTACTTAGATCAGGGCTTGATTTTATATAAGGCACTTCTGGACAGGGCCTCCTGGGCATCTTCTGTTCTGGGGACTTCAATTATTAAATGCGAAACTATAATTAAAGGCGAAACTATTATTAAATGCAAAACTATTATTAAATGCGGGGACTATTATTAAATACAAAACTATTATTAAATGCAAAACTATTATTACATGCGGGGACTATTATTAAATACAAAACTATTATTAAATGCAAAACTATTATTAAATGCGGGGACTATTATTAAATACAAAACTATTATTAAATGCAAAACTATTATTACATGCGGGGACTATTATTAAATACAAAACTATTATTAAATGCAAAACTATTATTAAATGCGGGGACTATTATTAAATACAAAACTATTATTAAATGCAAAACTATTATTACATGCGGGGACTATTATTAAATGCGAAACAATTATTAAATGCGAAACTATTATTAAATGCAAAACTATTATTAAATGCGGGGACTATTATTAAATGCAAAACTATTATTAAATGCAAAACTATTATTAAATGCAAAACTATTATTAAATGCGAAACTATTATTAAATGCAAAACTATTATTAAATGCGAAACTATTATTAAATGCGAGGACTATTATTAAATGCAAAACTATTATTAAATGCAAAAATATTATTAAATGCAAAAATATTATTAAATGCGAAACTATTATTACATGCGGGGACTATTATTAAATGCGAAACTATTATTAAATGCGAAACTATTATTAAATGCAAAACTATTATTAAATGCGAAACTATTATTAAATGCGGGGACTATTATTAAATGCAAAACTATTATTAAATGCAAAACTATTATTAAATGCAAAACTATTATTAAATGCGGGGACTATTATTAAATACAAAACTATTATTAAATGCAAAACTATTATTACATGCGGGGACTATTATTAAATACAAAACTATTATTAAATGCAAAACTATTATTACATGCGGGGACTATTATTAAATACAAAACTATTATTAAATGCAAAACTATTATTAAATGCGGGGACTATTATTAAATACAAAACTATTATTAAATGCAAAACTATTATTACATGCGGGGACTATTATTAAATGCGAAACAATTATTAAATGCGAAACTATTATTAAATGCAAAACTATTATTAAATGCGGGGACTATTATTAAATGCAAAACTATTATTAAATGCAAAACTATTATTAAATGCAAAACTATTATTAAATGCGAAACTATTATTAAATGCAAAACTATTATTAAATGCGAAACTATTATTAAATGCGAGGACTATTATTAAATGCAAAACTATTATTAAATGCAAAAATATTATTAAATGCAAAAATATTATTAAATGCAAAACTATTATTACATGCGGGGACTATTATTAAATGCGAAACTATTATTAAATGCGAAACTATTATTACATGCGGGGACTATTATTAAATGCGAAACTATTATTAAATGCGGGGACTATTATTAAATGCAAAACTATTATTAAATGCAAAACTATTATTAAATGCAAAACTATTATTAAATGCAAAACTATTATTAAATGCAAAACTATTATTAAATGCAAAACTATTATTAAATGAGGGGACTATTATTAAATGCGAAACTGGTGTACAAAATTAACCTGCCCCAAACAAACATTCTTATTGTTATTGCAATTGCTTCCAATATTTACGATAACTTCTATACTGATTTATATTTAAAGTGAAACGTCTTTAAAATCAGCTACATGGAAGGATAGAAACTCCATATTACGTTGTTAGAGTGATCCATTTCGACACTTATAAGTGGGATTGATAGCACGACAGAATTAAATCTGGTTCCGTTCGATTAAAAAATTGGGCGCCGATGCGTATAAAATCTTGAAATAAAACAAAGCACGTACGGGGCGTGGATGAGGCACTTATCTGTAACTGAAACTTCTGGATTGGGCAAGACATTTTGTTGACTTGAAGCCAATGAAGGGGTTACAACTGTACTCCACTTTCATCGCTATCGTAATATTCTGTATATTTTTTATGTTAAAATAAGCCGACATGTATTGCTTTTGGCTGAGTTTTTTTTTCGATTTTCTTTTTAAACCTGTTTTAAATGCAATCTGCTATTAAAGTAGAAAGTCATTCGCAAGTCGAAGTGGTTAAAAAGCAAGAATAAAAACTATTTGTTTGATAATATAAAAATAAATTCTAGTTAAGGAGAAAATTTAGTATTTATATAAGATAAAAACACGTCTTATAGAACATTGCGTTAAGAATTTTAAAATACAAATACAACGTTAAAATACGCAATAAAAATCCATCAAATCTGGACATGTTTCGGGAGATACATCTCTCTTCATCAGCAGAAAATAAATCTTTTTCATTTTCTGCTGATGAAGCGAGATGTATCTCCCGAAACATATCCAGATTTGATGATTTTTATTGAGTATTTTAACGTTGTATTTGTATTTTAAAATTCTCTTTTGCATTTTCTTCTGACAAAGGAAGATGTATCTCCCGAAACATATCCAGATTTGATGGATTTTTATTGCGTATTTTAACGTTGTATTTGTATTTTAAAATTCTCTTTTGCATTTTCTTCTGACGAAGGGAGATGTATCTCCCAAAATACGTCCAGATTTGATGGATTTTTATTGCGTATTTTAACGTTGTATTTGTATTTTAAAATTCTCTTTTGCATTTTCTTCTGACGAAGAGAGATGTATCTCCCGAAATACGTCCAGATTTGATGGATTTTTATTGCGTATTTTAACGTTGTATTTGTATTTTAAAATTCTCTTTTGCATTTTCTTCTGACGAAGGAAGATGTATCTCCCGAAATACGTCCAGATTTGATGGATTTTTATTGCGTATTTTAACGTTGTATTTGTATTTTAAAATTCTCTTTTGCATTTTCTTCTGACGAAGGGAGATGTATCTCCCGAAATACGTCCAGATTTGATGGATTTTTATTGAGTATTTTAACGTTGTATTTGTATTTTAAAATTCTCTTTTGCATTTTCTTCTGATGAAGGGAGATGTATCTCCCGAAATACGTCCAGATTTGATGGATTTTTATTGCGTATTTTAACGTTGTATTTGTATTTTAAAATTCTCTTTTGCATTTTCTTCTGACGAAAGAAGATGTATCTCCCGAAATACGTCCAGATTTGATGGATTTTTATTGAGTATTTTAACGTTGTATTTGTATTTTAAAATTCTCTTTTGCATTTTCTTCTGACGAAGGAAAATGTATCTCCCGAAATACGTCCAGATTTGATGGATTTTTATTGCGTATTTTAACGTTGTATTTGTATTTTAAAATTCTCTTTTGCATTTTCTTCTGACGAAGGAAGCTGTATCTCCCGAAACATATCCAGATTTGATGGATTTTTATTGCGTATTTTAACGTTGTATTTGTATTTTAAAATTCTCTTTTGCGTTTTCTTCTGACGAAGGGAGATGTATCTCCCGAAATACGTCCAGATTTGATGGATTTTTATTGAGTATTTTAACGTTGTATTTGTATTTTAAAATTCTCTTTTGCATTTTCTTCTGATGAAGGGAGATGTATCTCACGAAATACGTCCAGATTTGATGGATTTTTATTGCGTATTTTAACGTTGTATTTGTATTTTAAAATTCTCTTTTGCATTTTCTTCTGACGAAGGAAGATGTATCTCCCGAAATACGTCAAGATTTGATGGATTTTTATTGAGTATTTTAACGTTGTATTTGTATTTTAAAATTCTCTTTTGCATTTTCTTCTGACGAAGGAAGATGTATCTCCCGAAATACGTCCAGATTTGATGGATTTTTATTGCGTATTTTAACGTTGTATTTGTATTTTAAAATTCTCTTTTGCATTTTCTTCTGATGAAGGGAGATGTATCTCCCGAAATACGTCAAGATTTGATGGAATTTTATTGAGTATTTTAACGTTGTATTTGTATTTTAAAATTCTCTTTTGCATTTTCTGCTGACGAAGGGAGATGTATCTCCCGAAATACGTCCAGATTTGATGGATTTTTATTGCGTATTTTAACGTTGTATTTGTATTTTAAAATTATATTTCGCATTTTCTTCTGACGAAGGGAGATGTATCTCCCGAAATACGTCCAGATTTGATGGATTTTTATTGAGTATTTTAACGTTGTATTTGTATTTTAAAATTTTCTTTTGCATTTTCTGCTGACGAAGGGAGATGTATCTCCCGAAATACGTCCAGATTTGATGGATTTTTATTGAGTATTTTAACGTTGTATTTGTATTTTAAAATTCTCTTTTGCATTTTCTGCTGACGAAGGGAGATGTATCTCCCGAAATACGTCCAGATTTGATGGATTTTTATTGCGTATTTTAACGTTGTATTTGTATTTTAAAATTATATTTCGCATTTTCTTCTGACGAAGGGAGATGTATCTCCCGAAATACGTCCAGATTTGATGAATTTTTATTGCGTATTTTAACGTTGTATTTGTATTTTAAAATAGTATTTATATACATTTAATATTACTACGATGGTTTGGTATTAAAAAGCATCACTAAATCACTTTAACAAATTTTGGCGGTACAGTATGGCTCAGTGGCGTACACAGAAAATGTGTATGGGAGGGAGTCATGACACCCCCACTCACCTTTAATAGTAGTATAATCTGAAATCTTTTAAATCAAATATATGTAATTTACACACGTTTATTTTGACTCTTATTTCTTGCTCCATTCCCCAATCGCTTCTCTTTTCCAATAACGATTTTCTAAATTACTCCCGCGCATTTGTGCATTCTATTATTCTAAGTTATGTCTTCGAAACCCCGCTTTCACATCCATATATGGTCACTAGAATCCGTGAGAACTAAAACTTTTTCTCACAATGGCAACCACTATTGGGCAGTTCGAATTCATAGCATTCCTAACCTAACCAGCAATGGCGTAAGAAGTGTCTCTGCGTCCTCGGATTTTCAGCTGCCATCCCTAACAGAAGCAGGATAAACTAATTTAAAAAATAATAATACGGACTGTGAACGTTATTGCAGGATTCTTAAGCATAATTTTCTTACGAAAAACGTATTATTACATATATTTGAAAACAGTCCAGTAGGATAAGGACTCGCGGCGTTAGAAATTATACAAAATTATTTCTAAACGGAAGAGCTTATTTATTTTTCTTCTATTGGCGAGGTTTTTAGTTGGAGAACAATTTATATTTCTTTAATATGCTGAAATAAAGTTTCGCGGGAAACCCTTTTGGACAGGATACCACCCCCAATTTTTATGGAAAAAACTAGCATTTTTATATATTTTAACCCTTTGCACTCCGATGTCGCCTCTCAGGCGCCAACATAACGACTTGTTCTTTTGGTTCCCTGTTCTTTAAAATAAACGAGAACGGCGTGATCTTGTGTTTAAAAAAAATCAATTTTTTTTTCTTCAAATTGTTCTCTTGCAGATCCGAAACATATTACCATGTTCTCCCCTATATGAGTATAAAAAATTGTATGTAAAAGAACAGAAAGTGGAATAACTGTTCCGTGGAAAGAACGCAATGTCAAAGATGTTCGCGGAGTGCAAAGGGTTAACACCAATTTATTGTGTTTATTTTACTATTTAAAAGAGGTTGGGTTGTTAAATTAATTCAGCACTAGAGAGATACTCAATAGGCTGTTGACCATGTATCGGGATATATCCATAGAGTAATGATACAAATAGAGGAATAAAAATGCTGATTTCCGTGTGTCCATCATTGAAACCACGTGATAGGTGGAAATGCCAATTCATTCATGCGCCAATATTACTTGGCAGGCCTTGGCGACTTTCAGAACTAAACGAGATCGAAGTATTGTAATATGGTTTTGTGTTTAATTTTGTATTTAAATATAGTTTTTTTTTGAACGAGTGGCACAATTTAAGGGAGTTTAACAGATATATTAAGGAGATTTTTCTTACTTTGTAGTTTTGAAATAATTGCATTACGTTTTTATGTAAAAAATTCACCGTAAGCGAAGTTCTTTCAATTGTTATTTTGTATACTTCAATAAGAAAATATGAACAATAAAACCTGAGAAATATAAAGAGTTTCGCTTCTTCGAGTATTGAACACAAATAAAATATTTTCGTTTCGTTAATGAAGAGGAAATATTTAGCGCATATTATTTGAAAATAAGTAAATACGTACATATATGTTAAGAAGTTGAATACGGACAGAACTCCTTATCACCAAACAGTGGCGTAGCCAGCATTGAGTTACTTTGGGTTAGAACCCCCCCCCCTCCCCCCCCCCTAGCCAGTTTAAAATCAATTTTTTTTTTTTTTTTAAATAATAAGGGCAAAAAAAAAAACGAGGATTTTTTTTTTGATTTCTATAGAGAAAACACACGTCTCATTTCCTGGTCTACCCCACATGCAGGCACGTCGCACCGGGATGGGAGTCCGACCCCCCCCCCCCCCCCCGACCCCCAATAATTTGGAAAACCTAAAAGTTGTGAATTTCAAGGTTTGAAAATAAACGAGTTGGGAAAATTTATGTCTGAAGAAAATTAATATTTTTAACAAATGAAAGCAAAAACACCAAGGTTATTAAGGGAAAATTAGAAAATGTCCAACTTGTAAAATTAAACTTAAATTCGTGTGTTTTGTTTCAGAGTTTACTGCACACTTTATACCGATATGACGCAAAGGTTCCCAAGGCTACAGATGGAGTTGACTAATGCAGTCTACAACCGACACAACGCCAGTGGCGGAACTGTTTTATAAATTTCATTGTAATTTTTTATTAAGTCAAGCGAAAAAAAATTGTAACCGTGGCATAGTTTTCTTAAAAAAAATAATCCCAAATTTTAAATATATAATAACTTCTTTAAATTAAGGAGCAATGTTTTCAGATTTCCAGACAGGTAGGCGCCTAAAAAAATGATCGCATCTGCTCATTCTGTTGTTCTTTATTGTCAAAGTTATATTATATGTTTTAACGTTCAGCTTATCATTTAAAGAATTTTAAAATATATGGCGTTGCTCTTTACGCGAACGTCACACAGTGTTATTTTTATTAAAATAACTTCTCTTTTAATTGTGTTAGGTGTGATTGTCTAAATCAAAATCCACTCCTTTTATTCGAAAATCACTTTTGTTTCATATAACTATTGGTTTTGCCTTCCACGATGTAAAATTTCTTCGAGCTAATATTCGAAGCGCCATATGGCGCTTTGAATATATGGGACTGGCGCGCCAGTCCCTTATAAATTTATCGTCTCGTATCTAGGATTTTTTTTTGTTTCGTTTTGTGATTGGTTAGTTGAACCTTCCCATATTGTGTCCTGATATTGTGTAATATTGACGCAGTGCGTTTTCCTTTCTGTTTTTCTCTCTATTTTTTTTTACCGGTTTCTAATACAAACTTTCAGAACTTTCCATGGGTTCTTTTATTTAATTCACCCCTTGGTTCGGTTAAAAAAAAATCATTCAGAGTCCCCAAAAAATTTATGCGCGGAGGACGGCATCTTTCAGTACCTATTCTCTTTACCTAATTTTATGTGATATGTGTTTCGTTTTAACATTAACTTCGGAGGACTCTCTCTTTGAATACTTTTAAGTTTATTGAATTTATTTATAATAATTTAAATTCCTGTTTTCCTGCATTGATTAATTTAGAATTAAAATGGTTATTAATTTTAAAAATTTTAGAATTTAATTACTACTTGATAAATTTGGTCATATTGGTATGTAGGTACTTTTTGTTTTTGAATATTATTTTATTCATGTTAAGATTAGCAATGGCTATTGGGTTAGCACAGCTGTCGAGTTCCTTTGTCTCCTACTATTTACAGATCACGTTACCATTTTCAGAAAATAGCTGTATTTGTCACAATGCATCAATTCAGAAATTGCTTACTTTGAAGTAAGGTATTTTAAATGAAAAGACCCATTCATACCTTACGTGCTTTAAGAAAAGTTTGTAAATGACTCCCGTCAAAAAATAAGGCCCCTAATTGTGATCCTCTTCGCTCCCTCACAATGCCGGTGGAATTTTTTCCCCTTCTCAAAAATCAGTTTTCTGAGAGGTTGTATGTCTCTCATTTGAATTTGAAAATCACTTTAGTACTGCATGTGCTTGCTAAGGTTATCTGAATTACCATTTTCACGGTATGCCGTCATAAAAACATAAACTTTTGAAAGATTCAAGACAAAAGAAAGGAGCATCGTGTTGTTTATCATATGTTTAAAGTATGTACTCCTTTTCTTATTCAAATATTTTTTGTTTATTGAGATTATCGTTGAAAATACCCAAACCAAAACCAACTAATTTTTTATTTAATTACATTTACAAATTAGTTTTCTGTCACTCAGACGTGTTACTTTTAACGCGGTTTTCCGCTTTTTTAAAAAAATTTGTGTTTTGTTCATTCTCAAGGTTGATGCACATTCGTTTGAAAATTTTTATGGAGGATTATTAAACAGTTATATTCAACTATTATAAATACGAAGAGCACATAATGGAAAAGTTGGCTCCATTTACGAAGGGTGGGGTCAACAGATTCTCGTTTAAATCTGTGTTCATAACCTTTTTCTGAATTTTTTTCTGCGGCGCTGCATCTCGTGCCGATGATTAGGCAAGCATTTTTCTATTGTCTAGCTTCATAGATTCTACAAATTAATGTTTTTTTACGAGCAACGCCAATTTCCGTTATGATTTTGCCGCAATGCGACATTTTGAAGCGTCACGCAACCAATGAAACCTTCTCCCCCATGCCACAGTCATGCATGATGAAATTAAACGGAAAATAATAATTATTATTCTGTTATTTTTAATTATATATTAAAGAATTATTTACTAATTTAAAATTGATTCAATTCGCACCCCTCATCAATATTTAGCTTAAATCCCAGTAAAATGTCAGCCAGGTTTGTTAGTAATTTAAATTAGGAAATGACTAAAGATTAACCTGCAAAAATTAAGCTTAAATCCCAGTAAAATGTCAGCCAGGTTTGTTAGTAATTTAAATTAGGAAATGACTAAAGATTAACCTGCAAAAATTAAGCTTTTAATTTACATCTTATTTATAATTTATATATATATATATTTAATTAATTAAACTTATTAATTAGAATTTTAATTTAAAACTACTGCATAAATTAAATTTACTAATTTAAAATTACTACTTAAAAATTATTATGATTAATTAAAGTTACTAATTTAAAATGATTAATTAAAATTGCTAATTTAAAATTATTAATTCCAATTAATAATTTAAAATTATTAATTAAATTCTATTCAAATTATTAATTCCAATTAATAATTTAAAATTATTAATTAAATTCTATTCAAATTATTAATTACATTTTATTCAAATTATTAATTACATTTTATTCAAATTATTAATTAAATTTAATTAAAATGATTAATTAAAATTATTAGTTAAAAATTGTTCAAATCAATTTTTAATAAAAAAAAATTTAGTTTTGGTCAGACCAAAAAAAATTTATGACCCCCCCCCCCCCCCTCATCGAACAATCCTGGCTACGCCACTGTCACCAAAAGAGAAGAAAGTGCGCCAAATTTGAAACTCTTGCAGATGTCTGAACGCCAAATGTGGCAGCGCTATAACCACGTGATGTGAGTTTTTCTTTTCAATGTTGACACCGCGGCCTTTCGAGAGTCTGGTATTGAAGGCGCTCTCTATTTAATATTACAACTCTCTGGATATATCCCTTAAATACCCCGGAATACTGCAATATTGAAACATTATCAAATGACGTGGATCATACCACAGTCTGGCACTCCACTATCCAAACTTACACACCACAACCAACGTGATGGCTGAATCGCAGAATGATGAAACATGACACAATTACAAATTAATCACATCATATATACTAGATGGATTCTTTCCAATCATTGACCGAAGTTTCTTTTTTTGACATAGTAAGATAAGTAACAGAATGCGGTAACATCAGATAAACGTCGGGATATTGAAGGTATTTTGTAGATTAATCGCAAAGAAACTTGCTATTTTTATCTCGTTGAGCGTAGATATCTTTCAACAAGGTGTTTAGCTCCGTTATCATTGGGTCAAGAAACATAGCGAAACAAAATCAGAGAAACGTGAAAAATGTCGAGAGACTTTAAGGCCCATTCTACGAAATTAGATAGGCCATGGCTATCGACTCGGTCGCATAGTTTTAGGCGTGTAACGTTAAACTCAATTGAGTGACACCTTTTTGGATGCGTACAAACAGCTGCACGCTTTCTACGTTGTGTCTCGCTCGTAGTACGATATTGAGGGAAATAGATGGTGCCGAGCCAACGCTATTTTCTGTTTGATTTCGTTGTGCATATTTGTTATGGTCATGTTTTGGTTATGATCCATTTCGCCTTACATGTTCTCTTTACCCGAAACCGATTTTAAAGATATTAGACGTAAAAAGAATTTATTTATAAAAAAAAAATCAAATGATCGCCAATAAAAACCTTGACAATTAAAAGAAGATAATCTTTCTACGGGCACTCATTCACGCCCCGTATCTGTTTTGATGTATTTCAAGATATTACACGAATCAAACGAGATATTTATCTTATTATAACTATTTGTCCTGAAGTTATAGGTAATAATCAGGGCCGCCCTTAGCAGATGCGGGGCCCTGTGCAAATGAAGCCATGGGGCCCCCTGAACCAGATTTTAAGGTTTTTATAGCTAGATCGGTTTTGAATCATTCTTTTTATCAGTAGATTAAAAAAGGTCATTGTATAAACTATCTGTTTCAATGTGATAACTTTTTTTTTGTTTTTAAATTCATTTTTTAAAAAAATATATTAAAATATCTTTTTAGTTAAAAATCCGTAGCCAAAGCAATCTCATTTAAATAAAATTAAATGAAACATAACAGAAATTGAAAGGGAAGAGGTCGGAGCAAGACCGCAAGAGATTTAGGTGAGATGTTACTTCAACACAGATTGTAAAACTGTTTTGCCTGACACTGCGGTCCTTTAACACGTTCCGTGTGTGCTTTGTTTCGTGATTTTATACGCATGGGCGCCTAATTTCCTATTGAACGAAGCCAAAATTTATGTAAATTGTACTATTTGTCACGGAGTTGTATCAAAAAGGACACACTAAGACGATGTTTCTATCCCAATTTTCCAAGTAAATGATTTAAAGACGTTTCACGGTAAAAAACGATTTTCTATTTTATTTAAAGAAATTATTTTCTTGTCAAAGCGGAGCCCAAATAAAGCTCGGGTCCCTGTGCGATGGCACCTGTGGCACACCCCTATGAGCGGCCCTGGTTATATGGGTTTGACTGGATCACCCTAAAAGCGTAACACATGTTTCTATTCTGGTAGCTAATTTTAACGACGTTTCATTTATTTTTTAAATTGTAACAAAATTTGAGGAAACCTAAAGTGTCTATAGAAAAGTAATTATCAGTTTAGGAGGTGTTTATATATTACGTCACAAACCTATAGGGGGAAGGGGCGTGTCATCCGCGATGTTGGACGGATGATTGTGACGTAAAGGGCTGTCACACAAAAAAATTGAAGGGGAAACAAGAAATTTCCCAACTTAAAGATTCGAAATTCCCAAACCAAACAGTTTTAAAAATTCAGTTTTCCGGCTTATCGTAATTTTTTTTTATAGAATAGGAAAGATTAAAGGCTTAAAATAAACAGTAATAATAGCTACAAAATAGGATTTTATATTGTTTTAATTCATTTCATTTATTGCAGAACACTTTATTTAAAAATAAATCATGTGTGAGGATAATTTCCGCGTCGTATCGACCGCAAGTGTGTATAGTCAGGGACCGACTTACAAGCTTAGGGGCCCAGGGCTAAAGAACATTAGGGGGCCCCTCGACGTAACGAAAAATTAAACTGCTAAATTTATGCACAAGCACACAATACAAAATGACGTAATCAGTCAGCTTTAATGCAAATATAATTTTTTTTTAAAACTACTAATTTTTTTCTTTTGAGAATTTGAATTAACGTTAATGGTCAATTCTGCAACAGAATTTTTTCATACGTTTCTAGTTCTGTTCTTTCTTTCTTTTGAGCTTTTTTTTAGTTGAGCCAGATTAGTATGTTCTACCCATTTTATAGCTAGCAAATCCCTAATGATTACAATATTACGAAATTTGGTATAGAAAAAAAGTATCAGTAAATGAAAAATCTACGAGTGATTAGTAAACACAGCTTGCTTATAGTCTTGGACCTTGGTCATTAATTTAATTTTACTAGTGATCCAAAGCGCATATCTTTGAAATACGCGATGCGAAAGGTGACATACACCATGAACGTGCTGAAAAGTGAAATTGATTTAATTGGGGAAAATAATATAA
The DNA here is from genome assembly GCA_963932185.1 of Troglohyphantes excavatus. Lineage (NCBI taxonomy): Eukaryota > Metazoa > Arthropoda > Arachnida > Araneae > Linyphiidae > Troglohyphantes > Troglohyphantes excavatus. The sequence goes on along the minus strand of OZ010677.1, from coordinate 49,626,658 downwards.
GTTTTGCAAAACAATTAAACGATTGATTTAAAAAATTTTGATTAAAATAAATTTAGTTGATTTTAAAAAAATTCGTTAGTAAATTTATTTTAAACTGTTTCACATATATTTAGCATTAAATCATTTTTGGGGGCCCCTTTAAAAGGGGGGCCCTGGGCAAGTGCCCCGAATGCCCTCCCGTAAATCAGTCTCTGTGTATAGTGAACTCCAAAGTCGAACTCACGAATTTAAGTTTAAGTTTACAATTTGGGTAATTTCTAATCTTACCTCGATAACCTTGGTCTTTTCCGCTTTCATTTGCTAAAAATATTAATTTTCTTCACGAATAAATTTTCCGAACACATTTTTCGAAACTTGAAATTCCCAACTTTTAGGATTACCACGGTGCGCCGGCCTACTGAAAGTTAGGAAAGATAGCCTTTGAAATAAACGGAACAGTGTGTATTTATTATAATGGCATTTGACATTGCATCATTTCTCCTACTTATATATTCTTGGGTAATGCCGTATACTTTTAAAATGTATTAAGAATACGCTTTTAAAGCTGAAAATGGAAGACACTTTTTCATTTAAAAAATATATGTTTAATAAATGCAAAATATTAGCAGATCCGCAATAGCGACATCGGAAAGAAAATGTGTACTTTCTTCAATAAAATATGAAAAATAATTCATTTTTGGTTTATATTTATAGGAATTGACCCTTAAATGGAGATGTGTGGTATCAGAGACCGCTAGCATATTTCGCTAGCATGTCACATTTACCGCACGTCTCCGCTTGAGGGTTAAGCCAAAGTAGAAAGTATAAAAATGGATACTAATGCACAAAATGTTATTTATTTATAGTAAAAAGCTGTGATTTTCTCAGATTGTTTAGGCATAAAAAAGAAAACATTCTAGAACAGTGTCCGATTTCCTTTTTTTTTTTTTTTAAGAGATAAACAAAAACATTTTGATTGTTCAAAAGTTCCACGGACCACTTCAGACCACTGAACACTAACTGTAACTGCTGGAAGGCTCAAACCTTGTTTCCTCTATGGGAGCGTTGAAGCCAATTGAAAGCAGCCGTGCTGTGTCCCAATATTTTTTTTAAGTGATTTAGTGGTGTTTTTATTACCATAGCATTGTAGAAATATTAAATATATATAAATATTATATTTTCTTCTTATAGAATTGATTTTTATATTGCCAAACAAATAGTTTTTGCTCTGCTTTTAATCTACTTCGACTTGTGACTTGCAAATGACTTTCTACTTTAATACCAGATGGCATTTAAAATGGGTTTAAAAAGAAAATAGATAAAAAATCAGCCAAAAGCAATACACGTCGGCTTATTTTAACATGAAAAATATACGAAATATTGTGGTATCAAAGAAAGTGGGGCACATCATGGCTGCCTCCACATCGACTTCAAGTCAACTAAATGTCTCGCCCTATCCAGAAGTTACAGTTAGAGATCACTGCTTTAGACCCTCTCAACCAGTGGTCCGCGGACCAAGGGTTATGGCCGGCTGTTTTAGTGAAAACGTTGCTGCTTTTTTTTTTTAAATTTACAAAGTTTGGTAATCGCAATGTTAAGAAATATGACCCAAGTTGCAAAATTGGGTTAAAAAGTATATTTGTATAAATTAGTGCTCGTCAGAATCAAGTCTGTTTGTGTCCTAAAAATTCCTTTAGCAGCCCTCACTGAGCTAGAATATAATATAAGCACTGGAGCTAGGATTAAGAGCTACTCCCTTTTGAGGGAAGGTAGAAAAAATAGTCCTTTCGCATAGGTTTGCGCAGATTTAAAAACATATTTCTGGCTTTTAAAAATACATTAAATGTTTCACATTTAATGTTTTTTAATACTTACTTATAAGAAAAGGAAGACAAAAGACATCGAAAAAAACAGTTTAAACATTTTTGTGCGTTACGTAAGACACGCGCATAACCAACAAGGACGAATGTTTTATCAACCTTTCTTCCCAATTATACTTTTCCGCGGAGCACTGATGTCCTGACACCTATTGAGGTTGCGTCGGGTGCCAGCTGAGGTGTTGTCCTCGTCATCCGACCACGGTTGAAAATTACGAAGCATCGTTCCCGGGTCTTACCTACGAGATAGGCCCCGAACCGTCGCCAATAGCCTACTGTGCAGCTCTAGTGCGACGTTAAATTAACCAAACCTAACCAAACCAAAACCAGTGCTAATAGTTATATTATATTCTAACTAAGTGAGAACGATATAGTATATTATTTATTACAATAACAGTTTTTATAAAAAAAAATCGCAGCGAAATTCGGTGGTATATTTTACAACAATTAAAAGTTTGCGGCTGAATTTACCTGTGCTCACATAATTATGATTGTAGACATTTTTTACTAATTATTAGGACGAAAAATCTTATTCTTAAATACTTATATAAAGAAGTACAATTATCAATAGACTAGTATAAATGAGAAACTATGTAATTTATACTTAGAGTTATGGTTTATAATTGGCTATATTTCCCTTAAAGTTAGCCAAGGCTATCGGAAAACTAGCCAACTGAATCTTCTGCTTCAGTGGTTAATTTGACGTTGGTTACCACAAAATCTGGGTCAAATGTCAATAGAGATACCAAGTCGATTACACTAATAATCCTTAAGTAACCACTTCTTTGCGGTGCTTACCCCTGTAGAGTTTGTTTCCTAGCAAGGATAGTTTTATTGGCGGAAAGCCAACCTTGGCGGAAAGTTATCGAAGTAATAATGGTTTAGGAACTTATGTAGTTAAATGAATTTGTAGTAAACATAACCGAAAAATAATTTTTACTCAAAAAATTAAAATGAACGCTTTTACTAAACGTGCTGAAAAGCACGTATTAGTTAACTATTGTATAAATTGACTAAAAATATTAAAATTAAAAAAAAATCTTCTTTTAAAAAAAGGAAAGACAACTTTCAGAAAAAAAAGCGCTAAAACGTAAAACATAATTTTAATTTTATGAAAAATTTTCAATTTAAAAAAAATTATTGTTAATAATATATTTATTACACATTGCTTTGAAATCGGCACCAATATCTAGGTATGTTTTTTGTAAATTGGCACCAACTCTCCAAAAAGTTGTAATAAGTGTAAAATTAATATTAAATATTTAAAAAATTTAAATTTGTTTGTTCATATAATTAAGAATTATTTTTCACTTTTTAGTGCTGTTTGATCTTAAATTCGCGTTTCCTTTTTTAAAAAAGATTATTTTATTTTCCTCATTTCTTTAAAAAAAAAAAAAAAACAGTTGAATTGATAACTTCCTCCTTGAAGAATTTGACGGTACTGTTTAGCGAGAAGAAATCGATTAATAAAAGAACTTTTAGGGTCAATAACAGGGACTTTCACATTCGGTAACTGCGATGTTCAGAATGTGTGCAATCACACACTGGTCAACTAGTAAATATATTGACACATACTTTCCTGTTGACTTTGCAGTTGAGACAGTTAATCCTTTCGCTGCTACAATAGTAAAAAAAATGGGTGCTCAGGGTGCAATTTTTTTTTATTCTTGATTTTCTTTTAAAATTATTATGAAAATTTTGAAGATAGAAAAAATTCTACGAGTTTCATGCGTATTGTTGTATGTAACTTACCAAGCGTCAAGTCTAATAAGGGAGGTGGGAGCCCAGTGGTAAAATATCCGACTCGTATACAAAATATAACATTTCCAGGAAAAATCCAGGCCAAGATCAGTATTTTGTCTAAGAGGCCAAGATTGTATGGTTTATGTATCAATTGTATACAATTTACAGCATGAATACTGTAGTTTGTGATAGGAGTTGTATTTAACTCACGGACACTCTAAGAAATTACAGCACGAATACCGTAGTTTGTGATACAAGTTGTATGTAACTCACGGACACTCTAAGAAATTACAGCACGAATACCGTAGCTTGTGATACGAGTTGTATTTAACTCACGGACACTCTAAGAAATTACAGCGCGAATACCGTAGTTTGTGATACGAGTTGTATTTAACTCACGGACACTCTAAGAATTTACAGCACGAATACCGTAGTTTGTGATACGAGTTGTATTTAACTCACGGACACTCTAAGAAATTGCAGCACGAATACCGCAGCTTGTGATACGAGTTGTATTTAACTCACTGACACTCTAAGAAAATACAGCACGAATACCGTAGTTTGTGATACGAGTTGTATTTAACTCACGGACACTCTAAGAAATTACAGCACGAATACCGTAGTTTGTGATACGAGTTGTATTTAACTCACGGACACTCTAAGAAATTACAGCACGAATACCGTAGTTTGTGATACAAGTTGTATTTAACTACCGGACACTTTAAGAAATTACATCACGAATACCGTAGTTTGTGATACGAGTTGTATTTAACTCACGGACACTCTAAGAAATTGCAGCACGAATACCGCAGCTTGTGATACGAGTTGTATTTAACTCACTGACACTCTAAGAAAATACAGCACGAATACCGTAGTTTGTGATACGAGTTGTATTTAACTCACGGACACTCTAAGAAATTACAGCACGAATACCGTAGTTTGTGATACCAGTTGTATTTAACTCCCGGACACTTTAAGAAATTACATCACGAATACCGTAGTTTGTGATACGAGTTGTATTTAACTCACGGACACTCTAAGAAATTACAGCACGAATACCGTAGTTTGTGATAAGAGTTATATTTAACTCGCGGACACTCTAAGAAATTACAGCGCGAATACCGTAGTTTGTGATACAAGTTGTATGTAACTCACGGACACTCTAAGAAATTACAGCACGAATACCGTAGTTTGTGATACGAGTTGTATTTAACTCACGGACACTCTAAGAAATTACAGCACGAATACCGTAGCTTGTGATACGAGTTGTATTTAACTCACGGACACTCTAAGAAATTACAGCACGAATACCGTAGTTTGTGATACGAGTTGTATTTAACTCACGGACACTCTAAGAAATTACAGCACGAATACCGCAGCTTGTGATACGAGTTGTATTTAACTCACTGACACTCTAAGAAATTACAGCACGAATACCGTAGTTTGTGATACGAGTTGTATTTAACTCACGGACACTCTAAGAAATTACAGCACGAATACCGTAGCTTGTGATACGAGTTGTATTTAACTCACTGACACTCTAAGAAATTACAGCACGAATACCGTAGCTTGTGATACGAGTTGTATTTAACTCACACACACTCTAAGAAATTACAGCGCGAATACCGTAGTTTGTGATACGAGTTGTATTTAACTCACGGACACTGTAAGAAATTACAGCACGAATACCGTAGTTTGTGATACGAGTTGTATTTAACTCACGGACACTCTAAGAAATTACAGCACGAATACCGCAGCTTGTGATACGAGTTGTATTTAACTCACTGACACTCTAAGAAATTACAGCACGATTACCGTTGTTTGTGATACGAGTTGTATTTAACTCACGGACACTCTAAGAAATTACATCACGAATACCGTAGTTTGTGATACGAGTTGTATTTAACTCACGGACACTCTAAGAAATTACAGCACGAATACCGTAGTTTGTGATATGAGTTGTATTTAACTCACGGGCACTCTAAGAAATTACAGCACGAATACCTTAGCATGTGATACGAGTTGTATTTAACTCACTGACAATCTAAGAAATTACAGCACGAATACCGTAGCTTGTGAAACGAGTTGTATTTAACTCACGGACACTCTAAGAAATTACAGCACGAATACCGTAGCTTGTGATACGAGTTGTATTTAACTCACTGACACTCTAAGAAATTACAGCACGAATACCGTAGTTTGTGATACGAGTTGTATTTAACTCACGGACACTCTAAGAAATTACAGCACGAATACCGTAGCTTGTGATACGAGTTGTATTTAACTCACGGACACTCTAAGAAATTACAGCACGAATACCGTAGTTTGTGATACGAGTTGTATTTAACTCACGGACACTCTAAGAAATTACAGCACGAATACCGTAGTTTGTGATACGAGTTGTATTTAACTCACGGACACTCTAAGAAATTACAGCACGAATACCGTAGTTTGTGATACAAGTTGTATGTAACTCACGGTCACTCTAAGAAATTACAGCACGAATACCGTAGTTTGTGATACGAATTGTATTTAACTCACGGACACTCTAAGGAATTACAGCACGAATACCGTAGTTTGTGATACGAGTTGTATTTAACTCACGGACACTCTAAGAAATTACAGCACGAATACCGTAGCTTGTGATACGAGTTGTATTTAACTCACGGACACTCTAAGAAATTACAGCGCGAATACCGTAGTTTGTGATACAAGTTGTATGTAACTCACGGACACTCTAAGAAATTACAGCACGAATACAGTAGTTTGTGATACGAATTGTATTTAACTCACGGACACTCTAAGGAATTACAGCACGAATACCGTAGTTTGTGATACGAGTTGTATTTAACTCACGGACACTCTAAGAAATTACAGCACGAATACCGTAGCTTGTGATACGAGTTGTATTTAACTCACGGACACTCTAAGAAATTACAGCACGAATACCGTAGTTTGTGATACAAGTTGTATTTAACTCACGGACACTCTAAGTAATTACAGCACGAATACCGTAGTTTGTGATACGAGTTGTATTTAACTCACGGACACTCTAAGAAATTACAGCACGAATACCATAGTTTGTGATACGAGTTGTATTTAATTCACGGACACTCTAAGAAATTACAGCACGAATACCGTAGTTTGTGATACGAGTTCTATTTAACTCACGGACACTTTAAGAAATTACATCACGAATACCGTAGTTTGTGATACGAGTTGTATTTTACTCACGGACACTCTAAGAAATTACAGCACGAATACCGTAGCTTGTGATACGAGTTGTATTTAACTCACAGACACTCTAAGAAATTACAGCGCGAATACCGTAGTTTGTGATACGAGTTGTATTTAACTCACGGACACTGTAAGAAATTACAGCACGAATACCGTAGTTTGTGATGCAAGTTGTATTTAACTCACGGACACTCTAAGTAATTACAGCACGAATACCGTAGTTTGTGATACGAGTTGTATTTAACTCGCGGACACTCTAAGAAATTACAGCACGAATACCGCAGCTTGTGATACGAGTTGTATTTAACTCACTGACACTCTAAGAAATTACAGCACGATTACCGTAGTTTGTGATACGAGTTGTATTTAACTCACGGACACTCTAAGAAATTACATCACGAATACCGTAGTTTGTGATACGAGTTGTATTTAACTCACGGACACTCTAAGAAATTACAGCACGAATACCGTAGCTTGTGATACGAGTTGTATTTAACTCACGGACACTCTAAGAAATTACAGCACGAATACCGTAGTTTGTGATATGAGTTGTATTTAACTCACGGGCACTCTAAGAAATTACAGCACGAATACCTTAGCATGTGATACGAGTTGTATTTAACTCACTGACACTCTAAGAAATTACAGCACGAATACCGTAGCTTGTGATACGAGTTGTATTTAACTCACGGACACTCTAAGAAATTACAGCACGAATACCGTAGTTTGTGATACGAGTTGTATTTAATTCACGGACACTCTAAGAAATTACAGCACGAATACCGTAGTTTGTGATACAAGTTGTATTTAACTCACGGACACTCTAAGAAATTACAGCACGAATACCGTAGCTTGTGATACGAGTTGTATTTAACTCATTGACACTCTAAGAAATTACAGCACGAATACCGTAGTTTGTGATGCAAGTTGTATTTAACTCACGGACACTCTAAGTAATTACAGCACGAATACCGTAGTTTGTGATACGAGTTGTATTTAACTCGCGGACACTCTAAGAAATTACAGCGCGAATACCGTAGTTTGTGATACAAGTTGTATGTAACTCACGGACACTCTAAGAAATTACAGCACGAATACCGTAGTTTGTGATACGAGTTGTATTTAACTCACGGACACTCTAAGAAATTACAGCACGAATACCGTAGCTTGTGATACGAGTTGTATTTAACTCACGGACACTCTAAGAAATTACAGCACGAATACCGTAGTTTGTGATACGAGTTGTATTTAACTCACGGACACTCTAAGAAATTACAGCACGAATACCGCAGCTTGTGATACGAGTTGTATTTAACTCACTGACACTCTAAGAAATTACAGCACGAATACCGTAGTTTGTGATACGAGTTGTATTTAACTCACGGACACTCTAAGAAATTACAGCACGAATACCGTAGCTTGTGATACGAGTTGTATTTAACTCACTGACACTCTAAGAAATTACAGCACGAATACCGTAGTTTGTGATACGAGTTGTATTTAACTCACGGACACTCTAAGAAATTACAGCACGAATACCGTAGCTTGTGATACGAGTTGTATTTAACTCACGGACACTCTAAGAAATTACAGCACGAATACCGTAGTTTGTGATACGAGTTGTATTTAACTCACGGACACTCTAAGAAATTACAGCACGAATACCGTAGTTTGTGATACAAGTTGTATGTAACTCACGGACACTCTAAGAAATTACAGCACGAATACCGTAGTTTGTGATACGAATTGTATTTAACTCACGGACACTCTAAGGAATTACAGCACGAATACCGTAGTTTGTGATACGAGTTGTATTTAACTCACGGACACTCTAAGAAATTACAGCACGAATACCGTAGCTTGTGATACGAGTTGTATTTAACTCACGGACACTCTAAGAAATTACAGCACGAATACCGTAGTTTGTGATACAAGTTGTATTTAACTCACGGACACTCTAAGTAATTACAGCACGAATACCGTAGTTTGTGATACGAGTTGTATTTAACTCACGGACACTCTAAGAAATTACAGCACGAATACCATAGTTTGTGATACGAGTTGTATTTAATTCACGGACACTCTAAGAAATTACAGCACGAATACCGTAGTTTGTGATACGAGTTCTATTTAACTCACGGACACTTTAAGAAATTACATCACGAATACCGTAGTTTGTGATACGAGTTGTATTTTACTCACGGACACTCTAAGAAATTACAGCACGAATACCGTAGCTTGTGATACGAGTTGTATTTAACTCACAGACACTCTAAGAAATTACAGCGCGAATACCGTAGTTTGTGATACGAGTTGTATTTAACTCACGGACACTGTAAGAAATTACAGCACGAATACCGTAGTTTGTGATACGAGTTGTATTTAACTCACGGACACTCTAAGAAATTACAGCACGATTACCGTAGTTTGTGATACGAGTTGTATTTAACTCACGGACACTCTAAGAATTTACATCACGAATACCGTAGTTTGTGATACGAGTTGTATTTAACTCACGGACACTCTAAGAAATTACAGCACGAATACCGTAGCTTGTGATACGAGTTGTATTTAACTCACGGACACTCTAAGAAATTACAGCACGAATACCGTAGTTTGTGATATGAGTTGTATTTAACTCACGGGCACTCTAAGAAATTACAGCACGAATACCTTAGCATGTGATACGAGTTGTATTTAACTCACTGACACTCTAAGAAATTACAGCACGAATACCGTAGCTTGTGATACGAGTTGTATTTAACTCACGGACACTCTAAGAAATTACAGCACGAATACCGTAGTTTGTGATACGAGTTGTATTTAATTCACGGACACTCTAAGAAATTACAGCACGAATACCGTAGTTTGTGATACAAGTTGTATTTAACTCACGGACACTCTAAGAAATTACAGCACGAATACCGTAGCTTGTGATACGAGTTGTATTTAACTCATTGACACTCTAAGAAATTACAGCACGAATACCGTAGTTTGTGATGCAAGTTGTATTTAACTCACGGACACTCTAAGTAATTACAGCACGAATACCGTAGTTTGTGATACGAGTTGTATTTAACTCACGGACACTCTAAGAAACTACAGCACGAATACCGTAGTTTGTGATACGAGTTGTATTTAACTCACTGACACTCTAACCCTCTTATTCACAAGTTCTGAAAAATCCAGCGATTAACTGTGGATTACAAAAACCGAGGATTGAGGGAAATCGGGGAATTTCGTCGGAACCTTATTCACAGCCTCCGCTCGACTGGGGAATTTGTACACCGCGGTTACTCCGATGTTGTGCCTTCGTAAAATATAACGACTTCTTTCATTGGTCGACAATGCACACGTGTCAATTGTTTACATTCAGAGATTTCTGTTTTGGAAAGGGAACGAAATATTGAATCGACGAATTTATAAAAAATATTTTTAAATACATGAATACAAGCACATATACATTTAAATACAAGCACATTGAATTACTAATGAAAGTTCAGAATTAATGTCCCATTCAAAAATAAAATTCCTTGCTAAAATCATAGTATTATTGTTGGCTTTTTACCATCTTGATGGCTTTAAAAATAGATAAACTTCTTTATTGTCTAGCCTCTATAATGACTGCCTTTTCATCCGTCTGACTGATTTTAATTGATAAATCAATGTAATTGGGTTGATGCAGGGAAAAGATTGGAATTCGAAAACTGACGATGTAATATTGCTTGTTGCACCAAATCCGTAAACTACTCCACCGTGCTAAAATCCTAGATAATTGGCTTTAAAAATAAGTAAACTTATGATTTTAGCACCTCATAACTACCTTTTGGTCCTTCTAAAACTAATTTTAATTGATAAATAAATGTAATTGGGTTGTTGCAGGGAAAAAATTAGAATTCGAAAACTGACAATGTGTTGCTTGTTGCGCACCGAAACCGAAAACTGCCCCACCTTGCTAAAATCCTAGATAATTGGCTTTAAATATAGGAAAACTTGTGGTTTTGGCCCCTCAAAACTTCCTTTTGGTCTTTCTGAAACTGATTTTAATTGATAAATCCTAAGTATTAATTTTTTGTTGCAAAAAGTAGAATTCGAAATTAAAATGTAATTGTTTGTTGCACCAATTTCAATGTACTATGGCCTCCTTCCTATTATCCCTCCTTCTTTCCAGTTTCATACCGGAGTAATTTTTGTGATTCATCGGTTTACAATACTTCAACATTTATTAAACAAACGAGAGAGAGAGAGAGAACCACTACACTACAAAACCTACGATAAATAGGTTTACGATAGGTACTCGAAGAACAGATCTGTCCATTCGGGTATCTCGTAGCGACAACATTTATGTCGCATCGATTTTAATAAAAAGTACACTGAATTAGTTCGTATGGGCAATTTTTAGTGTTCAATGCATAAAAAGTTCCGACTTAAGTACTTATTTGAGAAATATTTGTCTCTAAATAGATTTTTAACAAAATATTTTAAGCCTAACAGAGCGATCGTATAAGCGGCCATTTTGTTTAGAACTAAAACCGTGGTTTACATTGCCAATATTGGTGGTATAAACCGAGGTTTAGTTTCCTGTAGATATTCCGCCGATTTGGCGAAAAACGGTCTTGTGAATAGGTTTCATCAATAATCTTAGGTTTACCTCCCGAAACCGTGTATTATCTGCGATTGTGAATATGACCGTAAGAAATTACAGCACGAATACCATAGTTTGTGATACGAGTTGTATTTAACTCACGGACACTCTAAGAAATTACAGCACGAATACCGTAGCTTGTGATACGAGTTGTATTTAACTCACGGACACTCTAAGAAATTACAGCACGAATACCGTAGCTTGTGATACGAGTTGTATTTAACTCACTGACACTCTAAGAAATTACAGCACGAATACCGTAGCTTGTGATACGAGTTGTATTTAACTCACTGACACTCTAAGAAATTACAGCACGAATACCGTAGTTTGTGATACGATTTGTATTTAACTCACGGACAATCTAAGAAATAATACTCTCATATTTGAGATTACGGCGATCTCGTCAAGGCAACCTTTGTTATATTTGACAATAGTTTCGTCGTTTAATTACGTAACTAAACTATTGACGAAACAAGAATCCTCAATTTTTTTAACGAAAGTAATTTACTCAGTTTCCTTTTCAGGGGCATGTATTGCCTCATTTTTGACGAAAATAATTTACTCAGATTCCTTTGGGTGGGCATTAATCACAATTGGTGGTTCTTATACGCATATTTCCTCATTTCTGGCGACATAAATTTCGTTAAAAAAAACGACACAAATTTCACCAGTTTGACGAAATATTTAATTGGAGCATATAGGAGGCGTCTGTTTCTCCAAAAATGACAAAAGTTTAGTCAAATTTGGGAGTAGAGATAGCGAAAAGGTTAAATATTGCATAAAGCACCGAAATTCAGAGAAATCGAGAATTTCTAGTTTTTACAAGTAATGTCTTTAAAATCGATTCAGGTTAAGTGGTGCATGTAGAGCAAAGTGGGCCATAACTGGGGCTATCAGACGTCTCGTTTTCGACGGAACAGTCTCTCTTTTTCGCTCTTGTCCCGGGTCGTCCCGGGCAGGCTCAAATCCCGGGATTTCCTATCATTCATATGGAGCCCCAGTTGCTCTGTTGGTAAGGCGTTCAGCTACTAATCAGAGGATTGGTGGTTCGAATCCGTGAAATGGACTTGACATAGAAAAATAAAAAAGTAGTGATCTTTCGATCGGAGGGTTGCCAGCTTCACTACAAAAATACTAGAAAGTCGTCCAGAATATCCAACAAATTATACTGGCGTGTATACGGGACACTGGTGCACGATAAATCTGATCGGGGTCTAAAGTCCCGACGGCTATTGAAGACGTTGGGTGCCAGTTCAGGTGTTTCCTCGTCATCTGACCATGGTTCTAAAATAACGAGGTGCATGTATGAATGTGTGTGTGAATGTGTATGTGTTCCCGGGTCTTTCCTTCGAGATTGACCCCGAACAGTCGCCAATAGCCCACTGTGCAGCTCTAGAGAGATGTTAATTAACAAAAACCAAACCAAACTATCATTCATACATATGAGCTCCGTTTACTGATGGTTAATTTTACACATCCTAAAAGCCAGTATTTCTCCTGAAAATCTCCATTGTCGATGTAAAAATATTTCGATTTATTGCTGGTGCGATTGACTGTCCCATCTCCCCTACTAAGCGTGAATGATTGATGCTTCGGTCACGCCTACCGCAGATATTTTCCCGTACTTTACTGCATATTGCCGGAATTTCTTTAAACACGAGTGAAATGGGCTTTTTAAACTTGCGGGGAGGGGTGAGCTGAGCAAAATGTTTGCCATGATTGGCGAAAAATGGCACATACTGTGAGTGTCCCGGGTTGGCCTTTGAAATTTCTGTCAGCACCTTCGAGCATGGATCCTTCATAGTAGAGAAAACATATCCTTGTAATCTCGCTAACAACAAAGTGAGGCCAACATGTATGGCCTCAGACACGTGGTTAATTACGTCTTTCCATTCATAAATGTTCACTGTTACACATTTCCCAATTCATCAGCCAATCGCGAGTATTTTTTCATTCATCATTTTGAAAAGAAGTCACGTGTCTGAGGCCATTCGGTCTGAGATGTTGGTTTCACGATTATGACGTCATATTCGCTCTACTACAGTCCATTCATGCTCGAAGGTCAGCACTAGCCATAACGGAAGATCGTAACTAAACATGAAATTTAAATTTTCTTATAACTTTGTAAGTAATACTGTATTTTAATGGTGTTGGTATCATTGTTGACTTAATGAACGCCGCTAGAAATTGATAATTACTCATAGGGTCTAGCGTGGAAGGAGGAGAATGCGTGCGCAGAAAACCTGTCGATTTCGCGACTCGATCCGCTTTGAGTGCTCACCGTTTCAAGGCGGTTTGTGATATTCGAGTGAAACAAATATCCCATTATCATTATCTAGGTAAAATACTGTAGTTTACATCAATAATTTCCACATTAAAGTGCGTTTGTGGCTTATGGTTATTTATAAATTTTGTTCTCCTAATCCACTCTTGAGTTTGACGTTACACACTTTAAACTGTCGTTATAGACCTATTTAAAAAAAAAAAAAAAGATCAGAATCAACTTTGCCCCAGATTTTATTTGAAAAACAATCAAAGTCGATTTAGTTGAAATACATTTCAAAGAAGAAAAACGTTCTTTAAAAACTTTAATTTCGAAATCGAATACTGATCTTTGTGAAACTTCGAAACAAGTTTAACCACTCCTCGACACCCATTAATTTAAAAATAACTATTAAAACGCGATATCAACCTTCTTCTTATCAACTAACTATTTTAACCTATTTTATTTTTTTTAAAAAGAACAATTCAACGCTTTGATTGAACTTGAATCACTTAATTTTTTTTAAAATAAAATGTTCGGATAGATTTAAAATTCGAATGCTACTTAAAGAAAATGCCGTCGTCAAAAGTAGGTTGCAACGAAAGGGAAATGGCGGCTAAAGAATATACGTGTTTACTGAAGGATAACGTGAATGAGAAAATTCGAATCCAGCAGACATTTTTTTTTTGTAATCTTGGTGAATGGATTTTAAATTTGTTTTGCTTTTAATTTTGTATTGAAATAAACTTAAGGCTGGCCACGCACTGGCAACTATCAGGCATGCAACTAAATTACTTAGTTGCATTGCACACTATTGGAAAACTCAAATTGTAGCTCCTAGCAACTTTTAATTGCACAAAATATCATTTATATTAATTGATTAAAATAACATTTAATTCCTTTACCGTGTTACCAACTTTGGCAAATAATCGACAATCTGGCGATTGTGGAATCCGAGTTTAACGATTTTTCACCTTCACTTTAACTATTGTGAAATCTATATATTTAAAATATATTTAAAATATATTTAATATATTTAAAATACATTTAATATATTTAAAATATATTTAATATATTTAAAATATATTTAATATATTTAAAATATATTTAATATATTTAAAATATATTTAAAATATATTTAATATATTTAAAATATATTTAATATATTTAAAATATATTTAATATATTTAAAATACATTTAATATATTTAAAATATATTTAATATATTTAAAATATATTTAAAATATATTTAAAATATATTTAATATATTTAAAATATATTTAATATATTTAAAATATATTTAAAATATATTTAATATATTTAAAATATATTTAATATATTTAAAATATATTTAATATATTTAAAATATATTTAATATATTTAAAATATATTTAATATATTTAAAATATATTTAATATATTTAAAATATATTTAATATATTTAAAATATATTTAATATATTTAAAATATATTTAATATATTTAAAATATATTTAAAATATATTTAAAATATATAAAATATATTTAATATATTTTATAATTGTATATATTTTATAATTGTATATATTTTATAATTGTATATATTTTATAATTGTATATATTTTATAATTGTATATATTTAATATGTATATATTTAAAATATTTAAAAAATATTTTATAATTATATATATTTAATATGTATATATTTAAAATATTTAAAAAATATTTTATAATTGTATATATTTATTATATTTTATTATATTGTAAAAAAAAATCAAGAGTTATGTGCATTTATCTTATTTGAAATAATAAGGACTAGCAAGACTCCGATGCTTTGCATCAATAAGGAATATGTTGTCAGTTATAAAGTTCTATTGTTAATGACGACTCATATCAAGATGTGTAGAAATATGTTTAACTACTTACATTTGTTTACATTTAACTATAAACATATAAGTATATGACGCCCTAGATTTCGACGGTTAATATCCTACACTTAAAAAAAAATCTACATTGGGTTTATCATATAAAATACAACATACAATTTAGAGTGAATACAAATTGGTTCTGGCTGATCTTATTTAAATAAACTAATTAATTGCTTAAATATTGTGCAGTTTAGCATATCGACAGTTCACTCCCATTCAAATGACGCTTTGATTATAAAAATGGGTTATATAGTTTGGGGGGAGTGACTGTGACGATATATGGCCTCACCTATTAAATATATAGCTATTTCCTCAAAGATGTTTAAAATTTCTGGAAACGTTTTGTTTCTAATGCATACTTTAAAACGTTTCCGTTTCTATACATTTCATTTCAACTTGCTAAGAAACTGTTATATATTTGCATAGGATTTCGATAATAGCACATGTATATTTATATTGTACATATTGTATGTATTTTTAGATTGAACATATTGTATGTATATTTATATTGTACATATTGTATGTATTTTTAGATTGAACATATTGTATGTATATTTATATTGTACATATTGTATGTATATTTATATGCAGATATACATATTGTATGTATATTTATATGCATATATACATATTGTATGAATATTTATATGCATATATACATATTGTATGTATATTTATATGCATATATACATATTGTATGTATATTTATATGCATATATACATATTGTATGTATATTTATATGCATATATACATATTGTATGTATATTTATATGCATATATACATATTGTATGTATATATACATACTGTATATATATTTTAAACAGCGATTATCGGACGTCGATTTGACTCAAGTCGCCTAGTTAAACCTTTAACTCCCAACTTTTATTATCTTAGTAGACATAATTTTTTTTTAAATTATGTTTCCTAGTCATCTAAATAGGACACCTAATTTGTTTTTATACAATGTTTGGATCACTCACTTTGAAAATTAAAACCATCAATGGAGCAATATTTAAAGAATTTGATTTTGAACCATCAGGCTTAATTAAGGTTAAAAATATTTACTTTATTAGCAAAAAAAAAAAAAATCAAATATTGACAGAATTGAACAAAAATCACAATAGGCAAAAAATAAATTGCATAATTCTGTGTGAGGATGTTTCTTGATTTGTTCACTGTTATTTACAAATTAACATAAAATGTTCGTTATTCACCAACACATTGAACTCTACGCTTCCTATTCACGCATGTGATTACCATGAAAACCACTGGGTTATCATCCTACAAATAGGTGGTTTCAGTGTGAGATCACCGGGAGCTGAAGGGTTAACATTTTCTCCTCCGATGCCAATTTTTTTTCCCTTCAACAATTGTTCTTAGGAATATAGAGGTGTTTGGTGGCATTCTTTCACCTGTTTTTGTTTGTCGTGTGATCGATAGATGGCCAA
Organism: Troglohyphantes excavatus; assembly: GCA_963932185.1. Lineage (NCBI taxonomy): Eukaryota > Metazoa > Arthropoda > Arachnida > Araneae > Linyphiidae > Troglohyphantes > Troglohyphantes excavatus. The sequence continues at coordinate 49,609,559 of OZ010677.1, read as the reverse complement.
TGGATGGGAATAAAATGAGCACGGGTGTTAGTTGGACCGTCTACGGCGGAACGCTTTGTCTACCAGGAAGAACATTTTTTATCTCTACAATCCTGAATTTATATTTTTATTTCTTATTACGCCACTGCCTCTCATAAGTCTTTTCTGCGTACACTACTGCTATCTATTTTCATCCTGCGTACATTTAGATTTTATAAACGTAATGAGAAGCAGCGTCATTTTGCGCAACGTATATAGTTTACTTTTCAGAATTTAGAAATTTATATTTTTTCAAGATTTCATAGGCATTCTACAGTTTATTTTAAACGACAATTACACGTAAAGTTTTTTTTCTGCACAATTTAAAATACCAATAATTAAAAATGTAATTAGTTTTACAACCTAAATTTTACTAGTGACTGCATGATTGGTTAGACAAAATTGTATGAAAGGAAAATACATTAATAACTTTAAGAGTTTAGCTTTAGAAAATCTTATCAAAAAATTGTGATGTACCAACTTATTTCCCAGTCCTAGAACCCCCTTAGGATGTGCGACTAGTGCCGTTACACAAAAAATATTTGGGGGGGGGGGGGGGGGGGGCAAAAAATTTCCCAACTTAAGGATTCGAAATTCTCAACTCAACTATTCGAAATTCCCAACTCAACAGTGCTGAATATTCCCAGTTCCAACTTATCAACATTTTTCATCTTTTTTTATATATATTTTAGGTAATATTAAACAGTTCTCTCGAGTAAAACCGAGAAAATCTTTAAAACGAGTAAAAATCTTCATTTATCACATAAAAATTGTGTATATTTGTTGCCTCTATCAATTTATTTGTTATAAAGTGCAAATTTACAACTTTGAAGGTTTTATAAGAATTTGTTGAATCCTCAGTATCGACATTGGTAACATTGGGCGATATTGGCTAATGTCGCAAACGAACGGTCGATATACACCAATCCCCAGCGTGATTGGCCAACATTGGCCCAACATTGTTGTTCTACCTGGGTTGTTAGAACTAGCTTATTTTTATTTTTTCCTTTGTTATCTCAAACTTTTTATTCTCAATGTGTATTTCCTCAAAATTCTAAGTCTATAAGCCTATGACTCATTGACGAATACAAAAAAAATACAAACGAATATTTATAATTTTAAATAAAAAGAGCAAAATATTGCAGACTTTTTACGTAGCGAAGTTATTTAATAAATATTTTATTAAAATGAGAAGTTTCCGCATTTACAGTTAATTATCAACTATATTTATAGATTGTACTTGATAAAAAAGATCTCCATTGGATTTGCAAAAATATGGCGAATTTATTCATAAGTTTGTGTGGAGGTCTAGGACCCGCAGCTGTTAAGAAAAGCGGCCCTGCCCAGACCCAGACCAACGTCTGCTTGAATTAAATTAGTGGCTTTATGTGCGAACTAATTCTCTAAAAATACCCCTTTGTAAACCGGTTCTGAGAAACTTTCTTAGAAACGTCTATAAAAAATACGCAAAAAAATTTTAATAGAGAACTTTTTTTCGATCGTGTTCATTCACCTTAAATGGGAAAAATGTTAATTGAATAGTGGCGCCATCTTGTGAATATTTTATATAAGAATGTAATATGAATTAAAGATCAGATTTGTAAAAAATAAAAATAAATAATGAGAATAACGAATAATTTGTGGATGGGGGCTCTTGAAGAACCAAGCACTGCGAACCGGAGGTATATTGTTCTATCTCCTACAGAAGAAAAATAAATCCTTGATCATTAGGGGCCGTTTATAAATAAGGTTACACTATTTCTCCATATTTTTGACCCCCCTCCCCTATGTTACAAACTGTCACAGTCAGACCCATCGCACCAGGGGGTTATGGGGGGGGGGGGGGGTCGACCCCCTACCAATAATCTGAAAACCCTGAAAGTTGGGTATTTCAACTTCTAAAACCCCCGAGTTGGGAAAATTTCTACCTGAAAAAAATTAATATTAGTATTAACAAATGAAAGCTAGGGAATATTAAAAATCAACCAACTTTGAAAGATTACATTTAAATTTGACCTCAGAATGGACACTGCATTGGAATATGAGTGCAAAAAATCAATGTTTGTGAGAGAACTGTTTAATATTACCTAAAATATATATAAAAAAAAGATGGAAAATGTCGATTAAGTTGGAACTGGAAATCTTCAGCACTTTTGATTTGGGAATTTCGAATAGTTGAGTTGAGAATTTCGAATCGTTAAGTTCGGAAATTTCTTCTTTCAAACCCCCGGTTATGTAAGTGTAAAGTAACAGATTTTTATTTTAGCAAGTATGTATATAATTTTTTTTTTTACTGGATGACATGGCTAAGGATTAAAAAATAATGTAATTAATTATTGTCACATTAAAATATTGGAACTGAAGTTAAAAATTATAAAGACAAAATTTAAAAATAAAATAGTAACAGCTGATTGATTTAAAAAAATAAAGTTATTAAAAATAAAGAAGGAGAAAAACATACTTTCAATAATTTTAATATTTTTAAAGTTTGTTGCAATTCGAATGTTTTTAAAAATAAATATTTATTTTTATGCTTTAACTATTTTCAAACCTGATTATTATTCCACCTTGCTTACAGGCTATTTCATTATTAGCTAAAAACATTCCATATGGGCGGATTGGCCCCCAAGTGGTAAAGTAACGAAAATCTGAAAATGGTGTAACCCCATTTTCCATTATTAAGCAGCTAGATTATCATTTAGCCAAGTGATTTGGCTTCAAATACAATAGGTTTCCCATAAGGAGTTGTCATTCCGCTTAACATTACAGCTTCGTCATCTGACCATGGTTCTGAAATAACGAGGTGCATGTATGAATGTGTGTGTGAATGTGTTCCCGAATCTTTCTTTTTTTCGAGATAGACCCCGAACTGTCGTCAATAGCCCACTGTGCAGCTCTAGTGCGACGTTAATTAACCAAACCAAACCTAACATTACAGCTAACGCTAGTTGCAAACTTTATACCATCTTATCTCCAAACTCTGTTTTTGAACTCAATATCACTTGGCAGCCAAGTCGACCATTTCTATGGTCTGGTGGAGAACAAGTTCTTACACTTTTTTGTAGTGGCGGCTTGGCCTGGAGCTGAATCCGGTGTCAGATTGTATATTTACACACTTGACATAGGCAATGCGATGAGACAAAAAGAAAGTAACCGTAAAACTTATTCATAAAGATCGAATGTACAATGGACTTATGCCATATTTCCCCGAACATTCTAGGCCCGTTGTTGCTTTTAGTTCCACCCCCCTCCCCCCGCCCTTCTAACTTTTTTTTTTTATGTTGAAGCTCAGCTTCTCTAATATTTTTTTTCCTGATCAACGTGCATATACAGTAGAACTTCAATTATCCGAATCAAACAAAGTGGACCGCTAATCATCCGGATTCGGTTCGCTTTCAGAGGGGGGAATCAACAAAATCCACATTTTAGAAGGGTTTTTTTGATCGGTAAATGATATCGTTTTTAATAGCCATTAAATTACATTACAAACTAAAAGTAAAATTCGTTTTAGTACTTAGAAATAAAGTTTTTTTCTTCTTCCGTGAATTATCCGGATAATCGATTATCCGGATGGGATCTGATCCCAATTGATCCGGATAATGGGAGTTCTATTGTTATCCGAATTTTAGAACTCCCATTATCCTAATCAAACAAAGCGGATCGCCAATTATCCGGAATCGTTTTGAAGGGGGAAAAATCAACAATATCCCCATTTTAGAAGTCTTATTTTATCGGTTAATGATATCGTTTTTAATAGCCATTAAATTACATTATATACTAAAAGTAAAATTCGTTTTTGTACTTAGAAATACTCTTTTTTCCCCCGCGTATTATCCAGATGAGATCTGATCCCAATTGATACGGATAATTGGAGTTCTACTATTATCCGAATGTTAGAACTCCCATTATCCGAATAAAAAAAACAATTATCCGGAATCGTTTTGAAGGGGGAAAAATTAACAAAATCCACATTTTAGAATTTTTTTTTTATCGGTGAATGATATTTCTTTTTATAAAGTCATTAAATTACATCGTATATATTAAATTAAAATTCGTTTTTGTACTTAGAAATAATCTTTTTTCCCCCCGTGAATTATCCGGATGGGATCTGATCCCATTGGATCCGGTTAATTCGTGTTATACTGTTTTTAATTTCAAGTATAAAAGATGCTTTAAAATAACGTGTTATTACTATCAGAGTTAAACCAAAAGGATTCAATCAAATTTGTGAATAACACATGAAATTTCTTACTTACTTACCAAGTAAAACTTTTCTCGAACTGTATCTTTGTATAAACGTAGCAAGGCGCGCGGATTACGAGTAACTGGAACATATAATTTTTAAACCTGCATCTAAACAAAATATCCGATACATATCTTAAAACACTTGAATGTGTCATTCCGAATAAGCCATAAAATAACAATTTATTCCTGGAATCGTATAGCTTTTTCGCCGAATTGGCGATCGCTTTTCGGAAAACAAGTCTTAACTTGAATCTCGTAATAAACGATTCGTGGAATAGCGGCAGCTGACAATTCATCATCTTATTTCGCAACCCATCCTAGGAGATTTGAAGAAAATAGTATTAAACTCACTTTATGCATGTGAGAGTTTGAGATATTAGTTTATACATACTTATATCCAGGGTCTATATCAGGCATCTATGGTAACGGGGTCCAAACAAGTCCTATTGAAAGTCAAGAAAAAAAATTAAAAATCGAATTACTTTAAAATCCTAAAAATTGTTAATTTTGTGTGGGGGGGGGGGGGGCAAAAGGGAGTGGGGGAATTGATTACCTCCAGACAGAAACACGATGTGAAGTTAAGAGTGTGAAATCAAAATTACCTCCCAACCAGGGACCGACTTACAAGCTTAGGGGCCCAGGGCAAAAGAACATTAGGGGCCCCTTGATTTAACTCAAAATAAAACTACTAAATTTATGTATAGGCACACAATGCAAAATGACGTAATCAATTAGCGTTAATGCAAATTTAAATACTGTGAAAAATTAATTTTTTTATAACTGCTAAATTTTTTCTTTTGAGAATTTGACTTAATGTTAATGGTCGGTACTTCAACAAAGTTTCTTCATTTGTTTCTGTTTCTTTTAGCTTTTTTTAGTTGTGCCAGATTCGTACGTTCTACCCATTTTATAGTTAGAAAATGATTAATGATTACAATATCAGAAAATTTGGTTTAGGAAAATAGTTTCTTTGACAAGCGCAATGAAAAAGGCGACATACATCGTGAACGTGCTGAAAAAGTTCAATTGATTTAATTGGATGAAATAGTAGAAGTTTTGTAAAATAATTAACAATTGATTTAAAAAATATTATAAAATAATTTAATTGATTTAAAAAAAAAATCTTTAGTAAATTTATTTTTAATCTTTTTCACATATATTTAGCATTAAATCATTTTGGGGGGCCCCCTTAAAATGGGGGCCCTGGTCAAGTGCCCCGAATTCCCTGCCATAAAACAGTCTCTGCTCCCAACCCGGAAAATAATTTTCAATAGATGGAGTTGAGGTAATTTTTTTCTTCTTAATTAAGCCTAACATGGCGTCATCGTGTTTCGCCAAATGGAGCCGTATGCTGCTGCAAAACATGCTATGACAACCACATACTATGAGAATTCTCAAAATTTGAATTTGTTCTCCAAATATATTTCATAATTAGGGAGTGGTTTACTAATTTTCAAAATAGCTATTGACAACTGCAAAAAATAGTTCATAACAATACGCGTATTCCAGTGGCGGCTCGCCCACTACAGCAAGTACAGCCGGGCTGCACCTAAATTCATTAGTGTATTTTAAAACTAAAATCACATATTTTTCTAATTTTCTTAAATGAAGATTAGAATTGAAAATGAAATTTCTACGGTAGTAAACAAAATTTCCGATAAATAGCAAGCATGTTACCGTAATGCACAATTCAGGAGGGGGAAAACTCCATTCAATCAAATTGCAGCTAAAAAGCGAAATTTGAAATCGGCTGCATCGTTGCCATGGCAACCTCTACGTAGTATGGAGATTTCCCCCACCGCATTTGTGAGAAGGTACAGCCGAAATGAGTTTTCTCGTTTTAGCTGTACTTGAGGTTCGATATGCTGATTGGCTGAAACTATAACTTACGAGAATATTTCCAAACGGAAATGGTTTTCGTGATACATTTACTGTGTGCTGTTGTTTCAGGACATGGTCCTGCTGTTGTTTCGTTATTTAAGTTATATTAAAATTAACCGATTCGTATGTTTAAAAGAAAGCAGGATTGCTTTCATTTAAAAAAATACGTTAGTGTTTTCTATTTTTTTCGCATGTTATCATTTCGTAAAAATTGAAAGGAAACTTTGCTTTGAGTAGTGAATAATAAAGAATTTCCGTTCTTGTATGGTTTTAGGATAGGAAATGGGGGGGGGGGGGGGTCAATGATTTCGGCTGCACTAACATATTCGACCACGGGCCGCCACTGGCGTATTCCCGTTTACTTGAATGATAATTAATAATTTATTTTGAGGGAAAAAAATTATAGGAGGAGGGTAGAAGAGAGAAGTTTGTTATTATTATTATTATTATTATTATTATTTTTTTTTGGGGGGGGGGGGGGTCCCCCTTTAGATACAGGGCGGGGAAATAAGGTACCTAAAGAAATCCGTTGCTCACTCACAGAACCTATGAGAAATCTATGCCTACATGAGTACCCCTGCCTCTCTCCCCCGATTTAATTTTACATAAACGTCTTTAAAATTAGCTACATATGGAATCAGTATAGGAAACTATATGTTACGCTTTTAGGGAGATCCGTTCGGGCTCTTAACTTAAGCAGGCACGTAGGTAAGGGGGGGGGGGGGTTAGGGGGTTCAAACCCCTCCCATTGTAAGTCAAATAAAAAAAAAATTAAAAACCGAATTACTGTGAAATTAAAAAAAATAGAGATTTTAGGGGAGGGGGGTGGGGAGTAAAAGAATACCACAGTGGGCATGGGGTATAGAGACCGCAAGACGATGACGTCATGTTAGGTTTAATTTGAAATAAAGATAACAAAGGGAATAGATCGTCAAACGGGGTCGTAAAATAAGACTTAAAAATAACAAGACTAAGATGCTCCAAGACCGCATAATTTCTTTAATCTTAAAATACTTTAATATAAGTTGCCAGTTTATTCTAAAACAAAACCATCTCCCATGTTTTCTATAACGGTTTTTAATTTATTGTTTTTGTTGGCCCGTGAAAATACCTGCTTTTTGAGTATTATCTAAATTTCGCGAAAAACAAGCGAGCGTTTTTTTTTCTTACTTTTTGTACGAATCAACCCAGGACGCAGACCAGTCGGCTCGTATCGCCTTTTTTATTTTTATTTAATTCTAAAAATAGATCAAACACTCTTTCTTTCATCAAATATGTATATGAAACTTTTTACATTAAAATGTAGTATTGCGTAATCTATAGGTGCCGAACTTCTGAGCATTTTCCTTCGATCCTGGTATTTTCAGCGTTATTTCGTAAATAAACCTTGTTTTATTACTCTTTGCGGTTCTGTTCCGGTCGACACCCCCGCCCCTTGAGGAAGTTTGGAATTGCGAGTTTTAAAAATCTCTGATTTGAGAACATTTAAGCCCAAAGAAATAGCAAATGAAAGTGGGGGAAGATTAAATTGCCCAACTTGTAAGATTAAACTTAAATTAGACCTCCGAACGGACACTGCATTGTACGTCGTTGCATATTGGACTATTGGCGACGGTTCGGGGTCCATCTCGATAATGAGGACAACACCTGGCGCCGAAATTGGTAAATTTTTTGTTTCTTTTAGATCTTTGAATTAAAATGACCTTTACAATTTAAATTTAATTAATGGAAGTTAATATTTATTGGTAATAAGTAAATAATTTTCTCTGTATTAAATTATGTATATTTAATGTTTAATTTAAAATTATCAGTGGCGATTGGATTGCACAATTCCATTCAATTTCGCTTGTTTTTACTTCCACTATACTTTAGATCATGTAGCCTTTATAATTTATATTATTCTTTACTAGTTTTGGTCAACTAAAACGCTTATTAGATCTTTAAACACTCATAACTATAAATTATCTAACTAGTCGTTACCACACATATTATAAGGATTCTCAAACTTAAAATTTGTTCTCAAAATTTATTTCATAATTAAGGAGTGATTTACTAATTTTAAAAGTACAGTTATTGACAACTGTTAAACGTTGTTAATGACAGTGATAACTGTTTCTGCCTCGATATTCAAATGCCAACGTATTCCTTTTTACTAATGAAAATTTATAAATTTGTTTGAGAAAAAAAAAATGTGTGTGTGGGGGGGGGGGGGGGGGGGAGAAGTTTGTTGTTGATGATTTTTTTTTTTTAGGGGGAGGGGGGTTTAAGGATTCCCCCTCTAAGGGGGACCCCCCAAAAAAAAACGGATTTCCTTAGGTACCTTAACCCCCCCCCCTTGAGAAGGGGGGGGGGGGGAGGATAAGCAAAGAAATCCGTTGCTCAGTCACTGAACCCCCCCCCCCCCCCCCCCCCCCCCCATGAAAAATCTATACCTACGTGCCTGAACTTAAGTGACAAACAGCTCGATTGCTATAAACCTGGTCTCTTTCGATACAGACTAGACCTCCGGTCGGCTGCCCCGGAATTTTCCGTCATTGGATTCCTAGTTTTTCCAGCAATACACATAATTTTGTAATTATTATATATACTTTATTCTTAAAATCCGTTTGATTTTGGAATAAATTAAAAGCTCTTTCTTGAAAATCAATCGGGAGATTTAAAATAAAAAATTAAATAAATTTTCTAAGAAACTTAATTTAACTCCGCTGCAGAGAAAACATCTTGACAATTTCGGTAATTTGTTGGTCCGAGGGTTAGGGTTATGTGTCAAAACATGCACACAGATGCGTATGAAATCTTCAATTAAAGCAAAGCATTTCCCGGTAACGAAAAAAAAAAATCATAAAACCTACATCAGATTTCTGAAATTGAAGGTTTTATGCTGGAAAACTGCGTTTTCTTAAAGATCTATTCAAAGAAAGGTTTTTGTACCAAAAACCTGTAAAAAATCTTCAATTTTGAAGCAATAAAACTATCAAAGAAAAAAAATGCGGATTTTTTAAAGGTTCTATGCAAAAAAAAAAAAAAACTTAAAAAAAAAAAATTAAGGTTTTTTTTCTTCTCCAAATTCTTTTATAAAACCTTTAATTCTTGATGAAGGTTTTATGTTGACTATTTTGGCTGGGCCATGTTTGTGGATAGGGGCTCACGGCGCCAAACCGAACAGCATTGACTATTTCCAGAACTATTGGCAAGGCAAGGTTTTACTTGACGATTAATCTATTACTATAATCGGCTGAAATGACGTTTCACGTAAACCATTCCGACTGTACTCCGATACAGCCACATACGACTTTTTTTTTTCACAATTAAAGGAAGCATTTTTTTAATAAAAAAAAAATTCTGATACAAATGCAGTAAAAATAAATGTTTTACTGCTAAATCTGGTGATCAAGCTCAAAGAATAGTTACTCTAAGTTTAGCTTCCAGAGTTGTAATCATCCATTTCAAATTTGTGCCGATTTCTTTGTAAAGTGTGTCGAAGAAAATTCCAAAAAAGTCCAAAACTTTATTTTCTTAAATAATAATTTTCACATCTCTCTTCGTTTTCTACAAATAACATGTTAAATGCAATATTAAAATCGGGTAATATATTTTTATTTTTGAATGATTTAAACTAGCATGCTAAAAATAATACATATCATCCCATTTGGTAAATTCATAAAAATGTAACTCGTCTAACTTAAGACATTTTTCCAGTAAAAAAATAAGAACTATGCTATATATATCCTCCAAGTGATGTAGAAATATTTTTTTCTCATTCATTCCATTTGCGGCGTGAGCCCACGACGGTCGTTTTCTTGACGAGCTCCGTGATTTAACGTAACAAGTGCGAATTTTAATTCAGCGTTGCCTGGACTGGAAGCTGTTTTAAACTGGGGTGTATCTCTGCATAGGGGTTTTGAGTGCCTGTGCAGGTGAGTGATTTTCATTTATGAGTGATAAAAAGGGCGCTTCGCGCCCAAAAAAGGCTATCAATGCTAAGCCTAATCCTGATAGCGTGGTACCGCTGGATGTTAATACTGTGAATGATTTAAATTCCTCTTCTGTCCATGACATGGAAAATCTTAATAATAGTGTTAATAAGAATGTTAAACATGTTATTTCTAAAGTTATTAATCCAGCCACTGGTCTGTTTGAAAACTTTACTACTGAAATCGATAATGTAACTGGTGCCGTTTCTGTTAGTGCTACTAGTATTGCTGCAGTTCAAAGTGGATTATTTCCAAACTGCATTATTAAAAGTAACTGTAATGTTAATGATAACAAACAGACCATTAACTCTAATGATAAAAGTAATGATAACTCTTTGGAGCGTATGGATAGCAGTGATTTGTTCCCGGATTTGGACGACTGCGAAAACGTCATGGACGTAAGTAACAGTGGCGTTCCCGATCCGGACTGCATTAAATTAACTGAAACTGTCGAGGAGATGGCTTATTTGGAAAAAGAAATTATCTTGCGTAGGGAAACTGTTACTAGGGGATTAAATGGGTATGAGCAATATAAAGGGTATATGCATGATACCGACGTTAAAGTTATTGAATGCCTAGTTAAAAAACGCGAAGAACTTAAGGTAGCTTTGTCTACCATTCCTAAATGTGAGAATAGTAAGTGCTATAAGCACAATATTGATGGCATTAGTGCTAAAGGTAAGAGGACCCGTGCTAGGTCGGTCTCTAATGGAAAGAAGGCTAAAAAACCAAACCCTGATATGGGTAAAATGGGTACTCCGGGTGATGTGTCGGGGGCAGCTGGTATGGACAATGATGGTTTCAGGTTCCCAAAAAACCCAGTAAAAGCTGCAAAATTTATTCCTATCCTTAATAATGAAACAGAAACTTCAAACCAATTCGATGAACTCAATGCTCTCAATGAACAGGTAGAGAGAGATGGCGCTAGGCCACCACCACCTTTCTTCATTGAAGTTACTAAGAACATTAAGGAAGTGTTAGCTCAAATTCAAAATGTCACTAAATGCAGAACTAAAGCAGCGGGTGAATACATCCGAATGTTCACAAAAGACGATACGGAGTATCGAAAACTACAAACTTTTGTTAAAGAAAACAATATTTCTGGATATTGTGTTACTCCAAAGACTAAAAAGCCTCTTAAGGTTGTCATCAAAGGTCTCCTTACTGATTTCACTTGTGATGAAATCAAGCAAGATTTAATTGATCAGGGTTTTGACCCAATCAGCGTCACCCAACCCATTAATCGCTTTACTAAACGTCCTCTGAACTTTTATACGGTGGAGCTCCCCCGTAATGACACTAATGAGAAAATCTTCGAGCTTACCAACTGCTCTTTCATGTCGGTTGTTATCGAACATTTTCAGCACAAAAAGGGGATAATGCAGTGTTTTAACTGCAATAAATTCAATCATACTGCCAACAACTGCATGATGCCACCGAGGTGTCTAAAGTGTGGTCTTAACCACACCACAAAATCATGTAACAGGCCCAGACAGGAAAACCCTGTCTGCATCAATTGCAAAGAGGTGGGGCATGTTGCTTCTTTTAGGCAATGCCCAAAATACCCTAAAACTAAGGCTGAGAGAGAGCAAGAAAGGAAAGCAAATGCCCAACTAATTAGAGGGCAGACCAGACCAACAGCCAATCACAGCCGACCTTATGCTAATGCAACCGTAAGCGGACTTTCTTATGCTGGGGCAGCCGCAAACGGCATAAATTTCAATCACAGTAACGATAATCTCCCTCAACTAAATAACTTTACCAATGCTAATGATATCTCAAGTTTTACAGAAGCAATTGCCAACATTGGCCCAATTGTGGAGTTAATAAATGAAATTGCAGGTCTGTTCAACGGTATGGACAATGTTAATGCTCTTTTGAGTAAATTTAAGGAAAGTAAAAACTCAGCGGAAAAATTTCAAGCATTGACTGAATTCGGGATCAGGATGAATCCCATACCAATTACCCAGGTAGCACAACAATATTGCCCAATATTGGGCCAATGTTGGCCAATCTCACTGTGGATTGGTGTATATCGACCGTTCGTTTGCGTCATTAGCCAATATTGCCCAATGTTACCATGCCGATGCTGAGGATTCAGCAAATTCTTATAACACCTTTAAACTTATAAATTTGCACTTTATAACAAATAAATGGATAAAGACAACTAATATACACAACTTTTATGTGATAACCCAAGATGTTAATTCGTTTTAAAGATTTTGTCAGTTTTAATCGGCGAATCTTGGTCAAAATCGGTCGGCAATATTCCCATGTCAAATACTGAAGTTCCGACAAAACTTCTAAAAGTTTTAAAAACTACATTTGTTAACAAAAAAATTGTGTAGCAAGAATAATTTTCCACATTTTTAAAGTAATATCTTCAGATTTTTACACGTTTTAAAAATTTCGCCCCTGAATCGACTGATATTGGTCAGTTATCAAGGTGCGCATGCGCAGAATATGTTTCAGTTGTTTACTTCGGTCGTGCGTGGGTCGTGCTTTGAAATGAAATGGCGCTAAAAGCCCGGGCTTTGCATGTGATGTGAAGAAGGAAGTATCAAATGCAGGTAAATATTTATCAAAAGTCAACCGATTATTTACAGATTATACAAATATTAAGGGAACGACCAACAACAGGCCCAGCACCCAACAAGTATTGTTTACTTGTTGAGTCAAGTGTAGCATTTTTACAGATTTTGTTGTTTGTACGGAATTGACAGTACCTACTGGAAGCGTTGTATCATGATCGTATGAGTTTATAAAAAACTTAGATTTTCTTAAACTTATTTATAGGAAAAAACAGATTTCATTAATTGTGTTTTTATTGTAGTAAGTTATTCAGATCGGAATATTTTTATAGTTCTCTAAATAAGTAAATGTAATTGTTTCGTACTCGAAATATAGTCGAAACTCTTTTCTTTCGGGTAACTTCTACCAAGTTCTCTACACTCTAAAAGTGCCTAGCAATTTTCTAAATGATATATTATTAAGGAATGTTTAATTATGGAAATTTAATTTCCAAATCTGATGTTTTAGATAAGTTACAAAACAATTTATCCTAGCAGTGGCATGTACAGCCCACATTTTAAGAAATTTCAACTTGGGGCAAAGTAAATTTTTCAGATAGCAGAATCCCAGAAGTAAATGAAATCTTGGTACTTAAAATAGCAAATTTAAACTAATTTAATAAACTTAGTTTAAAATTATATGTTCCGAAAAAAATGTATTTAAATTTTTTTATCTAATTCATGAAATTTTCTAATGGTTAATAAAAGTATGTTTTTTTTTGGTCATAATGTAAAATTTTATTTTAAAATATATATTTCTGCAATCATACAAATGTAAAGTTTTAAATCTAAAGTACATATACATCTAAATATGTATACTTGGGTAAATCTTAGACAAGTACCCGAGCATATATTGCAAACAAAATGTGCATTAATAACATTACACATTAATAAGTAGCCTTTACTTTATAAGATTAACAATAATATTCTATTTGTATTTGGAAAATATTTTGTTTTATAGCACTAAAATATAGAAAAATAAGTAGTTTAAATTTTTTTTTAAATGTTATCGTATTGGTATATTATAACATACGTTAGGTAAAATTAGACATAATACTTTTTTAAAACTTGTTATCATTTCTGAAAAATGCTTTTAAAAAATCTATGTCCTTGTAAATTACTGCTTCTGGCAACTTTTGTTGCCGTTCCTTCATCTACAGAAATTTTAGCACTGACTTGCGGGCATTGAAAAATTGTTTCTTTTCCATTTAAAACTATGACGAGTCTTATTAATTGTTTCGAGATTAGCCGACTGCCAATGATCTGACATCTACATGTTGTAGCAGGAAATGACCCTTTTCACTTAGAATGTAGTGCGGCCAGAAGAATTGACCCTAATGATTTTTTAAAAGTTCCCTTAGCCACATTTTTTTTTTTTTAAGCGTACAGAATGTGATGCACAAATATCCAATCTCCTGGGAAGACTTGGAATTTCTTCAATTCAATCCTAATAACTTTCAAAAATAAAGTTACTGAAATTGGTTACCTCTTCGGGAAATAATCATTATGCCTACGATTGTCCGCTGATGTTACATTACATAATTTTCTTGTTCTCATTTTCATAATAATTTTAATAAAAAATATTTTATCCCTTTTCGATCACATGTAAGTAACAAACTTACAGTTCCAGTCCCAGAATATTTACCAATATAAAGAATTAGTAATTATATAGTTGTTAATTACTGAGGAAATTGCATAACTTTTTTAAGATATTAACAATTTTCGGTAGAAAATTTATTTACTATCCACTGTATGGAAATACTTTCAAAATATTAAAAATTGCTATTGGAGCTGTATCCAATATTTATTTTTAAATAAGTAACTTTTTATATAATATTTGGTTCAAATGCATTGTGCGGTTCCCCTTGACAACTTTTTAAAAATGATATATTCACAATGCTAACACATTCTGGGCAACAACCGGTTTTGTTGAAAGAACTCAATTTTCTCTCTGCAGGGTTGCTGAAAATGTTAACTAGATTTGGCAGGGAAATCAAGGAAACCGTAGAGTACGTTTTAACCATATATTCGAGAAATATACTAGGACATAATTTAGTTAAAGGCATTTTACTGTTCCAGAATTCCACATTTTGTCAAAAAAAAGCCTTACCTACCTTATTTGTTATGGATAACAATTTATAAGAAAATGTAATGTTAGCCTGTTTAGTAGTTATTGTGTACAAGATGGTAATGATAACAAGCCAAACTAATTGAATATGCTTAATCGCTATATTGCACAATCTTTGAGTGCATTATTTATTAAATCTTCATTTGGTTATTCAGATGTGTCTTAATTCCAGAATATATTAATTCCATTATGATTTGAAAGTTCTCTGCAAATTTAAAATATATTTTAAGCCGGCATATAAAAAAAAGTATACTAGGCAGTTGGCCAAAGCATTTGAAGTACTTGCTAAAATCGATTTAATACCATGTTGAAATTTAATGTAATATTTTGTTAACACTCAAGCATGTATTTAAACAATTTTAGTCGTGTTATTTTTTTTAGAAAAAAGTTTGAGGAATAAATTAGAACAACATGATATACAGCATTAAGAAACTGATCACTAGATTTATTAAGAAAATGATCGCTAGATTTCCTCATTCAGTAATTTTTGACTTGTTATCTAGCATTTGGTATTTTTCTCTTTCCTTTAATATGTGTTATTCCTATTTTATTTTAGCTGAATTTCCACTAGAGCTGCTCACTGATAACTTGAAGAGGCTGCATTGATTAGCCCCGAGATCTCTTCTGAAACCTGATTTATGAATATTGAGCTCAGCTTGAAATTCATTTCAAGACATATACTCCACATCCTGTAGCCTGAAGAGCCACTCGGATACCAACTACTAAGTCAACAAACACCCGAACTGGCACCTCGCTCTCCCAAATTTCCACACCATGACCAATGTGAGGATATTTGGGCCATGATAGATTTATCTCCAGCCCCTTTTCCCACCCTGCCTTTGTTGGCCTTGTGGACAATTCAAGGCTAGCAACAAACTCACAATACTCTAATTAAAAGATCAGAACTTTTATGTGAAGACTATTGAGTGTGAAAGCAGATTTGCTTAAAAAATTGAAATACTAAAGTAGCAAGTGTTAAAATAAAAATGTGGTTTAATAACTTTTAGAATGTTATTTAATATTTAAAATAAAACTTGTGCACTAATGATGGAGGTAGTAGTATGAATCGTTAACCACTTATATGATTGAGTCACAAGGTTATATGATTGAGTGATAAGGTTTGTTTAGAAGTGGTCTCAGTGGAATAGTTGGAAGTGGTTTTCACTATATTAATATTTATTATTAAAAAATGTAAAATATTAAATATAAAAAAACTTTTTAAAATGTAATTTTATTATATATTTACTAATGTATATACATTAAAAGTTAAAAATAAGCGAACATTTTTGCATGAGGCACTCAAGTAAATGTAGAACATTTGTTAATTTTTAACTTAAAAAGATTTTTTTTAAATTTATTTTATAATAAACAGCAGTAGTGAAAGCAAACTGCTGTAAACTTTAATGTTGGTAGAAATAATTTTCATGGATGTCTTTTTTTTGTATTCGATTTTGTTAATTGACTTAAGTTTATTTTATAATTATCCATAGAAATCAACTAAATTCTTAAACTTTCTCATAATGAGGCATTAGCATCATTAGTCGATATTACAATTAAAGAACGATCTGTAAACACAGCTTCATACTTTTCAACTACAGTCAAATTATAAGGAAAATGTCTTAGCTCAGTTACTAGGTGTTAGTTTTTTTTTTTTTGGTTCCTAAATTGCAAATAATTTGAAATTGAAACACAATGTAAATAAATATAATTTTTACTTTCTTTACAACAACTGACATCAAACACAATACACATTTTTAGAAATTTATTTTGCTAATAATAAGTAAGCAACTTATCAAATTATATTATATATTGGAGCATATTTAATTTTTATCAATATATTTCATGCTTATTTTATATCGAATATTTCATGCATTCAACTGTTGTACTACAAATACCAACTTAGTAGTATTTTAGATTAGAAAATCACACTTGACGTGTTGTAAATGACGTATGTGATCCAAACTTCAAGGAGTATCCAAATTATTCCACAATACCTGTTGCGTTAGATTTCTTTTTTTTACAATAGAAGGGAGTCATAATAGTTAATTGAGGTAAGTGAAATTGGCCCAAATATTTTATGCCACATAAAATAGAATTTAAATTTGGATTTCTTATAAATGCTAAAAAGTTTTTTAAAAAGCTGAAATTTGTTTTAGTATTTTAACTAGATTGCTGAAAAGTTTACAAAAACCTGCTTAAATGCAGATATCTAACTGTCTTAAGATATTAAACTAGACTACTAAAAATTCTTAAACTTGCTTATCAGTCTAGCATCATTAACCTTAACAAAAAAAAAAATTCTCCATTTTCAAAACTAATTTACTTCGGTGTAAATAACATTTACAATAGCTTGGTGATCAAATTTACTCTCAAAATGGATACTTTTCACATATAGTACTTCAATATAAAAGTATTCACTACATTTTCCTCATTTTTAAGAATTATCTTTAATATGTTTTAAACAAATTAAGTCTTAATTTTTTTTAATGTATTAGATGAAGAAATACAAGATAATATTTTGAATTGTGTTTTTAATTTTTTTAAATGGTAATGTATAATACATTTCATTTAGAAAAGTAAATGTAAATATATTTTTAAATAATATTACAGTTAACTTAGTTCAAAATTAACTAATTTAAATTCTTTTGAAGAATTATAAATTTGTAATTTTAGGAAATTTTAATTATTAAATTTTTGAATTATAATTTTATTGCTATATTTTTATTATATAGATTTTGAATAAAAATATTTTTATGTTACCAAGAGAAAGAAAATTAGTAGTATAGTCCAATATTTTCCACAGAGGAAAGAATATTTTTCATGCAACAGCTTTAAATGATCAAAAACAAAATGTTTTATAAAAATATTTTTTTTTAAAAATTGTCATGGTATTGTTCATCAATATTGTAAAACGCTGCTTTCAAATATATTCGATTTCGGCTAATGTCGAGTCAATCAATGTAAATCGGCCGCCTTTTATTTAATATTGACATATTGCTTTGGCAATATTTGCCAATATTGATAAAAGGTTAACCATTTGACATTGGCCAACCCGACATTCGCCAATATTAGCCGACCTAACGTTAGTCAATATTGGCCAATATCGGTTGAGCAATATTTGCCAATATTGATAAAAGGTTAACCATTTGACATTGGCCGATCCGACATTCGCCAATATTGGCCAATACCGCTGTACAATATTGGCCAGTTCAACATTACCCAATATTGGCCAATATCGGTTCGGCAATATTGCCCAATATTGATAAAAGGTTAACAGTTTGACGTTGGCCGATCCGACATTCGCCAATATTGGCCAATGTTGCCGAAACTCTCTTTGCCGATATTGGCCAATATTACTGTGCTACCTGGGTATTGACGATGACCAATAAAAGAAATAAGAAAATCATCAATAGAAAACATATGAATATATGTTTTTGGAATGCGAATGGTGTCTTAAAGCAAATGTTCACTCTTAGAGACTATCTTGATAAATACCAAATTGACATCTTACTTGTGCAGGAAACTCACCTACGAAGTGTTCATAAACTTTTCATTCCTAACTATATTTCACACAGGTCAGACAGAGAGATTGATGTTGGCACTAATGCATATGGTGGGACTGCGATTCTCATCAATAAAAACCTCCCTCATCAGCGTATCTCCCTACCAAAATTTAAAAGCATCGAGGCTACGGCCATCAAACTTGAACTTAAAAATCAAGAACCAACAACCTTTGTCTCTATTTATGTACCATGTGGAATTTCCTCAGTTGACTTCCAAAGTGACCTTGGCCATCTTTGCAATATCAATGGTAATGTCATCATTGCTGGAGACTTTAATGCTCATCACCGCAATTGGAACAATACCTCCAATAATTCAACTGGCTTACAAGTTATGAAAATTATTCATAATAACAAAATGGAGATTGATTTCTCAACCACGCCCACTCATTTTACAAGTACGAATAGTACAACCATAGACTTTGCCCTCATAAAGGGATTTCACTTCCACTATAAGATTGAGTCCTTGCCGGAATTGTCTTCGGACCATAATCCGGTCAATATCTACTTTGACTTAACTTTTAATTTTGATATTAAAAATAACCCGATCTCCACCAATTGGGAGAAATTTAAACTTGAAATCAACGAAATTTCTGTCTTTCAAGGAAGAGTGGTTAAACCTGAAGACATTGATCAAAATATTGAAAAACTTACTGAGAAAATCATGGAAAGCCATGAAAAAGCATCCAAAATCTTAGCTATTTCAAGTAAAAGACACATCCCGCGATACATTAAAAAACTAACCACTGAGAAAAATAAACTCAGAAGAAAATGGCAATATTATAAGGATCCAGCTCTGAAAACTCAACTGAACAGGGCGGAATTAGTTATTCGTAAGGAAATCCGTAATGTAACTAACAGAGACTGGAATAATCACATTGAAAAATTTAGTGCCACTGATAACTCTGTCTACAAGACAGCATCTTCACTTAAAAGAACTTTCAAAGAAATCCCACCATTGACCCAAAAGGGAGGTGGTATAGCAGAAAAAACCAGAGACATTGCGGAAACTTTAGCTAATAGCCTCAAAGATCAATTTACTTGCAACAAAATCAGTCACCCTAAAACGGAAAAACTTGTCAAAAAGGGCATTGAAGATTACTTGAACAAACCTAAAAATCCTGATTACAACAGAGTCTCTGTCACTGAAGTAATTAAATACATCAAGAAGATCAAGGTCAAGAAGTCGCCAGGCAGGGATGGCATTACTAATAAGATGGCTAAGTTCCTTACCACCAATATTATCATTCTTATCACTGAAATTATCAACAACATGTTACAGTTTGGATACTTCCCATCTAGCTGGAAAATTGCTAAGGTTATTCCTATACATAAAGAGGGGAAGGATCGATCCCTTCCTGATAGCTACAGACCTATATCATTGTTACCTATCTTCAGCAAGATAGCAGAATCTGTCATTCTTACAAGAATCAGAGATCACCTTAATCAAAAGAGCATCATTACCCCTGAACAGTTTGGCTTCATGCCGGGGCTTTCAACAACTCATCAACTTCTTCGTGTTGTTGAGTATATCCAACACCACCGTAACTGACTCAAGGCCTGCGCACGCTGTCGATCAGAAAGCTATGAGTCATCAAAGGTAGACCTACCGAAAGACACAGCGCCATTCAATTCAACGGCTGAATCCGTTCGTTGCAAATATAAACAAGGTTGTTTTCGAAGCGCGAAAAGTTAATTTTATTTATATATTTTATTAATTATTCTGCAGTTTTAGGAACGTCAATTACATAAGATGCCTTCTCGGTGCTGCGTGCCTAATTGCAAAGGGAATTATGATAGAGTTCTTGAACGTGTGACTATTTTAAAATATCCCGAAAATGTCGGAACTCGAAAAAAATGGATAACAGCGATACCTAGAAAGGATTTCATACCTTCCAAGTCTTCTAAGGTAAGTTGTATTTTTGTAATTACTTATAAATAACAAAGAATTAAAAATGGTTCTTGAAATTTGAATCTATTTCCTGCATATTTACTTCAATACAGTGTGAAATGTTCGTCATTATTTTCATGCATTACTAATGTAGGAATCATTCCACATAAAATATTGGAATTATTTATTTCTTATAGCAATATTTGGGAGTTAAGGTAATATTTAATGCTCTTATTGTTACAGAAACAAGGTTTATATTTGTATCTGTATCGATTCAATAAACAGAAGTGAGTTTAAGCTTTTCATAAAGTTTGTATAAACATATTTTTTTGAAAATCTTTCTTCGGCCTATCAATTTGAGAACAAAATAAAAACTTCAATAATTCTTAATTGTATGTTTAGAATAGGCCCTGCTCATTCCAGAACATTCTCCATTTATCTAGAACAATTTATTGTACCTCACCCAATAATATTTTACACTTTACAAGTTAACGTTTTACTAGCTGAACCAAACATGTTAGAATGAGATGGAATTGCAACAACCTCTGTATTGAAAATTCATTGGAGCTGACGCGCGGGTTAAATTTGTTGCCCAGTTTCATTTAAAATAGAACTGCCCCATTAAACAGTCCTAAATATGTATTTAATTCAATTATATTTTTCTTATTTGCTGATATTGATAGTAACAAGCTTTAATTAATTTTTTTAAAGGTTCAATCTTACCATCAACCCGATACTTCAAGATCTCCAGGGGGAGGGCGAGAAATACAAAGTCCTCGCATTTGCCGATGACAAACTTCTGATGACATCCAGTCAAGTAGAGCTCCAGTCCATGCTCGACCGTCTCTACACCGTGACAGAGGCTCTAAGCCTAAAAGTCAACGCGAGCAAATGCCCATCGATCCACCTGTCAGGGAAGAAGCCGGCGGGCCTGCGCCCATTGAAGTGATTCCAGACAACATCCCGACATCCTTCCTGGGTAACCCCATCGGCTACAACCTGCTCGAGAATTCCCCGGAGATTGCGAAGATCATCCACCTAGGAAAAAAGATCGGCGGATCCAGCCTCGCCCCGTGGCAGAGGATAGACGCTTTGAAGACGTTTCTCTACCCTCCCTGTCCTTTGCCATGAGAGGTCACCAATACACCAAGCAGCAGCTGCGTCAGGTCGACAATCACATGAGGGCCCACATCAAAGGGACCCTCAATCTGACTGGCGTGGCTTCAAACGCTTCTAATGATTAGACAAACTGTCTTACTGTACGTTATTTACTTGCTGTTCAACGTGTATCTTTTATAATTTATCTGTTCCACATCGTGTATCCTCCATCTGCATATTTACACGTAGAAGACGAACTGTCTTACTGTACGTTATTTACTTGCTGTTCAACGTGTCATCTTTTATAATTATCGGTTCCTCGTGTTTCCTCCACCTGCATATTTACATGTAGAAGACGGACTGTCTTACTGTACGTTATTTACTTGCTGTTCAACGTGTCATCTTTTATAATTATCGGTTCCTCGTGTTTCCTCCACCTGCATATTTACATGTAGAAGACGGACTGTCTTACTGTACGTTATTTACTTGCTGTTCAACGTGTCATCTTTTATAATTATCGGTTCCTCGTGTTTCCTCCACCTGCATATTTACATGTAGAAGACGGACTGTCTTACTGTACGTTATTTACTTGCTGTTCAACGTGTCATCTTTTATAATTATCGGTTCCTCGTGTTTCCTCCACCTGCATATTTACATGTAGAAGACGGACTGTCTTACTGTACGTTATTTACTTGTTGTTCAACGTGTCATCTTTTATAATTATCGGTTCCTCGTGTTTCCTCCACCTGCATATTTACATGTAGAAGACGGACTGTCTTACTGTACGTTATTTACTTGCTGTTCAACGTGTTATCTTTTATAATTTATCTGTTCCTCATCGTGTATCCTCCACCTGCATATTTACATGTAGAAGACAAACTGTCTTACTGTACGTTATTTACTTGCTGCTCAATATCATATGGCTCTCATACATACAGAAAAAGGTTTGGGCTAGAATTTATTCTGCTCTTGCCTCGGGTTGGCCTGTTATAGCACTTAACTAACAGGAACCGACACGCCTTATCAAATATTGGAATCACTACACTCACATGCACCTTTTTTGCCGTATTCGTGATTAATTGCATACATTGTCTTTTTTTATATTGATTAATTGCATAATTTTTATGTTTTCAATCTTTAATGTGGGCATTTTTAAGCAGTCGATTGACTTTACGACAAATATGTCATTTTGGCCTTAGTGTAAAGTCATAGCGATCAATTTTATTGATTTCTTTAAAAAGTTTGAAAGGTTAAAAAATTATTTTGATATCTTTAATTTTTTTTAATTAATTAATAAAATATAATTAAAAATTAGGGCAAGATCATCCAGTTCATTCAATTCTCCCAAAAAGTGACTTGTTTATAATTTAAGTAAACAGCCCATTCAGCCACTTATTTCATATGATTTATATTGTACCAAGAAAACTTTTATAAAATGTATAAATTTATAAAAAAAAATGTATTTGCACATGTGTTTTGAAGGTAACTAAAAGCAAGCAAATGTAAAGTTCACAATAAAAGTTTGAATTGAGTAATAAAACTCAAGTAAAATTATTTAAATAAATAAAAAATTTATATAAAAGATCCAGTTTATTCAATTCTACCAAAAAGTGACTTGTTTATTATAATTTAAGTAAAAAGCCCCTTCAGATAATTTTAATTGATATTGTACCAAGTAAACTTTTATAAAATTTATAAAGTATTTTTCATTTGCACATGTTTATTGAAGGCTCATTGTTAACTAAAGCAAGGAATTGTAAAGTTCACAATAAAAGTTTGAATTGAGTAATAAAAATGTAAGTAAAATTATTTAAATAAAAAATTAATACAAAAAGTTCCAGTTTATTCAATTCTAGCTGAAAGTGACCTGCTCATTATAATTTAAGTAAAAAGCTCATTCAGCCACTTAATTATTTCAGATAATTTTAATTGATATTGTACCAAGTTAACTTTTATAAAATGTATAAATTTATAAAGTATTTTTCATTTGCACATGTTTTTGAAAGCTCATTTTTAATTAAAAGCAGGCGAATGTAAAGTTCACAATAAAAGTTTGAATTGAGCAATAAAATGTTCGTAAAATTATTTAAATAAATAAGAAATTAATGCAAAAAAAATCCAGTTTATTCATTCTACCAAAAAGAGACTTGTTTATTATATTTTAAGTAAACAGCCCATTCAGACACTTATCTCAGATAATTTTATTGATATTATACCAAGTAAACTTCTATAAAATGTATAAATTTATTAAAAAAAATATTCTTTACTTGCACATGTCTTTTGAAGGTTCATTTTGAACTAGCAAGCGAATATAAAGTTCATAACAAAAGTTTGAACTGAGAAATAAAAATTGTTTTTTATTTACTTAAATTAGTGAACTTATGTAATTAAAAATATCGTTTTTTTTAATATTATTTTGACCAAAAAGAGGACATGTTTATGAGCTAATAAACAGTCCATTCACTCAAGAATTAAATTGATTTGCATTGTTACTCAGTTCATGAACATTGATAAAACAAATGAAATAAGTAATTTTGGTTTATTAAATAGGTACTGAATTCTAAAAATAGACATTGACCTTTCACCGTTATACACTACGCGAAATGTACAAGAAAGTAAAATATGCTCGAACTTTGAAAAACGTCCGAAAATTATTTCGCTAAGTGCCATTCGCTTCTTCTTCGATACCGGTCTGCCTGCGATGACTCATCCTAAGCGCGCTCAGGCCTTGAGTCAGTTACGGTGGTGTTGGTATATCTCAAGCAACTACAATAAAAGGATCCATGTTGGTGCGATATTTCTGGATATCGCAAAAGCCTTTGACCGTGTTTGGATCAAAGGCTTAATTTACAAGCTCATCACCAACCAATTCCCAGACTACATCATCAATGTTCTTACCTCCTATTTACAGGAGAGGAAATTTCATGTACAGGTTAAAGAGGAACAGTCAACTTTTATTGATATTCAAAGTGGTGTCCCTCAGGGCTCCATCATTGGACCGGTGCTATTCCTCCTTTACATCAACGACATTCCAAAAACTGAAAAAACAATGCTTAGTTTGTACGCTGATGACACGGCCATCTTGGCTAAGGGTAGCATTCAGAACCTCACTAAAAGTCTCCAAATACACCTTAACTTGATCGAGCAATGGATGATCAAATGGAAGATTAAGGTCAACGTAGACAAAACTGAGGCCATTCTATTTACTAGAAAAACCAAAGCTAAAATTAAGAGCTATCCTAAGGTGCAGGGTAAAAAGATCGTGTGGAGTAAGGAAGCTAAATACCTGGGGGTGATTTTGGATAAACACCTCACATGGGATCCGCATATCAAGTATGTCGCTAAAAAGTTCATTAATGTTAGAAGAAAACTGTACAACTTAATTTCTAGAAGAAGCAAATTGTCTCGTAACAACAAGCTTCTCATTTATAAATGCTACCTCAGACCAATTTCGAGTTATGCATCTCCGGTCTGGGGTTATGCTGCAAAATCCAACTTTCAAAAACTCCAAACTTTAGAGAATTCAATCATTAGAACTATTGCAAAAGCAAGAAGATATTTCAACACAGATAACATCAGAAAAGCACTTGATATTCCCAGCTTCAAGAAATACAACCAAAAGATTGCCAAGAAATTTTATGATAAACTTACCAACCATTCTAACACAGAGATCATTCGCATTCCAAACTATGATGCTAGGCTTGAGGTCAACAAGAAAAGACCTAGAGCTTTTGTTACTTGAACATTTCCTATCAAATTACTACTCATCACTCCTTCTAGGCTGTTGTTGGAGGCTTCTGCATCCATCATCCTCTTGGTTTCGAGAGCATTGAGTTTTCAATTTCTTCATGTTTACTTCAGATTTACTGAAGATTTCTATTTTATGTGTAGAGAAAAGTGCTTTCTCTTAAATTCACTGTACATTCACCATTTCTGCGGGAAGATGTTTTTCCTGGGATTTGGGTGTTTGTGTTCCCATTTATTGTTCCTATCATCAGTTGTCCTCGACACCAACCCCCATGCCCATCTTTTGACTCCTTTAATGCGCCCGGACATGTCTCTTTCTGAGAATGTGCTGGATTTAGACGTTTTGTTCTTTGTTTTGTGTGTGTGTTGTCACTGTTTTGTCCTCTTACCTTATGCTAAACAAATCATGCAAATAATTAGGATAAGATAAACTCATAGGAAGGGTTAAAGAAGCTTCGCTTCTAGGCACCTAGACGAATAAATTCAGTAGAAATATTTAAAAAGAAACAATCAAATGCAAAGAAAGATACTGTCACCGAGATTACACCTCATCCCACCTAATTTTTCAAAAAATCGATTTCACGAATCACGATAGTGCTTAACTTTTTTATTGTTTTCAACTACCTCAAGAAGTTCAATTCTCGTCCAGTTCTAAGAAATTTTCGTAAAAACAATTTTTATATGAAAATTTATCCTAAATGTCTTTAAATAATTTTTTTTTTGTACTATTTTAACTTCTGAGCGCCAGCAGCTAGAAATTGTTTAAAATAAATATATTTTTGTGCGTGTTCTTTTTGCACAAGCATGCAACTTTTTTACACTTTTGACTGATGGCACTGTATACTATAAATATACTAATTAAACTATAATACATCATAAATGATTTTGGTAAAGGTTTACTGTACGGTCACCCTTGGCGACTTTTTCAAAATCTCGCCAAAAGTCGCCATTTTGGCGACTTTTGTCCAATAAGGTTGCTGCAATTCCTTGTCGTTTCGGAGGGGAGTTGCCATTTAAAAAAAATTATCGCCAAATGCGGAAAAATCGCGCCAAGGGTGACCGTACAGTAAACCTGACCCATGATTTTTTTAACATTTTATAACAAGTAAATGAGGGTAAGAAATAAAAATACATTGAAAATGTAGAATACATCGAAAACAGTTAACGGGTTACAATTTTTCGAGAGAATGTCTAATTCTAGTTCGTGGGGCTGAAGCTAAATAACCAAATTTAGGAGATTTACTTTGGAATGTGGAAATTAACAGCAACCATTCATTTTGATGAGCCGAAACATGAAGTTGACGTCGACCGACAAGAATCAGTCTTTTTTTACATCAAAAGTCATGACCATGCAGTCCGATGTGCGTAGAATGGCACTGCTTTGAGTACCACCGTGACCTCCTGGAATCTGAGCATCAGAAAGGATGACTTTCTTCCCATCCGGATGTATGCCTTGGAATTTTCCAGAAATGGAAACGTTCTTGTCCATTTTCACTTGGACCGGGAGGCCTTTCAGGGCGGCCATGGTGCGAAGGTAGTCTGCTCTCATATCGTTCAGTTCCACATTCCGACGCTTTTCGGCTTCAGATGGTATTCTCATGATGATATTTTCGTGCGGTTTTAGCAACTGCTGCTAAATCTTAGAACGCCAGATTACTAGTATATTGCTAAAAACCTAAACGAAAGTAGCGATGCTATTGTGAAGAAAGTAAATATTCTATTTTTGTTGCCAGGTTTTAAACTATTTTGGGTTGGTTTGGTTACTGAACGTCGCACTAGAGCTGCATACTAGTCGAAAAAAAATGGTGTATTCACGGTTTGGTTTGGTTAATGAACGCGCATTAGAGCTGTACAGTGGGCTATTGCCGACGATTCGGGGTTTCTCGAAGGAAAGACCCGGGTGGATTCACGGAGGAAAGAAAAAGATGGAGGTGCAATCAAGTCAAACCCCTATTTTCAAAGTGAAGTAAGCATTTAAGTTTATAATTTAATTTATCTATGAAGTGCATAGCATCCTTTATTGATTTAGAATTTGTACTGCATCTTGCTACTGCACAAACGGTTATATTTTGAGATTTTAGTCTTTAAAAAATTCGTGTGCTAAATAATACAGTCCTCGTTGAAAACGTACTTCCAGGGGAATTTGGTTGTACCTACTTAAAGGTTGCTCAAGTGACGTCACAAAAAGGTTTAAAAACTTTTTTTTCTCTCGCATTTCTACGTTTTCTTGTTCATTAAATGTATAACATTTTATATAGTTTTGAAAGCCAGAAATGTGTTTTTAAATCTTCGCAAGCTTATGCATTGGGAGTTCAGCTAGTAATCAGATGATTGCTGCTGGTTCGAAACCGTGCGATGGACTTAAAAAGAAAACGTAAAAAGTAGTAATCTTCCGATCGGAAGGTTGTAAGCTTCGCTACAAAAATACTAGAAAGTCATCCAGGACATCCAACAAATTATACTGGTGTGTATACGGGACAGTTGCACGATAAATCTGATTGGGGTCCAATGTTCTTATACCTATTGAAGTTGCGTCGGGTACCACTTGAGGTGTTGTACTGGTCATCTGACAATGGTTCAAAATATGAAGCATCGTTCCCGGGTCTTTCCTTCGAGATAAGCCCTGAACCGCCACCATTAGCCCACTGTGCAGCTCTAGTGCGACATTATTAAACAAACCAAACCAAACCAGCAATGGTTCAAAAATACGAGGCATCGTTCCCGGGTCTTTCCTTCGAGATAGGCCCCGAACCGTTGCCAATAGCCAACTGTGCAGTTCTAGTGCGTCGTTTTTAATCAAACCAAACTAATTTAAGACATTTCCCTATATTAATTCCTGTGGCAACTAAACAAGCCAAAGTAAGTTTTCGAATCTTGTGAATTCAAAATTGACTTTTGTTTTTATTTCTGTAAAGTATATTCAAAGTAGAAAATATTGCAAAAATTTAAGTGACATTAAAAGTGAAAAATAATTATTTACAATACTGGTAGTTCAATTGTAATTGCTTTCAAAGTGAGAATCCCGAGGATTTTTACTATTTACAAGTCAAAATTAGTTTGACCCACGTTGATTAAAGTGTTTGTCACGCAAAAAACAACAATGTAATGGTTTTCTTGCGAATACATGCTGCAGAAGATGCGGCTTAGTAAGTACTTTTGTATTCAACTATTCTCTCGTGTAAAGATAGTTTATTAGAAAACGAATGTTTTTAAGATTTTGTGGATATTTTGGTAAGATTTCTGCAATTGATATTTTAAACGTAATTAAGCATACATTTATTCACTTTTAATGTATATGTATGCTAATGTGAAAAATACATGTTCTTCACTACGTATTTCTTTGCGTTCGTTTAAATCCTTATCAATCGTTGACTTGAAAGTAAAATATTCATTAAAATTATTTAGGTTTTAGTGGTATTTTTTGTTTTTTTTAACATTGATTTCATTATTTTTTCAAAAACTTGGTTGTTATTTATATTTTCAATCGAAAAGAATCTTTTTGTAACTATAAAGAAAACATGATATTACACATTTTAAATCAACATTTAGTCAGTAACACTTTATTATGGAATGTTGATAAAAACTTAAGAATACAGGGCCACTCCTCCAAAACTTTGTGATCGCTAATTTTCTTTATAAAAGTCTAGGTAACCTGTGAGTTGAACCATTTTGTTGCTATAATCATTCAGGAGACTATAAATAAACATGCATTTTATTAACATAATTTACCTTGCCCAGGGTTGAAAATTTAAATTAAATAACTTTTAATGGTAATGATTAAGATGCTTTTAAGAAGTTCACCCCCCTGTATTTTTAAGTTTACCCGCAGCATGTTTTTACATTAATGTGACAAAATATGGTTTGCATGTAAAATAATCCATGCTCAATCCTTTCTGTTTGGATGGTACAACATTTGAACTACTAGGATTTGTATTAATCTGTAAGCAGCTTTATCTTGATAACACATATTTATAATATTCATATTTTCCTTTTGCATGTTGATATCGTCTGCAATATAAACCCTTTCTTCTAACCAAGTTGTATAACGTTTTACAGGTTGATGAAACAATCTACACAGAAGGTTAGGTAGTAAAAATGGCTTTTCCAATGCTGATGCTTCAAAGCCCTTGAAATATTTTTACAATATGTCAATTTTATAAGTAAAAAGCAATTACCTGAACTTTCAGTGAAAATGTTTGACAGGTAATGTTTACAGGTTCTTGTAATTTAGAAAAAAGAGGTAATTTAGAAAAAATAGTATTTTAAACTTTTTAATACTATATTTCAAATGAAATTAATAGATAATATTTATTTAGATAAGAACATATATTTATACTATTCATGCTTATCAATTCATAATAATCGGAATAAAATTTAATACATGGCTTAAAAGTGTACTGTGAACTACATTAACTCTTTATATGCTGTATTCAAAACAAGAACTGCAAAAAACTGAATGATAGAATCCTAATTAAAAAATATATTAAAATTAATTTTGGTTAATTTCTAGTATATGGTACAACCGATAATTGGTAAGCGATAAATCGTTAAAAACGTTTATATTTTGGCAACTTTGACTGTGTCAATTACATGATTTATGATAACCTTAACACATTCGATTGCTTGAAGAATTGCCTGCAAGCAGCATAATCAACTGCTCGAATGTGGTATCGGCTGCTATCCTTAGTGGACGGATATATGGACGCGATATTTGAATAACAGTTAAAAGATAACATTATTTCAATTTTCAGTAATTAAATATATTATGTTTAAAAATCAGTCTTTTTTTGCTTAAAAAAGTTATATTTCGAAATAAAAAAAAAAAAATCTTCAAATATTTTGAAAAAAAAAAGTTATTTCAACAGTAGATGCATTGTTTAATTTTATCAGAAACTGTCAAAAAAGAGCATGTAAAGAAGTATTAATATGTTACAAAAAAAAGAACGGAAATAGAAGAACGGTTTGCTCCCACTTCCAAAGCAAACTTGTTCTGTAATAATAATTCCTTGACCACAAGTAATCCAAACCATTTCACGATTATTATGATAAAAATTATTTCAATATCGGAACTTATGGGTTCAAAATATATTTTTTGGGGATTATTGATTTTGTAATCGTTTATCTCATAATTCAATTGGCATATTTTAATAAGCTGATGAAGGATATGGATGAAGGATATGGATACCTAAATTGCTCGGACACGTATCGATGTAATGATTTGTGACATGTGTGGTGACTTTTGCATGTTTTTCAAACTGTTTGTGATATAGTCCTTAGGCCTTGGCAACGGTTTTCAGAATCGTATTCTCAACTCTAACAGATAACATGTTGTTGAAAAAACAGTCTTGTTGTCAATCAAAGTACTCCTCCATTTTCCCTCTGTAGGTTTGTTGAGGGGAAGGCTAGTTGTTAAGACAAACTGACATTTATCCAGATGGTTTGTTAATTAATGTCTCGCTAGAGCTGCACAATGGGCTGTTGACGATGGTTTGTGTCTTTCTCTAAGAAAGAACCTGAGAACCAGTGGCGGCCCGTGGTCAAAAATGTTAGTGCAACATGTAACTCCCCCCCCCCCCCCACGCCTTTTTCACAACCATACACGAACGGACATTCTTTAAAATTTATTACTCAAACCAAAGTTTCCTTTCAACTTTTATGAAAGATAATATGTAAAAATAATAGAAAACACTTACTTATATTTTGAAATTAAAATCAAACCTCCTATCAAACTTGCGAATCGGTCAATTTTAATATTAATTTAAGTAAAGAAACAACAACACACGTGCAAACTTGTCGAAAACTATTTCCGTTTGGAGAGATTCTTCGAAATTATCGTTTTCCTCCACCCCGCCTCGCCGATTCAGCAATGAACCAATCATTTATTCGAAATCCCTAGTACAGCTAATTTGAAAAAATCCTTTTGCGCTACGTTTGTGTCGTCACATCCTCCATTTTAGCGTGCTGGGGAAGTCATACTACGTAAGGTTGCCATGGCAACGATGCAGCCGATTTCGAACTTCGCTTTTTAGCTGCAATTTTGATTGAATGGAGTTTTTGTTTTTTCTTCTCCTGAATGTGTGCATTACGGAAACACGCTTGCTATTTATCAGAGATTTTTTTTACTTAGAGTTGAAATTTAATCTCCATTTCCAATTCTAATCTTCATTTAAGAAAATTAGTAAAATATATAATTTTAGTTTTAAAATATAATAAAATTAGGTGCAGCCCGGCTGTACTTGCTGTAGTGGGCGAGCCGCCACTGCTGAGAACATTGCTTCTTATTTTGTAACCATTGTACCCTGTGGATTGTTCATACTCTATGATATTCGAAGAGAGCTAGTGGCTGGTTCCAAATGTCTGCAGCATATATCTTCCGATTCTCTGTGACCCACCGTGTCTGAAATTCACCCTGTCGGGTTTTAATGAGAAAGTTATCACTTCACTCCTTACCCACCTGAATTGCCCTAGAATTATTCAAGGGAAAATCTGCAGACTATGTCGGTAGTATTTTCTGGAAAATACTTAAAGCAAGAACAAAAGATAATTGACTGCCATAAAAAAAATAGGCAGTGTAACCAGCGTATCCATTTATGTATTATCTTATATGTTTGTCCTATATCATGTCCCCGTCACCTGTATATATTTCATGTTCCTGTTACGTGTCTATATATTGTTCCCGTTATTACGATTGTAACACCCTCTACATATTTTATGTCGCTCCCGCTGCGCCGGGAATGCGTCAGTCATGTAACTGCCCTCTTACGGTGAATGCGTAATTTAGGTTCGTCCCACCCCGAGATTTTGATATTGTAATATTAGGCATATGTGATTAAAGATGTTTATGTTCTATCCTTGAGCAGTTATTTAGTCAATACGCCTTATAGCAGCGTTTTATTCATCCAGATATCCGGTACTTAGTTTCCAGATATCAGATAATTAAATATAGTTAAAAATCAGCCGGGTACTGAATAGTTATCGCATATCCGTTTCCTCCCAACTAATTATATACCTTCTTAAAATTCACTACCCTGCTGCATATAATCTTTTATTAACTAATTTTAAGTAGATTCTTTTCTATAATTATTTATACCTTCTTAAATTATCTATTGCTACTTTTTTACTAAATTGGGTTTTTTATATAATTTATATCAATACAGTCTTCACTCTAGAAATAAAAAAGGGCAAGGCGCTGTTGGTAGTAAATGGGCACCCCGTTTTTGAAAAGGCACTTCTTGTTTTTAAAAGGGCACTTTAAAAAAAAATAAAGGTTTGTGTGGGCGTGGCCACCATTGACACATCAGACTCGTGACGAAATAAAAAAAGTTCTGATTTGTTTCTTGACATTGCGCTAGAGCTGCATATTGGGCTAGTATTGACGGTTTAAGGCCTATCTCGAATTTTACATTTAAAAACCAAATCTGTAAGTAGCCCTAATCAGACTCCTTACAAAACTGATGATAAGGCTACTTAAATCCAAAATTTGGTTTAAAAAAATGTATAATCTTGCAAATACGCCCCAAACCATCTTCTCTTTAAAAAAACACAGAAAAAACGGCTCGGGCTTTTGACAAATAATACATTAATAATCAATGAAATTCCATTTTCTTCTATTACTTTTTTCAGTTTGAGTACCTTTGAGTCTCACAAAAAAATTCTTAAAGGGGTTTTGGCAGGTTCTCTCAATCTTTTTCTATGCTCTTTTTCAGTTCATACCCACTTTATAAATTTCATGTCCAAGAATGCCCTACAAATTTCCTTATCCTTATTTGTAATGAGTGGTGCTTTTGATAGCAAATATTGTGTTGGAACCTGGACCCTCGCTAATGGGGGGCCCCTCACATTTGACTTCTTTTAAAAATAATGAAACTTGGAAGTTTTACTTTAATAAATAAGCCAAATGTTTCACAAGTTTACCATGTGTACAGAAATTTACCGACATTCTTTTGTAGACATAAGAAATGTTTGGAAGTAAATCACCTTGTGCGTCACCACTCTATGAGCGCCATGGATTCATCTGGTTCATTAAAATATACTAATAGCAGACCAATGAATGAACAGATCCTTCGTGGAATGTAGTTTTAATCATTGAATATAATAGCGATGAGCTATTGTCAATGAATGAAGGTTTGTATCATTGATTGTGATAATGAGCTTTGGAAATTCAAAAGCTAATTTTCCCCATACACGCGGGAAAACACTGGTAAATTACCAGACTCTAAATAAAGTTGGTGATTTCACTTGGTAGCTTTAAGGCTTTTCTTCCCCCTTTTTTGCCTCTGGAAATTTTTAACTACAGTTTTGGAATATTTAATTCAAGCGGAAATCTTTTGCACACTTAAATCTCACTGTTTCAAACTGAAAATAACTACTTGTTCCTTTTCTGATAACGACTTTCTTCTATCCATTTTTGAAAAGTTTTCTTTTGTGTAAACATAGTAATTTGTGAAGTTTGCAGCATGACTTAAAATTTCACAGATATGCAAATTTTACTAGTAACATTAAAAAAATGGTTTTATTATTTTGTTCACCATTTACAGGTACTTATAAATGAAATAGAACATGAATGTATTTCGATTTATGGAATGCAATTGTCTTTTTGGTAATTGTTAGCATAATAACATACCTAAAACAAATTGAAAGCAAAACAAGAGCAGGGTAAGAGGATGCATCTTTCAAAGTAGAAGAACGGACATTCGGCTTTTGCTTTAAAAATATGTCTAGACTGAACACTGCCAAATGGTCCATGTCACCTATGACTTGGGCACAGTTGGAAGAACTCTCCACACTTTCTATCGGAAGTATTGTGAGCATGACCTGTGTCCGGTGTAGATTTGGGTCAAGCGAGTGTTTTCAAAGTTTATATTTGGGTTAACTTTTTGATGTAATCATATACTCACCTGCCCTGCACATTCATATCTTAATATTCCTGCCACTTCTTATAAGTGTTAGTCTACTAAGTGATCTTTTCTGATGTGATATTGGTTTTTGAATTTTTTAAAAATTTTAATTTGTATGTTTACATTTCAGTGCAGCATTGGGCCTCGACGACATTGCGATTGATGAGTTGCAGGCAGTGGGAAGTCAAATCTTAAGGTAAATTCTTGTTCACTTACAATTAGCCTAATCTACACATGAGCAGTTTTCCAGTTAACCCTTGCAGATGCCAGTGGTCCTTACAGGCCTAGGATAGGGATGTGAAAAAAAAAATCAATCTGTTCTGTAAAAAGAAAAGGAACAAGTCTTTTGTCAAGAAAATACAAATTTCATATCCCAAGTATAGGATTTGGATTAATCAGATTTAAGTTAAGTCGGGTTTAAGCCAAAAGTTGTATCCTGTGCCGACTTGCTATAAAACCACATTTGCATGCAATTCCGAGCCAATTTTGTTTTAAATACTTGTCTTTAAAATGTACGCAAAAGAGCACCAAGTCTTGGTGCATGTTTGTCTGGCGCTGAATGAAGTTATGAGCAGCCACAGTAATTGAAATGGGAGAAATGTTAAACACTTTTTCTAAAGTTTAAGTATTATTTGTAGAATTTACAGCTAGAAACAGTAGATCAGCCAGAACCAGTAGCAACCTCCTTAATTAATTTTTTTTTAAACATATATATTCCGGAACTGTACATTAAGTCATTTAAGGGTACACATGATATTGGGATACACTGTTTTTTGTAAATTTCCAATACTATTTTACTAAATTGTAGAATATGCGAAAATGATAATAAAATATTTCATTCGTCTTTGTATTACCCTCAAATGGGCTTTAAGCAAAATAAAAATGTAAGAAAAATGAAAACAATTGATTTCTAAGAAAAGTAAAACTACACTATTATAATTATCATAAATTCAATTTTTTTTAAAGAACGTAAAAGTATAAGGGTATATTTACATTGTACTGTTAGAAAAAGTTAAGAAATGTCCATAGGCGTAAAGTTCTCAAAATTTTTGGGGGGGCCCAAAATTTAACTTTTAACTGACGAAAATTGCATATTTTTGGGGGGAGAAGGGGGGGGGGGGATAAATATAATTGAAATCCGAAAATTTATGGTAATGTAATTTTTTCTTTGTCATTATTTTCTAGTTTGTCCATTCAATTAGATTTATGGCCAAATTCAGTGGCGTAGGAACTTTTTCAGGGGGGCTGAATTTTTTTCTTCAATATATATATTGTTATACAATATAAAATAGTACGGAGTTTTGAGCTATTAAACAATTAAAAAACAATCAATGCTTTAAATTTTTACTTGTTAAATGTTTTAACTTGTATCCGCTTTTGTTTTGACAGCTTTAGAACATAAAGTAACCAGGAACAGGTTAATAGTAATTTCAAATGTCCGTATTGTACGCTAAATTGTGAATTTTTTCAGATTTGAGGAATTCGTCTCTATTTAACTTTTTTTAACAAAATGTAATTTTCTAAAAGAAGAAATTTCAACTATACAAGCTGTTTAGAAAATAGTGCATGAATCTGATGGTTTATTATTTCAAAAGGAACAAATTATGGGAAATACGATTATAATTTAGGAAATGTCGATAAATAATATTTTTTTTATTTAAAAAGTATTTTTTACATTATTCTTAAAATTACTCTTTAAAGCTTTAGCGTTGTAGACATTTATATAAATACTTGAAATTACGTTTATTTTAGCTGCTTAAATTGATAAATTTATAGGTAGTTTTCAAACTAAACTATTATATTTATGCTTTTCTGACATTTAAAAAAGACGTAATATAAAAAAAAATGTACGTGAGCCAGAGTACTGAGTACAAAAAAATAATAAAATTAGATATTATATTGTGAAAATCTATAAATTTGTCATTTTAAGTATTACTGAAATGAAATAAACCATAACAAGTATTCTATTGATGCAATAAAATAATTAGCAATTTACACTTTATGTAAAAACACATTTTCCTTACACGAATTCTACAATGACATTTCATTTATTATATGTAATTCAAGATTAA
Source organism: Troglohyphantes excavatus (assembly GCA_963932185.1). NCBI lineage: Eukaryota > Metazoa > Arthropoda > Arachnida > Araneae > Linyphiidae > Troglohyphantes > Troglohyphantes excavatus. Next base: position 49,573,478 of record OZ010677.1, on the reverse strand, counting down.
AATGAACTTCAACTTGTTTTTAAACATAAGCATATGCTTAGTGTTATTCACTTAATAGTGTATGACAAAACTAGAGTTACTGCCAATTGATAAGCATAATTACAAAACATTTATCGTTAGAAAAGAAGGTATTACTTTTAATTGACTTTTAAAATACAGAAATAATTACTTAACTGACAAAACAGAGGAATATGCTGATACAAGAAATCTACTACCATTCGTTTGTAAAAAGAAATGCTTCCTAAGATTGCTCTCTTTACACTAAAAAAAAAAAAAAACTGGAATGTGGTTGTAAGATCTCAATAGGGATTTCTTTTTTGTTGCTGTAGCCCTTCCATGACTTCGGCTCCTAGAGGCAAGTTTCAGAAAAGCGTACATACAAAAACTGTCTACACAAGCATACATGAGTCATTGTCATTCACAATGGGGGATCATCAATCAGCTAAAATCGACTATAAGGGCGAGGGCCAGTAAGTTACAAACAAATGGGGACGAACTATACAGTTCACAGCTTTGGTGGCCATTCACATGCTTTGAAGATGAGACTACCACCCCCTGGTACTACCCGACATGGCTGGTCGAGTAACCGCAGATGGCGGGCATTTTGCAAACGAAGTACAGCTGTTGACGACAAACATGTAATTTTCTGGTGTTTCTCACAAAAGGTGACATATGACTAATGATATGTACAAGTCGTCTTCGATTGGAAACAGTTGAGAAAGGAACTCATTGTCCTCCTGTACCTTTCAAAGCAAATTCCCCCCACTTTAAAACACGTTTAGAATAAATACGGGGTGCTTCCTTTCGAATGCTTCTTTGTAGGAATTCTCTATTCTACGATTGGTTTTTTATGTAACTTTTTAAAAAAAATAGTATAATATTAGGGGGGGGGGGGGGCAGTGGCGGCTCGTGCACTACAGCAAGTACAGCCGGGCTGCACCTAATTTTATTAGTGTATTTTAAAACTAAAATTATATATTTTACTAATTTTCTTAAATGAAGGTTAGAATTGGAAATGAAGATGAAATTTCAACGCTAAGTAAAAAAAAATCTCCGATAAATAGTAAACGTGTTTCCGTAATGCACAATTTCAGGAGAGGAAAAAACTCCATTCAATCAAAATTGCAGCCAAAAAGCGAAGTTCGAAATCGGCTGCATAGTTGCCATGGCAACCTTACGTAGTATGACTTCCCCTACACGCTAAAATGGAGGATGTGACGACACAAACGTAGCGCAAAAGGATTTTTTCAAATTAGCTGTACAAGGGATTTCGATTAAATGATTGGTTCGTTGCTGAATCGGCGAGGCGGGGTGGAGGAAAACGATAATTTCGAAGAATTTCTCCAAACGGAAATATTTTTTTCGATAAGTTTGCACGTGTTTTGTTGTTTCTTTACTTAAATTAATATTAAAATTGACCGATTCGCAAGTTTGATAGGAGGATTGATTTAATTTTCAAAAAATAAGTGTTTTCTATTATTTTTACATGTTATCTTTCATAAAAGTTTAAAGGAATCTTTGATTTGAGTTTGAGTAATAAATTTTAAAGAATGTCCGTTCATGTATGGTTGTGGAAAAAGGCGAAAAGGGAGGGGGGGGGAGTTACATGTTTTTGGCTTCACTAACATTTTTGACCACGGGCCGCCACTTGGGGGGGGGGGCTGAACCCCTTCAAAATAATTCCTGGGGGTGGGGCTCGAGCACCCCCAGGAATTATTTTGAAGGGGCTCAGGGTATCGCATTTCAATTAACACAAAAAGCTTAATTATTTAAGAATAAATAATTAAATGCAAGTTACCTGTTAATAAACTTGCTATAAGTTGCATTGCGGCAAAGCATTTAAACGAACTAGTAATTTCAACAAGCATCCAAATGAAGATTTTGACATTTACACTGTAGTACAACAAGTACAATAGGAAAAGTCCTAGACGGGAATCCACTATTAGCCGACACTCACGTCTACTGAAGAAGCCCAACAGGCCTTTCTGAAGAGTATCCCAAAAGTCTGTTTCAGATAGTTGCATAAATGTCGACCCCTGTCCACTGTGAGACGAGGCTGAAACTTTAAAAGGGGCAATCACAATATAGGGCCAATTACTTGTCTTTGCCATTCTTTGCTTTAACCCTGGGATATAGGCTATCAGAAGTTCTTGTACTCAGGACCCACGTGATCAATTCGCGGAAATCTCCTCAAAGTTGGCCACTGTTACTAGAAAAAAGGGGTGTGACCAGTATTCACTAGAGGGCATTCTACCCTTCCCCCCCTAATACACCGCCTATTCTTCCCATTCTTCCACGTACAGACACTGGTTCTAGCCAGACTGGCTACATATGCTTTTGTTGAAAATAGACGATAAGGGAATTCTGTAGTTGCTAGGAAAGGTTCATGGTACATGTTAAATATTAAAAAAAATAAAGGGATTTTTTTTTTTGCAAAATATAAGTTCGAGCTTTTGAATTATTGGGGGGGCTTAGCCGGGTTTTCAAATTATTGGGGGGGCTCGAGCCCATGGGCCCAATACAAGTTTACGCCTATGGAAATGTCTCCATCATAAACAGTATGTAGTATATTATTTTCATTAGGATTTGAATGTTCATCCTTTCAAATACTTTTCTCACAAGTTGACCTTATTTGTTTATGTGTGGTGCAGTCTCTTTTGTGGTGCTGGTTCCTAGGCTGCAGTCTGTAACCTATGCCTAAATCTGACCTGATTCTTAATTAAAAATACATTTCTGTTGAATATTTTCAACTATCTTTAAATTGTCTCATTTAAATCCTATACCGGCTTCGAGTTATTGTATAAAAAAAATGGCTTAAATAGCAAAAGACACTTTCAGAGTTTTTGCGCCTTATACAGTTCACACCCCTGAGTTAATTAAAATTGCATTTTAAATTTTAATTCCTAAAACTATTGTTTATTATGCTAAAATTCACTGCTGCATTTTATCACATTCCTGCTATAAATTTTCAGTTTAGCTGTTATAATTTATTGTATTCATGCTACAAATATTCAGTTTTGCAACTGCAATTTGTCATGTTTCTGCTCCAAAACTTAAATTTTGCTGCTCCGAAAATTGCTTCAAACTCGGTTTAGCCACTTCCCTGCCTGTGTGTGCACTAGGGTCTTTTATTCTTTGGGTACATTACATTTTAGATCTTAGGAAAGAAAGCTATAGATCTTAGGATACTGAATGTAATAAATTAGTTTTATTGGGGATGCATTGACTTTGATATTTTACTTTTTGGGAGAATTTGATTTTTTTTAATATGAGGCTACTTTACTCTTTGATCTTAGAGTACAATCACTAATAATGTATGGCATACAATGCATTTACCTGCATATAATATATAATTTATGGTGTGGTATAAAAATTTTCCAAAATCCTTTAATAAATATAGACCCCTAAATTAGCTTTAATTTAGCATTATTGCCTCCTACAGAAGGCGCTCTGCAATTTCATTCTTTTAAAATGTATCATTAAATCCAAAATTTAGATGGGAAATGAACTGAGAGAAAATGACTTGGGATGGAAAATTACACAAAAACGTGGAAAATTACCCCAAAACAGGAGTAATTCCCATCCCAACAAATAAAGAACCAGCACCTTCTGCAAAACGCATTTCCAGCAAATATCTTGAAGGTTACAAAAATGCTGTAGGCTGGACTAAAATGCTCATTATATTTATTATAGTATTCTAATTATTTGGTTATTGATAAATGAGTAGAATATTGATTATGTCAATACTATTAATTTTTAAAGGACAGTATTAAAAGACACAAAAGAAAGCATCACTTTTTGAAAAATATTTTAAGCTGTGTTATATTTATTCAGAACATAGAAAACATATACATTAAATGACATGAGCGTGATTCCGGGAAAGTGAGTTTAATTTACTAAGATGTAAAATTTTGTGGTTTTATTTTTTCATGATAAAATAGTATGGAGTTGATCTATCAAAACATAAATTTACATATATTCGTTTTTGTTTGGACACCTTTAGAACATAAAGTAACCACCAAAACGTATTGTAAGCTAAAATATGAATTTGTAAATGTACTGATTTTTAGATTGAAGGGGTTGTTTGAAGGAATTTATTTAAATTTAACTTTGTGTAATAAAATGATCTAATTTTCTAAATAGGAAATTTTAACTACATAATCTGTTTAGAAAATAAAGTATAAATCTGATGGTTTCATTTCTAAGGAAATAATGATTAAACAAAATCTCATTTAATTATTTTTTTTACCAAACAAAAAGAAAAAAAATATTCATCTTTTAAATGCAATCATGTAAGACTATTGGTTTATAAAATACATTTTGGAAAAAAACGGCATAAAATAGTAAAATGTTATAGGGGGCTTCCTATGTGACAGCAGAATAATGCAAAAACCAAATTTGGTAATTTAAGTATAAAAAAGTATTACAATACTAGATATTTATATAATTTTTAGTTTAACTAAAAATTTATGAACAAAATGGCTTTCCCCTGTGTGTCCCTACCTTCATTTTGGAATATATTGTTAAAAATACCAAAACCCAGGACCTGCATACCGAATAGGCCCGTGAAGCCCAGGTTTACAGTTTAAATTTTTTAAGGGGCACCAAAATCACCTATTTTATATAAATTTTTAATACTTCTAACATAGTTTTCTGCTAAATTTACCTTAAAAAAATTGTATTACAAACTTTAGTAAAGAAAAAGCTGCCCACTTGCATTAAATTTGTTCGAATATTGGGGGAAAAATCCAAACATACAGAATATTAGAAATACTCATTACCTATTAATACATTTGTTATATTATTTATAACATGTTTCATTTTAATGTAATAATTATGTAAAAATGTATTTAGTGTTCCATATTCTATTTGAGAGCAATGGGGTGCCCTTAAAGATGCGCTTTCATTGCTACAACGTTTAAATCGTACCCTGTCTATACCAATGGTCACAGGTGCTGAAACTTTGAGCTTTTTATTAATATTTTTATACGTTTTATTTCTTTTAAATGCAAATTTATATTTTCCCCAACTTTTTAATTTGCCTTTACAGTGGTACTCTTCCTAATTAACGACAGAGAGGACATATACATGTGTTAAAAAAAGTATTTCTTGTTCTTTTAGCTATTTTTTATTTTTTCAAATTAAAACAATCCTTGATTGAATTGTATATACAATGAAAAGTTCATTGTAAACATGCAAATAATAGTGTTGCTTTACTTACTTTTTATACACTTTTTGCGAGGTTGCAAATTAGTTCTAGAATGAAGCACAAAAATGAAATTAGTTCGTTATAATGATAATGGTTTACATTTATACTGATTTTATATATTTAAGACAAGTTGATACTCGCTTGTCTAAACATTTCTCATTTTAGAAGTTGTGACCATTCCTAATATAAAGTGCAAGAGTCAATTATTTACCATTAAATTCTTATAAATTGTATATTTTTATTTTTCAAATTTTGTAATTGCCTAAATAGACTTATTTATAAATTTATAGTTGAGGATGCATAATTTATAAGAATTCAGTACTAATTAAAAAAATACTTAAGCAGTTTTAATAAAGCCTACATCTTCTATTTACACAGGTGTTAATAACTTTTCCTCATGGATATGAACATACAGCCCTGAGTTTTCGAATTCTTGTTTTGAAATATTGGCCACTACATCTGAATTCAGTACAAACCTTACTAATTTTATATGCTGGTAAGTCTAAATCCTCAAGTATTACCACTCTTGTCCAATGTGTCCGTGGTCAATGTGCCCGTGTTCAAATGTTGTTTACTAATATGGTTTCCCTATTCTATAAAATTGAATGTGAAGATATATAGGAAAACCTGAGCTTCTTTAACATGTCCGATTACCCACCAACTCGCAATGCCTACGATGTCACTAACAAGAAAGTCGTCGGGAAAATTAAAGATGAGATGTCAGGAATTCTCATTAAAGAGTTTGTGGGTTTAAAGGCAAAAATGTACAGCATAGACACCGAATAATTTCAAAAGAAGACTGCAAAAGGAGTTCCCATAGTAGCACTGAAAAAGAAAATAACACATGCCGATTATAAAAGACGTTTACAGGAAACGGTTCAAACAGGTACATTCTGAAAGATGGCATTTCTACTCTGGCTCATGGGCATTACATGATTCCATTTTTAGAAGAAGCCTTTTAAACGTAATAATCACAAGTTTAAAATTTTTTTAAGTGGTTAATTAAACATTATTAGAGGTTGGGGGGGGGGGGGGGGGGGGGGAGTATCTGAAGGAAGCGTCCGGCATCCTACCAAACCATTGCACCTACTTCCAATGTTTGTGAAAGCCACTGTCACGCGTACTCCGGTAGCGAGGATTGGAATCCTCGGCGAATGTCTTTCATTTTCGGGTAGTCATTAAGGTACAGCCGCGAAAAAAAAAAAAACGAACCACCGATGATTATTTAGTTAGTTTTTATAGTAGAGCTAAACTTAATATACCATTTTGTAGGGAATAAAGTCTACTATACATTGATATACAAAAAATTTGCATAGGGGACTATCTTCATATTAAAATCCGCACCAACTTTAAAATTTCCAATAGCAACACCCAATTTTGATTCAATATTTTGAATCTACGACAAAATTTATCGTTGAATATCAATTTGCAAGTCATTTGGTTAAGTAGTTTTTTAATTATGAATATCGAAAGTTTAGAACTCGTAATGTTAAATGAATTTCTTAAACTTTTAATCATATCTTTCGAAATAATAATTTTATTAAGCTGATATTTTTATCTGTGTTACTTCTAAAAAACCCAAATAAAATACACTAACTTTCATTACTTATATGTATATTTTTTAATTTTATTTAAATTAGGATATTAATATTCATAAAATTTATGAATAGCAACCATGCTATATTTTGATAGGGATGGATTCAGAAAAGCGTTTTATATGCATATCTAAAATTTCATGATTTTCCTCTTTGTAGTTTTTTGGCAATATTATAATGTGCATCATAGGGATGTGAAATGTATGTTCTTTTTAAAGAACAGCTGTTCCCTGTTCCTGTTCTTTTTTAAAGAACTGTTCTTTAACCTGTTCTTTTCAGAAAACTGTTCTTTTTTTTAGAATTTTTTTGGGTGGTATTTTTAAACTTAAAACCATAAAAATTAACAAATGCCGATTAATTTTATTTTATATAGTAAATAATTATAAATAAAAAAAGGATCTATAATTTTCAAAGTAAGAAAACTATTAATAATTAGTTTAAATTTATATCGACATTTCAGAAAATAATTCATTACAAAAATTTTACAGAAAAAAACAGAATATGACAGGAAAAACAGAAAAATTTTAAAGCTATCTTTTAAAATCAGATGTAATGGTGATAAAAGTTTTAATATAGCAAATTCTTAGTTTCAATAACGATCAATTCTAATAATTTAGAGCAGTAAATATGTATAAATCGTAAAGAAAAGTATAAGTTCCTCGAAGGGATCTCTAGGATGCAAGCATTTTTTATATATTTACATGTTAATATAATACATTTATTCCTAAATAAATAAGCATTGCAAATTTGTAATAATTTGCTTGCTAGTTTGTAGATGGAAAGGAAATGAAGGTCAAATTAAAATAATATTTTAATAGCCATTCATTTGTTAAGATTTCAAAAATGAAATCCGAAAGGAAAACTCGTTTCAAGAAACTTCTGAGTGTCTCCGATGTTCACGATATGATAAAAGTTATAGTAATAAAAATTTACATTCATCGCTTTCAAGAACGGTAAATAATGTAATACACTAATATTTCTATACACCATTGAAGTACAAATATACAAAACAACAGAAAATACTTAGCTGTTTCACCCAAATATCCGAACCATTAATATATAAATTTTTTACAAGAACGATTATACTTATAGTACATACTGCTATAGATTTAATGGAATCGGTTACGTTAAAATTGTTTCATACAGGTGAAGACTTTTTATCTATGTTCAAGATTATATTGAAATCAGAGTTTAAAAATTAACATGGTATTCCTATTTAATTTTAAAATAAAGTAACTACTTTTGAATGATCATATCGTATAGTCTACAGATCAGCAAGTAAGGAACAGAGAAAATGCGTCTTATCTGCAGGTCAGCTGAAAATGAATTGCCACCGACTCTCTAAATCCCAACAGATTGCATTCCTTTTCTAACTTCACCCTCATCAGTGAGACAAAGAACCGAGACCGAAACCCTCTCAAAAAACTCCGACAAGAGTGTTATTTACACAATCGCATCAACACCTCTCATCTCCACCTCCCTTTTAGTAATATTAATCACCGTCTCCCCTTCCCGTTCCCAGTTTACCTTCTCATATATTCCGGCATCCTTACGCGAAGATGTCAGTGAAAAGTGTTTTGAGGTTCCGTAACGGAAAAAAAATCATCTTGGTATCCAAATCCGAATCCAGTGGCAAAAACTTATCACGAAGTGGCAAATATGACAGGGGGAAAAATTACGTTTTTACTATCTGATAATTGAAAACATTTTTTGAAGAATATTTTTACAACACATTTTTCGGATGAAAATGTGTATGCAGCAACCATACCTGCCATACCGGTTCCGGCGCAACTGCTATACATCCCAAAGTCTTTGTAACTATTCGTAAAAATTAACAAAAAATACCTCCAAAAGATTGAAAATGTCCATGTGAAAAGTAAATTAAAAAAATTAATAAAATTAAAGGATTATATTGAGTTATAAAGTTTTGAAACACGGCATATTTATAACTGCATGATCAATAATCTAGTATAATAGTTAATAATATATTCTTAATCGTGCTATAAATTTGCAAATCCTTTACTTTAATTTAGTGCATGTTAAAAATACAAATTAAAATATAAAGGTATAAATAGAACATTTCTTACGCGTAGATATTTTTTTAAAAATTTATATTTTTTTACTAAACTTGGTTAAAGGAATATAAAAAAAATGTGGATCAAAATCATTTGCATATTTTTTTTAGAACACAGACAATTATCAAACACTACAAGAAATATTCGAATTTATAAAATAATTCTAAAACAACTCGAAGAATGTATAATTTCTTATACAAAATATCCTATATGTAATATTGAATCGTCCATTTCCATTTTTTCCATTATACAATATTTTTTATCTAGATATACGACTAACAATTAATATAAGGAAATTGATCTTTGAAATGAAATTATATAAAATGTAAAACAATTTTAGAATATTCGACAAAATTCCCAAAAAGTCATAAGAAATCAACACAAAGTAACTGACACAAGCAGTTTAGTAGCCAATTAACATAAAGCAGATAAGTATGTCTTGTAATAACATATTAAACAATTAAAGAAAAATGCTGTCCCAAAAAAGAAACACCTTTATTCTGAAAAAGAACGCCTGTTCCAAAAAAAGAACACCCTGTTCACTTAAAGAACACCCTGTTCACTTAATGAACACCCTGTTCATTTAAAGAACACCCTGTTCACTTATTGAACACCCTGTTCATTTAAAGAACACCCTGTTCACTTACTGAACACCCTGTTCATTTAAAGAACACCCTGTTCACTTACTGAACACCCTGTTCATTTAAAGAACACCCTGTTCACTTACTGAACACCCTGTTCATTTAAAGAACACCATGTTCACTTAAAGAACACCCTGTTCACTTAAAGAACACCCTGTTCACTTACAGAACAGGATGGTTCTTGTAGCTGCATTCTGAGTAGAAAGCATATCAGAGTAAAATATTCTTGCAGAACTATAGGAAAGCTCTAGGAACGGCGGCCTCGAGGGGTGTGCGACGTGTGCTACCACACATTTCGCCACTCTTTTTATTGAGGCCTCGCAACTAGGAAAAAAGTTATAAAATTAAATATTATGGAATTAAATGAATTCCTTAACTGAAATTACATTGTTTTTTTTATTTGTTTTTATTTATTTAGAGAAAATATTCTCTCGCTGATTATAAGTTATCTGGCGTCCAGAGAATTATTATTTTTTTTTTTTACCCTAAGAGAAAGGACATAATAGATAAATTAATTCATTATGATTTCCTTCTGCAAATTTATTATTCATCAAAATTTAAATTTCTGTTGAAAGTTTGCATTATGTTTATACTTTAAAGAGTCCTCGCGGTGAAGTTCGCATTCGGACCCGGGAATGCCAAGGATGTGTTATGGGAGTAGAAAGTGGCCTGACACATTATAATAACGAAATTTTATAACTTGAACACATTATAATAAAGAAAATTGGCTTATATAAATATTTGTTTATCATTAATTTTGTAGGAATGACACGCATATTCATAAAAACTAAAATTTTCAAATTTTAATTACATTTTTTATTTGTTTCATTACAAATGATTAAAAGCTATATTTACTCTAATAATATTTTTTTGTCAAAGAAATGTCATTTTATACAATTTAAAATATATTCAAAACGTAATATCTCTTTATTTTGTGCTAAAAATAAAAATTTTTTTTTTTAAATTATAATAGATTTTAGGCTTTTTTATTTATATAATTTTTTTCTTTAATAAAAAAAATATACTAGGATAGCTTAGGAAAATTCTTTGTACTATTTCGTACAAAGAATATGTGTTATAACGTTTTTTAATATAACGAACATTTGGTTTAATAGTTTGTTTTTCATGACATTAAAAATCCCCGTAAATAGAAAATTTTCTTTCATAATTAATATTTCAGAAACATAAGTTTTATATTGAATTACCTACCATGATATGTAAATAAAAATTATCTACGCAATATCCAAAACATAGCAACTCTGGCTTTTCACACCAAAATATACATATAATACTGCAACTAAATATTTTTGGCAATAAATTATTTAAGCTTTTTTTTAATGCTGATTTTTTTCGGTTGTCGCATTAAAATATTCTTGAATGCATTTTATACAACTTTTATTACATATATTTCACAAACGCAACTATTAAGCAACCCAATCGTCCTATATAAGTATTAATTAAACTAAGGTTTAAAATAATTTCAGATATTGCAATAAAAGTGTTCAATCAATAATAATTATTGAGACCGAGCAATAAACATGAGTTTTATTAAATGTTAAAACTAGATTATCATTAAAAAATGAGCGCGATCTCTTAATATTATTTAAAACACCGAAACCATTGTCTGTTAGAGGGACATCATAAGTTAAGAAAAAATATATCCGAAAAGAACAGATCAGAAAAAGAACAGGGTTTCTTAAAATTTAAGAACAGGCTGTTCCTGTTCTTTTTAAAGAACAGGTGAAAAAGAACAGGGTGTTCTTTTTTTCACATCCCTAGTGCATCAAATGATCATTTAAGGGATCATACACAAATTTAAAATCTGCAGAACTTAACAGAAATCTACTAATTTTGAGAATTAAAAGCGCTGTGATCGCGTTGGCATAATATTCTAAATTCTTATATAGAGGCGAAGGGTATAGTGGAGTGGGGGAATGAATTACCATGGAAAAAGAAGAACCACGACTAACTACGACTTTTCTACCAGCGTACTTTATTTCGAAGTCTCACTAATACTTTGTTCACTGTGGAAGTAGCCCCTCAAATAATATCGATACATATTGTCTAATATCTCTGCATATAAATGTAGGAAATTAACCAAAATTTGTATTTAGATTATTTTGAGGGCGGGGAACATTTCTGCGCTATCAAAAGTAGGTGTTGCTATTGAAAATTTTAAAGTTGGTGCGGATTCGAGTATGAAGATAGTCCCCTATGCAAATTTTTTGTATATCAATGTATAGTAGACTTTATTCCCTACAAAATGGTATATTAAGTTTAGCTCTACTATAAAAACTAACGAATTAATCATCGGTGGTTCGGTTTTTTTTTCCGCGGCTGTACATTTAACTTTCTGATAATAGTATTCATTTTCTTCTAATAGCACACCTATTCCACATTCGTTTATTTTTAACTTACATAAGGCAAAGTCCTTAATATTACTTTAATACAAATTATAATTAATATTTAAATTCGGTTCCATCCTGGTTACATTTTCCTTCATATATTTTTCGTTTCACCTTTACAAATCATTGACAAAATGACCCTCTCTCAAGGATTCCCTATCCTTTCTCCCTTAATAACTTAACCTCGATTCTGTGCCCCCGATCCCTTGATTTTAAACTTGCAAAATACCTCTACTCATATTGGAGATTTTAGCAAGTGAAAATAAAGACTTTTAAAACTAGTATAAAACAGAAAAATATGAGATATAATTACTCAAACTGAAAAGGCCCAACATATCATTCCAGCAAATAAAAACCAGCATCGTTTTGCCAATACCTTACAGGTTGCAGTCGCAGAAAATCTGAACTAAAATGCTCAATATATTTCATTTAAAAAGGTGTTATAATTTTTTGGTTATTGATAAAAAATAGAGTAGAATATCGATTGTGTCAATACTATTAATTTTAAAAGGACAGTATTAAAAGACTTAAAAGAAAGCATCACTTTTTGAAAAATATTTTAAGCAGTGTTATATTTATTGAGAACATAGAAAACACCTTCCCCGGATCATTCTCTTTCGGAACACTTTTCCGTCATCTTCTGCCTTGGTGCTTCTGCATCACCTTCCATCAGAATTCTTCTGTCAGGGCTCTTTTGTGTAAACTTCTGTCCAGTTTTTCTGTGGGTTCTTCTGACCTTGGGCTACACATTCGACCTTCAAGTGCCGTCAGTGCCTGAACCAAGGAGGTGAAACATTTATTTTTTTTGTAACATGTTCTGTGTGTATTGTTACTAAGAAATATGCAGCATGTTTTTTCTTTTTGTACCATAATGGACTTTACCCAAGGGTTAGCTTTTTGTAAATATTGGTTTTCAACAGGTAAATCTTCGCTTGATTACCGAATAGGCCTGTGTTGCCCAGGTTTACATTTCTGAGAGGCCCCCAAATCTTGTCTATACAGTATAAATATTTAATATTTTCTATGTTTGTTATTCAACAACTTACATAAATAGGCCTTTGCAACCTACCTTGCTAGTTCAATACATAAGATTAGGAATGCTGAATACTTTTAATGGGGGTTGCATATGTGCAAATTACAAGAATTTTAACCAAAGTATTAAAATATTTTTTTTTAAAGGGATATTTTTTTTCTATTTTCACACTAACAACTTACGTAAATTTGTCGTAAAAAAGTTTTAATGGATTTTTGTTTTGAAATGAATCAAGCTCTGCAGTAAAGAACGTGTAACTGTTATAAACAGCTAAAATTGAAGCAAAGGTCGATTACAGACTCTCTTTAAAAAAATGATTGGGATGTGTGAATTAATATTTTCATTTGTGCTTGGGACACTTGTCCTACTGATTTATTAATTTTTCAGGATGATTTATTATAACTTATTTCAAATTCAACGTGAGAAATCAATTAAAATTTGTTTTAAAAAAATACTGAGTTTATTTTTAATGGATATTAGGGATGAAACGGATATCCGGTAACTATCCGGTATCCGGCCTATCCGGCTGCTTTTTAACTATCCGATATCCGGAAGTAAAGTGCCAGATATCCGATTTTCCATGCCGGATATCCGGATGAATAAAACATCGAAGATTTTTTTTTTGTGGCGATCAATTTTCTTTGTTCTTGCTTTAAATATTTTCCTGAAAATTCTACCAATGTATTCACAGTATGCAGATTCTCCCTTTAACCAATAAAGACTTTAAAAAAACCACTTTTTTTCAAATTTTTAACTTTAAAATTATATTTTTAACGAATCGTTATGGTGGAGGGTCATCACATCTCACAACTAATATAAAGTTGAATAAAAAAATAAATATCTCAAAAGTTTAAGGAAACTTGAGTTTTCATGTTTGGAATGAAAAGGCATATGGTAAAATTACAATTATTCAGAAATTAAGTGCAAAATGTACAAAACATACGACCATTGCTAGCAGCACCGTAGAATAACCCTTTGTAAATAAAAAAGTTTTTTGAATGTTTATTCAATTTTGGTATCACTTTAAAGATAAGGAATTGGGAAATATTACAGAATAATTTTTTTTTTTAAAATTTTTGACCGATTTCCGTTTTTTCTAGTGTGAATGAGAAGTTATTTTCATAAAAAATAAACTGCCGGATATCCGATCGGATATCCGGCAAAGTCCAGTTCGGATATCCGATATCCGGTTTGTAATGTGCGCCGGATATCCGATATCCGGCAAATCCACTATCCGGTTCATCCCTAATGGATATCCATTAAAGCAAATGTTCATTCAGAATTCCAACTGAATATTCAGGAAAATGTTGTATATTATGCAAGTCGTTATGGTTTGTGATATAGTACAATATTTTAAATAAGCTAATATTATTAATTTTTCGTTACTCTACTATTTTATTTCATTTTGTTCTATGTTGCAAATTCTTATATACTTTAGTTGCTTCTAATTTTTTTATTTGATAACATACCAGATTCGTAAACAGTTTTCATGTATTTATCATATTTGTTTCTGAGACATTATGTTCTGTGAAATATGTTTAATGCTTATTATTATTAATTTTGAACAACCTAATTATTTTATGTTTGTATTATTGTTCAAGTTTTGTTCTTTGTATACTTAAGTTGCTTGCAAATTGTAAAAAAATATATGTATTCATAAAAAGTTACGTTTTTCTCTTTGACATTTATTGTTTTATTGAAATGTTATTTATATAAATAAAATATATCAATTTCAAGTTGAATATACTGTTCAAAATTAATAATCTTTGAATTTGAAAGTTTTTCGTGATAATTATTAAACAATAGTCCTGAATACATTATTAGGACTTCTAAAAACAAGAGTGAGCTTTTCTTTCGGCTTTTATGCAACTTTTTATGGCAGATAAAAAAGTCTATGGTATCTAAAAAATGTTAGTATTGAAATAATAAATTTTACTACTTGCTTATGCACAATTTAAAAATATCCTTAAGCTTAATTGAAATACATAAGCAAATCATAAAAAAAATTGCAAGCATATTAAGTGTCTCGTTTCTTTTACATTGGTGATTGTAGAACTCGTTTAGGGGGTACAGACTAGCCTTGTGGCCTGACTTACCTAATTTCCCTTTGACAAAAGGAGAAAATTCTGTTTTTTCAATGGATTTGTTTCTATGGTTTTGTTTTATTAAATTTTGAATCTAACAGAACAAAAATAAATTTGTATATATTCTGTTTTGAATAACAAGTTATTAAGTATTTATTAACCCATTATAATTTATCATCTGCTTCTCTAGCAGAACAGTAGTCTTGTGTAAAATGCATAGAATTTGCCACTACTTTTCTCAACTCTTTAGTTTCACAGTGAGAATCGGAAATAATGTTATGTTACAAAAAGTATTGGTGATGAAGTGACAAATCAAGTAAACACATGAAAATTTACGAGATTTTCTAAACTGCTTCGTTTATTAAATATCTTATTTGAATTTCAGTTTATTTTAAATTAAAGATGGGATCTCATTCTTAAGTAATCGAAATTTGATTAATCCAAATTCAATATAAAAAATTTTGTTTTTAAAAATTGTTAGTTTCATTACAGGTCATAATAGTAACAACGTTTAGAGCTTTAATTTCTCGTATATATTATGTAGTTAATTTAGAAATGAAAAGAAGCAGTGTGCTAATTTCAGATTTCCTCTTTTCCTGAGGGTACTTTGCAAAGTCCACAGAAATTATAAGGAAATATTACACAAAGTTGATATATTTAATAGTCAAATGACTAGAAAAGATGGCTATAGTTGATATAATTTCCATTAAATTTAACTTCTTTGGATTGCACTGTTTTCTGTATTTTGACTTGTGTATGTGGTGTAACCGCTATAATTTGTACAGAGTAACTTACCAACTAGATTTCGACGAAAAAATTTCAGTTGATTTTGAATATTTCATAATTTTTTTTTTTAATTAATCTGAAATCATTTTTTAACAAACTCAATGACACTGCACAGTTTTGTGGTTGTCATCTAATCGCGAATAGACATTATACAACAAACTCTTTGGGAATGCTTCTAGTGACAAACTTCAGAATGCCCTCTTCACAATATGTAGAATGGTTCTCTAAGTCGTTTTGTTGCGAAGATAGTTCTTTTGTTATGCTATGATTTTCATATATGTTGTTATAGTTATTGAAAACTGTTTGATACAAATGATTTTCGACAATATAAATTTCAATAAAATTTTATTGTGATTCTATTCTCAATGAATCTTTCACACCATCAACTGTACAGATATAACTAAATATATACAAAAGTTTTTACAAGAGAACATACAACTGAAAATAAATACAGAGTTTGCTTCCCAGTCGAAATAAAAACACGTCTTTCCTTTCACTCCAACACGATTTGTAAACAAAAAAATTACTTGCAAATAAAACAAGAAAATGCTCTAAATAATTGATTGGAGTGCAACCCTTCGAAAATGTTGTGTCCCAGTTTCTTGTATTTTCTACGGTATTTTAATTAAATGTTTGAATTGCAAGGTGTCCATAAAATAAGTTTCCCTGTTCAGAGCCATCTGTAGCAAAAACTAATGATTACACCAAATTTCATATTATGTATATGAAAGGAGTAAGTTTCCGTAAATAAAAGAAAAAGTACCAAAAATCCCCGATAGGGAGGATTTTGGCGTAGGGATTAGCAAACAGGTATAATATAGTTTAAAAAAAGTTTCTGCACATATTAATGTAATGATTAAACTAAATAATCCTTTATTTATTCATCAGAATCAGGACGCACGTCGGATGCAATTTGTTGCACATGAGAAAAGTCAGCACTTTGAAAATAGTTATGAAAATGCTGATGAATAAAGGATAGTTTCTTTTGAGTTCTTGTATATTGCACTTTGTTCCATGTCGAATAAAATTCTGCAGTTGCATCAAAGTTTGAGCCCACATATATAACAGAGTGTTGCTACAATCATTCGTATTTAGCTTTTAACCGCCATGACAGATGATTAAGTTCTATTTAATTTTATCGTATATACATAAGGTGATTCCAGAGAGGAAAGTGCCAGAATATGAAGTATAGCCGACCGGATCTGCGCAGCTATCTATATCCCAAGATGCATTGCGCCAATGAGTTCTTTTGTGCGCTCCGATCCGTTTTCAAGTTCTGCGCATAACGAAATTGTTGTCAATATCCCAAGATGCATTGCGCTGAGGGCTTCTTTTTTGAGCTACTGCGTATGCATTAGGGCCTATCTTCCACCCCCCTCCATTATCATTGGGTGATACCGGCAGGGGTAAAGTAACCTTTTTGGAAGTTGCTAGACTATTAAGAATTAGTGGAAAATTTTATTATTGGAGGATAGCTTAGGGGTTAACTTGTGAATTAAGTTAATTTTTTTACCCCAATCAGAGGTTAGCTTAGTATACAAAAAATGTAGTTATAATTATTATGACCCATCGACTATATTTTAATTACATATCACATCATCCAAATTTTCACGCAAATTTAGAACATCACGGAAACGTACACAATACTAAAGTCACCATTGATAAACTAGGTTGAATTTCTTATCTTTCAGTATTATTTTATATACTTCATAAAATATACTTTTATGTGTATTATTATTCAATGGGTTGGAGTGGAAATATTTAAAATGTACTTTTGTCGTGAGGTATTTCTTGCAACGGGTATTCAACATACGTACAAATACACATTTCCTCAATTTGCATATTTTTAAGAATTTAGAATTACGTATAAACAAAACCATATTTACACACATGATGCCTCAAAACTATATAAACTTTAAAGGAAGGTAGAAAACATCAAAAGGAAAACGTCGTAGTCGCATGTCAAAAAAAAACTTGGTCGGAGTTGTACATCGTATGTTCAGCATTGTCGTTATGGTCTCCAGGAGGCCGTATGGGCCAAACATTGGGCAGGATAGAACAGACTAAGATTTTTATTTTAAATTCTTGGAAATAAATAACTTTTATTCGCGAAAAAGAAAAGAAAAACGACCTTGGAGAAGTTAAGTAATCGTTATCTTTTGTCATCTGGCCATGGTTCAAAACGACGAAGTGTTCATTCCTTCGCGATTGATTCCAAACCGTCATCAATAGGCCTATTCCAAAGGGAAATCGTCGATTTATTGTGCAGTCGTAAACTTTAAAATGCGCAGTCGAAAAAATTTAAGTTAGTAAAATAAAAAATACATAATTGAATTGTTTATAATGAAATCTAAATTTGTTTTTTTTTGCAGAAGTTTTAAAGAAATCGCTTATATTTAAAAGTATAATGCTGATAATAATAGTATACAATTGAATAGAGTGTCAGATATGGAGAAAGTTCAAATATTGAAAAAAATTCTTTTGTTATATTAGAAAAAACGAAACATTTCTCAAAAAATAAAATTGTGCCTAATGCTTTCCTTTTCGATTGCTGATTCTTAAATTTGTAAACACGATTCAGCAGCAGTTCTCAATTTTTGAGAAATTGGGCTGTTTAAAAGTTTGATGAGAACACATAGACCATAGTGTACAGCTCTAGTGCGACCAACTAACCCACTTCTATATTGTGATTAATTTCGATTATCGGGATTGTTATTAGTTATCTGTTTACCTATAAAAGCTTGCATGTCTAGTTTTGAGGCACCCTGTACATTTCATTTTTCGCAAGTTCTTGTTATTATTTAGGATGGGCTTGCTTAGATCAGCACTCGTACAGCTATTTCTAGACTAGGTATTAAAACTCTACGTATGAAAATGGAACGTACGCTTTAAGGGAGCACACAGACTGGTACCAAGAATATAGTACACCAGAAACAAGAGAAAGAGATTATTGATTTGTAACAAAAAATTTTGTTTGTGAAGATTATTATTGGTAATTTGATTTACATAAAATTTGGCACATAAAATACGTGTAAAAAAATATTTTTTCAACTCGATTACAGTGACGTTCCTATTGGATGGGTGGGTAAGAAATAATTATGGACAAAACCCAGGTATTTAAATGTCATGGTTATATTATTAGTTGGGTCGCAATAACTATTTAATTGAATTCATTTGTTTCAAAGCTAAGTTTTTCACAAGTAAATTGTAAGTTAAAAAAAAAAATAAGTAACCAATTCATTGATTTGACTTTGAATTAATTAATGGTTCGTATTAATACATTATAAAATTATTGAAACTTTGACTAGTAGCTAATATTAGATTTTGTTATGACAGCGTTCCAATGTACAGGTTGCAATAAGAGGGAGATAATATCTAATCCCTGCCCATTAACGCAGCTGATCAATTTATGACACTCAATAAAAAAAATTAGTCACATTTCTGAAATTCACGTTATCCGATGTGTTCTTTTCTCCGTCCCCAAAACAGCCAACACACAAAAAACACACACCCTAATCCAATCATCCACGGAGACGACCGACTAAACTCGCCAACCCTCGCCAGATTGGCGTGTCCAACAGGATTAGCGAAAAATCGTCCAGGGTTGAATGCGAGTCAGCTCACTCGATGCATCATGTCTCTGCCGAGCAGTCACCGGACCGGACTCGATCAGATGCCGATGACCACCCGAGCGATGATGGATTGTATTTGAGTCAAAAAGGTCACCGGTACCCGCTCGCTTGCCGAGGACTTTTCTTCAGAGCAGTCACGCCACCTGACTCATGTTCAGCTGCAGGCTCGGATGGGAACACAGACAGAAGAGCATCCCGCACCCCGGGCAAGACGTCGCAGAAGTCATGGAGGGCATGGAGATACCTGCAACGGGAAAGAATGTCAATCACACGCCAACTCGGGAAAATCGCCAAATTAAACTAGAAAAAGTCGCCAGACACTTCATGGCTCAAAATCATAGGCGCGAATTGAACTCTGAAAAGTAAAACCATAATCACAGAAATAATACTCTCATTTTCGATATTCAAGGCTCTTCGAGCATGGCTCCTTCATAGTAGAGAAAGCATAATGTTATAATCTCGCTAACATCAAAGTGAGGCCAACATGCATGACCTCAGACACGTGGTTAATGACGTCATTCCATTCATAAATTTTCAATGTTACACATTTCCCAATTCATCAACCAATCGCGAGTATTTTTTAATTCATAATTTTGAAAAGAAGTCACTTGTCTGAGGCCATTCGGTCTTATATGATGGGTTTGACGTCATATTCGCTCTACATTCATGCTTGAAGTCAAGGCTACTTTTGTTATATTTGACAATAGTTTCGTCATTGGATCACGTGACTTTTGTCGAAAAAGAATCTTCAAATTTTTAACGAAAGTAATTTACTTAGATTCCTTTACGACCTTTTTTAGGGGCATTTACTCATAATTGATTCTTATACGTATATTGCTACAGTTCAAACGCTGCTTATAGTCGTGGTTGGCAGAGCGTTGGTCTCTGGAACAAGGAGGTACGCGGTTCGAGTCCTTGTCATAAATGTCAAAAGTTTCGTCAAATATGGGAAGGCATTTTTAACAGTGCAACATTTCTAGAGAGAGGCTTTTCTGGAAAGGATCTCTAGCCTCTAGATGTTCTATGTATCTACTTTAAAATCTCTCTGCTATACTATAGGGTTTTTATAAGACTTCAAAACTAATTTTCTTTAAAAGAATCTAAAAGTAAAGTTTTTACACTATTGACATAATGGAATTGCTAAACCCATGGAAGTTACTGTTTGAAACGGTTTTATAGTTCCAATATGGCCGTCGAGCATGCGCATTTCGATCACACACGCTGTCGCACTGATGATATTTTAAACTTTTACTGCTTATCCAGTTCTAGAGAAAATCGAAATTATAAGTTTGACTATGATTAAAAGTTATTTTTCCCACGCCTCCGCATACGTTAAATATATATTTCGTATTAGAATAGATATTTCTCAGAGCTTAATCTGTTAAAATGTTCATTAAAATGATACATTATATGTTTAAAAAGAATAAGTACATTCACAAAATAAAACACGAAATGCAAACCCTGATTAAAATATGTTGTAAGAATTTATTTCAAATTCTGGTAGTTATAAAATATCGCCAAAATTGGCAAGTTTTACTCAAACGTGGTAGCCTCGATCTCCAATTCCGGATGGGGACAAGGGTTTCAGATCATCTTTAAAAAAAAGTTAGATCCCAGTTGGATCGGAAAGTGACTTTTAAGCCTTGACAGTCGACATTGTTTCTTCGGTACCACCAAGGACGAATGCTTTCATGTCAGGCTCTTGAGTCTAAGCTACTGTGAATAATTCGGAAAGAACTTGTTTCATTGTGTCCTTTTTATTTGTTTTGTGAATGGAATCTTGTGGTGGCAAATTTTCTGAAAAGATTTTTTATACATGAGAATAGTGAAGTTCTTTTTATTTATTAAAGTCTCCAATAAAGAAAATCTCTGTCGCTTTGAGGAAGCTAAATAGGGGATTATTTTGTATGTGGATACGTCTTTGAAAACGGTCCGGATGCAGCGGTCATCGACATAAACTTGACCGATATGAAATTTTTTGATATTTTGAAGTCCCATAACTTCAGAAGAACCAGCATATGGGGATAAATGAATTATCATCGTGAAGAGGAAGGTGGGACGAATCGATGGTGGGAAGGTTGACATATCAAGACGACATATCAAGACGGTTGAAAGGACATATCAAGACGAAGCATGACTCTCCCCAATAATCCGGAAATCCTAAAAGTTGGGAATTTTAAGTTTTAAAAATCATCGAGTTGGGAAAATCTATGCCTGAAGAAAATTAATATTATTAGCAAACGAAAGCTAAGGGAGATTAGAAATTGCACAACTAGTAATATTACATTTAAATTAGACCTCAAAACGAAAACTGCATTTGAATATGCGTGCAATAAATCAATGCTCCCGAGACAACTATTTAATATGATCTAATATATAATAAACGATGGAAAATACCGTTAAGTTGGAACTGGGAATTTTCGAAGAATCAGGTTGGGAATTTCGAATCGTTAAGTTGGGAAATTTCGTGTTTCAACCAGAGAGTTGTAATATTAAATAGAGAGCGCCTTCAATACCAGACTCTCGTAAGGTCGCGGTGTCAACATTGAAAAGAAAAACCCACATCACGTGGCTATAGCGCTGCCACATTTGGCGTTCAGACATCTGCAGGAGTTCCAAATTTGGCGCACTTTCTTCTCTTTTGGTGATAAGGAGTTCTGTCCGTATTCAACTTTTTAACATATATGTACGTATTTATCTATTTTCAAACAATATGCGCTAAATATTTCCGCTTCATTAACGAAACGAAAATATTTTATTTGTGTTCAATACTCGAAGAAGCGAAACTCTTTATATTTCTCAGGTTTTATTGTTCATATTTTCTTATTGAAGTATACAAAATAACAATTGAAAGAACTTCGCTTATAGTAAACTTTTGTACATAAAAACGTAATGCAATTATTTCAAAACTACAAAGTAAGAAAAATCTCCTTAATATATCTGTTAAACTCCCTTAAATTGTGCCACTCGTTCAAAATAGACGATATTTAATACAAAATTAAACACAATACCATATTACAATACTTCGATCTCGTTTAGTTCTGAAAGTCGCCAAGGCCTGCCAAGTAATATTGGCGCATGAATGAATTGGCATTTCCACATATCACGTGGTTTCAATGATGGACACACGGAAATCAGCATTTTTATTCCTCTATTTGTATCATTACTCTATGGTTTCAACCCCATTTTTTTTTGTGTGACGACACTGTCACTGTCTAGAGCGAGAATGAGCAGGCCGAGAAGGTACGCATGGAAAGTATTCTTGAACCAAACCTTACATACATTTTTAAATTGTATAAGAAGACAAATTTACGTAATGATAAAAATTCACATTTGTTACTGTGTTTTATTTTTTATTAAGGAAAAAATTAAACATAAAACTTCCAAACAAGATGCTTTTGAAAATATGTGGGTGCTAATTAAGGTGCGAGTGCTCAAAGCTGAATTATTTACCTCAATAGTTTTCTGGAAATCCTACATATGAACTGCAATTGCTCTCGCTTTCACTCATGATAAAGAAACCGGGCGAATAGCCTACAAACAAAGGAACACATGCAAACAAAGGTCATTTTTTTTGTTTGGAAAATTAACGGACACCTTTATTGACTAGAACTTTCATAAATCTATTTGCGTAAAACTGCGAAAGGTTTTAAATCGAGTAAATTATTTATACAATTTTTTATTCCTAAAATATTCGCAAGACGAACTTGCCGGAATATTTTATTATACGTCGTCTTAATTCACAAACCACGTAACTCCTATGGCTGAGATTCAGCAGCCGGAGCAAAAGCTGTTTGGCGAGGAAATTCAAGCTATTCACTTTTAATTGTGGAATTGTTTAAAAGCAAGAAGTGATCGGAATACCCGAGCTTAGATTACAGGTGAGGGATTGGCTAAAGAGTCACGTGATTTACGAGTGACGCCGAGCTAACAGACAGCATTAACCACACGTTTCCCTACGATATACTTTGCGGTTGCCATGGATACGTTCATCGTTGAAAAAGAAGCAACTATGAGTGACAAAATAGACGCATGCGCCCAACGCATCTTATCACTTTCTTTTTAAAAAAATGTCAAGCCGCTACAGTTGCTAGATTTTTACATAGTAGTTACATAGTTTGTGAATCAAGTCAACGATATATACAAGCATATAAATTATAATTTATTTGGTAAATTCAAAAATTTCCCTTAACAGTTTGTTAGTTTTCTTTGAAATTGACTACGTTTGCATATGCTCCTTTAAGTTATGTATTTTTTACGCAAATAGATTTATGAACATTTTAGACATATAAAATAATAGTTGTAAACATTAGTCTCATATCCATGCAGTCAGCACAGGGGCCGTCAAATATAAAAATATGTTTTGAAATGTAAAAGTATGTTAAAAGGTGAGGAATATAGATTATAATATAATTTTAGCATTGCCGAAGTTGGTGTCGAAACCATTTTGATAATTTTCTTTAAGTATAATTGCATTGTAAACGAGCGTATGATATACTCAAATGCAAGTAACCGTATTTTCTCAAAAAGTACCAATGTTAGTTAATATCCCCAAGCTCAGTTTCTGTTCAAGCGATCTTAATGAAACTTGTTAAACTTATTTTAGTAATTCAGAAAAAGGTTTTCCTTTTATTTGATGTCGATTGGTTAAATAGAAACTGAGTTACTACAACTCAATTATCTTACTACCCATTCTTTTATTATACATTTTCCCCATTCTTTGAGTATACATTTCTTTTGATTATAAGAGCCTTGGTAATGGAACGGATAATGCACTGGACTGTGGCACTGAGGATCTGTGTCCGATTTCCGATCAGACTTGTTTATAATTGTGCATGTATTTGATATTTCTGTATGCCTATTGATTGAAAATGATTTATGTTGTATTATATATCAATGACAAATTAGTAAAAAGAGGTAAAACAACTTGCGTATTTTTACTCATTGTACTCAGTACATGTCTTAAAAAATTTGAAGGTTATGTATTCGGGGCTATGCTAACCATTGAATGCAATCAAAAATGGGTAAATTTTACTTATTTTTAATGATCTATTTTTAACATTGTAGAACAAACAAATCAACGAAAACAAGTGACAATTCACTAACTTTTCAGGGCCTCCGTGGCCGAGTGGATTAAGGCGTCAGCTGGGAATCCAAAGGGTCCCCGGTTCGAACCTTTGCGCGGACTGGACTAAAGAATAGTAAAAAGTAGTGATATTGCGATCGAAGGGTTGCCAACTTCGCTACCAAAATACTAGAATGTCGTCCAGAACATCCACAAAAATTAACGGCGTGTATACGGGACTGGTGCACGATAAATCTGATCGGTGTCCAAAGTCCCGACGTCTATTGAAGGCATTGGGTGCCAGCTCAGGTGTTTCCTCGTCATCTGACCATGGTTGAAAAATACGAGGCATCGTTCCCGTGTCTTTCCTTCGAGATAGGCCCCGAACCATCGCCAATAGCCCACTGCTCAGGTCTAGTGCGACGTTAATTAACCAAACCAAACCACTAACTTTTCAGGGCAGTCATTTGAAAGTTTGTGGCGTTGTTATAAGGAATTTAAAGCAACAATCGCCAGGGGTTTCTTCCAATTAAAATAATTATTTTTCATCTACCACACATAAAATACTATATACATTACAATTTGAGGATTCAAATGAGCTCTTAACGTAACCACAAATCGCGAACAGTGCATATCCATGCATTAAGACATGAAAGCTAACAATATAATTAAAACTGGGGATTTCCTTTTTGTCAATTTAAGAATAAAATAAAGTTTATCCTATAACAAGGTCTGCTACATCCCGTAATGCCACTCTAAAACTTAGAGTGAAAACTGTGTGAGTCGGCATGAAACAAAACTTGATGTGTTCGTATCCTATCCTAAGCAAAATAAATGGATTGGCCTGCGTACTCACCATTAGCTTTTTTGGCTTGGTTGTTGAGATACTTTTTCTGTCTTGCTCTCGAGTTCTGGAACCAGACCTGTGTGACTCGTTTGCTGAGACCAGTGATTTGGGCTATTCGCTCCAAGTCCTGACCATCCGGGTTCGAATCCAGATTGAAGTTGGCCTGCAGCACCTGCAGCTGTTCCTCCGTGAACGTGGTCCGGACCCGTTTCGATTTGGCTTTCGTTTGATGGTCTTGATCTGTATTTTCTGTTACAAAGAAGTCGAAGACCTTTAGTATGTAGGTGTATTTAACTTTATTCTATATATAAAGAGTCATTAGTTATTAAATTTTTATAAAAATTGCAGGAAAAGGCAGTTTTTGAAAGACAAAACAATATCCTTCGTTTGTGAACTTCAACATTGTATTTTTACACAAACTTCAGGTTTCTCAATTTGCTCAATTCCCTGCAATATCACATATTTATTAAAGTTAACACTACAGAGCTCGCTCTGGGCCTGATAGGCACAATCCAAGACGAATAAAATTGAAGGCGAGACGAAATTGGAAAAAAATAGGGCCTGGGAATGTGTATTCTTGTTAAGGGCCGTCACTTATTACGCTACACATCGCGATTTGATCACGCTTTTTGTGTTTTCCTCAAATTCTACAAAGAACCAGTACACATATTAGAGTATAATAAGAAACAATCATCTGAACACATAACCATATTTATATATTACACAGCAAAAAAAAGCTATTTTTATAAATCTTTTCACTTGAGGTAAAAAAAATCTTACACTCCCGAACGGTATAATAACATTAAAGAAAATAAACAACCACTTGAACCTCTGGTCATCCTTTTCTCTCTATGAGCGAAATAATCTGGTCGAATAGATCATTTGTTAGTTCTTGCGAGACTCTCAGGTATAATAAGTGACGGTCCCTAATAGCAAGTGATGTCATTCCAGTACAAATATTTCCATTTCGTCCCGCCTCTAATTCTATTAACCTTGTATTGAGAGCACGAGTTCTACAGAGTTAATATGCTGATTTTAAATAAAAGAATCATAAAAGTCGAATAGTAAAACGTAATTAAATATAAATGTAATAAATATGGTCCTTGTTGTTTTTATCTCCCATGCGCAGAAAAAGTCAAAATATTTTCCACCAAACCTTTATCTTAGGAAGGAAAAAAAATCATCTAATAAACCGCACAAATATTTGCGAAATTCCCAACACAACGAAAATCCCCAATATTAGTTTTAATTAAGTTTATCGACTCTTTCTTAACATCATCACACGAGACGCGAATTACTTTACAGAATCCACCATTTTTTTTTACGTCTACCCCACGTGACATGACGTCACTCTAACCAAGCATTGCCACCGAAAACTAACGAATAATCCAATTATTTCTTGCCCTTTGTGCTAGGATAAACCTCCAAAGAGACACAAACAAATCTAATGAAACATGGCGCCGGGAGACGCCTGATACCGCCTCATGCATTATGCGCTGCTTATTCAACGCTGCCTTTTCGATCTTATTAATTATGCAGCGAATATAATATGCTAATAACTTTAGGGACTCGGGAAAGGAATGCGTTGCATGGAAAGGAAGCTATTCGCTCTTTGGTTCGGTGCTTGTTTCTTGATGAAATATACCCTCATCTATGTTAAAAAAAATTGTGTTTTTTGAATAAGAATGATCCGGTGTGTTGGAAGTACTTATTTATGGATTCTTATTTGATGGGGCTATTGTTAGAAGTTTATAGGGAATATCCCCTATAAGCAAATTACTATTCTCACGTGATCAATGGACAACTAGAACGGAGCTGAGTTTAACCTTGTTTGTGGGATTTCGAGTACGTGCAAGTTGCCGATTATTGGTAAACAAACAATAATTTCGCTTCTTCATGTTCATATTTTGCATTAATTACGTATAACTTGTGTTTTAACATCATATTCTAAAAAATATGATCGAGCTTTTCAATATCTTAGTCGTTTTAAGGAAAATTCTAACGCTATCCCACAAACAAACTGGCTCTGACGTCACTGTAGGAGTGGTCATTCTAGTGGTCCATTCCTTCCCTCGAAATGGCATGCCTTTCAGAAGGTCTCGAAAGTTCAGAAGGTAAATTAAACATTCTCTGTTTATTTGACGTTATTTTTTTTTAAAGCTTTTCTTTATAATGGGATACAAAATGTTTACGAGATAGGTTCTTGAGCATATCAGGGACCTCAGTTGCTTAGTGGATAAAGGCGTTCGGCTAGTAATTAGTTCGGCTAGTAATTAGTTCGGCTAGTAATTAGTTCGGCTAGTAACCGGAATGTAAGAAAAAAAGTTTTATAGCATCTTCTAATTTGGTTACTTTCAGGGGCACTATATCTGTGTTATTAGCTCTTTCAGAAAACAGTCTAATCCTGATTGGTAACTTGAATGTATGTGTTATGATGATGGAATCGATGATTGGACGTAGTTCCTGGAAATGATGGGAACGATTCCGTTTTAGTGTAAATTTGTGAAATATACGTCGAAGGAACCAAACATTTTTTCGCCATGTAAATCAATATAAAATCATTTGAACTGAATTATTTTTAACTACAAATGGAAAACAATTGTACCACTGGCAAGCCTACCCTTATTTATTATTTTCCACGTAATTTTCTTACATTTCCTGGGTTATAGTTAAATTTCTAACATTATTGGTAGTTTGTTTTGGCCATATTAGACGTTAAGCTTACCATAATCTTGCCTACCAGAAGTGTGTAATTTATACTGAGTTAATTCGTCATAAAGATGGAGATCAGAGGAATCAAGTTTTCAAAATTGCCAAGAGATGGCGCCACCTCAATTTTCCCCACATTAACATTTTTGATACGTTTCTCAAAACTTTTATTTTTTAATATAATAAAGCTTATATTCATCTTAATTTAAGCCGACATCATCAAAATAATTATTTACTAATGAATTGAAGGAGTTAATCGTCAAAATGGCTTACATAATGGCAAAATAAAAATGCGGGCGCAACAGAATTTAGTAAACAAACTAACTAACTGTTGCCATTCCTCTTAGAGAAAAACAGCGTTTTTCAATCACCGCGTAAGAGAATTATATATAAAGATAAGGTGTCATTTTAAACAGAACATTCAAATTTGTATAAACAGTAAAAATCTCGTAAATGATACATTTAAAAAATTTCACATGCAGGACCTCTTTAACAATAGTTGTTATGCCTAATAATAGTAATAAGTTGAATATAATAGCAAATTATACTCAAACTTAAAATATTCGGCAATTTTTGCATTTTTGGAAAATAATTTGTACAACTAAAAACATTGTGCAATGTTTTGCAACTTAAAATATTTTGAAATATTTTACAACCAAATACATTTTGCAACTTAAAATATTTTTCAAGACAAGACTAAAAACTGAATTTTTTTCAAGCTAAATTTTTCAAGTCAACTTTTCTTGTAGAGAATACAATTTTGAAGTTATTTTCGGTTTCAAAAGAGCCTTGTAAAAATTTTAAATGCCAAAATAAGAAACACGGATAATACTCTCTTGTGTGTTATATAGCACACACAAAAGATGCTCTGGATAATTAGAATTTTCAACTTTGGTTCAATCTAAAAGGTTCATTTTTTAATTCAAATTTTTAATCTGGAAGTAATACTATCAGCACCCTATACAGTTCGTGGATTTTAAAGCATATCTAAATAGCAAACGACATTTTAACCTTTTCACATGGGCTCCATAACAGAAAAGGTGCCCTGCCTGTGGGGCAATTCCTAAACAGGGGGAGAAAATGCCGCTTTGAGAGGCAGGACAAAGACTTCTTCAAAACATTGTAAAAGAACGACTTGCCTTACAATAACTGTAACTGTCTGACGAACGGATGGTTAACAATTCTTCCTCAAAGCAGGTATATTCGCAGGGTAGGGTTACTTGAGGGGTTGAATAACTGAAAAGCCCAGCTGAAGACGATCTATAGAAACTATTAGTCAAGCGTCACATGTCCGAAACCATTACCTGTTCTGCCGCAAACAGCATACTTCAGACCTCACATGTTTCAAAAATTATCCACTCCCTTCGTGGTTAAAATCGTCCCAAGCCCCTTTGTAGACCTGTAAAATCTATGGGACATATGTTGTCACAGCCCACACGTAAAGGCTAACAACATTGATAATCATTCTTAGATGGCCATCACCAAATCTGAGAAACTTGCAACAAAGCTGCGACGTCATTTTGCTATCCTTTCACATGCGATACGATTAGTGAGAGAGACGGTTGTTGGATGTGGAAAAGCAAGTTCATGACCCACCTACCGTCATTCGACCCATTCCCGCCGTCCATGCACTCGTAGAAATGGGTCTTGCACAGCACGCGGCTCTCGTGGAGCGCGAACTCCTCGCCCGTCGACAGCTGGCGCTTGCAGGAGTCGCACGCGAAGCACGCCAGGTGGTACACCTGGTCGCGGGCCTTCCGCACCCAGTCCGAGGCGTGGATGGTCCGGGAGCACTTGGAGCACTTCGCCCCGAAGATTCTATGGGGAAGATACAAATACATTCAGATATTTCGTACTCGAGCAATTCGGAAGATAACAAATCAATCGTAAAAATGCTCAATCATTTATAAAAATAATAAATTATGAAAATATTCAATCAATTCTGAATATATTCAATCAATTCTAAAATTATTCAAACACATTCGAAAATACTCAACAAATCTGAAAGTACTCTCAATTTTGAAAATACTCAACAAATCTGAAAGTACTCTCAATTTTGAAAATACTCTCAATTTTGAAAATACTCTCTAATTTTGAAAATACTCTCAATTTCGAAAATACTCTCAATTTTGAAAATACTCTCAATTTCGAAAATACTCTCAATTTTGAAAGTATTTACAATTTAAAAATACTCTCAATTTTGAAAGTATTTACAATTTTGAAAATACTGAATCGATTTAGAAAAAAATCGATAAATTCTGCGAATACTATTCCCGTTATAAAAATACTCAATAAAAATATTCAATAGATTAAAACTTTCATGAAATTAAAATACTCAACAAATTAAAGATCTCAATAGATTAAATACTTAATATAATAAAGTATTAAAAAAAATTAAAAATATAATGAATTCTGAAAATATTCAATCATTTAAAACGCTGAATCAATTTTGTAAAAACGCTTTATCAATGAAAATATTGAATCCATTCTTTAAAATCGCTCAATCAATTGAAATACTTAATCAATTCTGTAAACATATTTAAACAATTCTAAAAATAAAACACTCAAACAATTCTGAAAAAATAAAAAGACATTCAAACAGTTCTGAAATAATCAGTTATAAATCAGTCATAAATAACTCAATTTCGCAATCCTGAAAATGTTCAATCAGTTCTTAAAATACTTAGTAGATTAAAATAGTTAATCAATTAAAGTACTTAATTAAAATACTAAATCGACTCTGAAAATACTCTAAAAATACTCAATCCTAAAAATACTTAATTCTGGAAATAATCAATTCTGATAACATTCACATATTACGTTATTTTATAACTTAATACAATTTTAGAACGCAGTTCATTTTAAAGACAATAGAGAGAGAATTTTTAGTGCATATATAAGTTAAGATTTTATGTTCTGGAATGTGGAGTGTATTTAACAGGGGCCCCTGTTTGATGGCGAGCTCATCTTGACATGAAGTCATATTTGGGAAGATCAATCTCATAAATGATATCGACGTTAAGGCATAATTTTGTAATTAAAAATTTAAATAAAAAATCAATTTCCTTTAAAATTACAACTTTTTTCTAAGGTTTCCGACTAAGTGTTTGCCTGAATGGAACTTTACAAACGAAATCTATCTGTTAATACTTCCTGAGATTTACGAAGAAAATATTTCGTTTTTACTAAAAATGGGAGTATTCCACATGTCTTAAAATGGAGCCAATAAAGTGCATTAGTATCAAAGCGACTTCTTGTGCTTGTTAGGCTTAAGATGCCATTCATTTAACTTTAAGATATAACAATGTACTTAGTTAAAATGTATGTTTGATTTACTTTTAATGGACCTAATCACGAAAAAGAAGGAATTGTTATGAAAATTTAGACAAAGCAAATGATAGAATATTTTGATGTAAGTAAAAAACTTAGAAAATTATACTTTAATTTATAATTACTATATTTAACTATATATATATAATTGAAAATGCTTTAGTAACCAATTAATTAAATATTTGTAATTATACTGTTTTTATATTAGTAATTTTTTTTTAATTATTTGTGTGAGATATTTTTTTTATGAAAAGGAATAAATATATTTTATATATAGGATTCACAATCTGATTTTTTTTACAATAAATAAGAAAAATTAGCATTTCAATTGGAGATGGAAAAACTTTAGCTTTAGCGCGAATGTGCCAAATAATTTTTTTTAAATTCTCAAAGACTAAAAAAAAAAAAAATAGATAAAAAAAAAGTACAGCATCGCTATATTATTTTTCTTCGCACACAAAAAAAAAATCACAAAAGTAGCATCTTTGTTTCTCAAGAAACGGCGAACGTAGAACTCCGAGTTCGAATTAAATAAAATAAAAACCGAGAAAACCGGGAGTTGGAATAAAACAGAAAAAAAAAAACCTAAAACTATATTTTGAGGATAATAAAATAAAAAAACTCAAAACCGGAGAAAACCCGTTCCGGGAATCGGCAGGCATTTTCCGGGTAAACAATTAAGGGTCTCCCGTCGGAGCACCAAAAGCGAACCCAATCCTTAATTGCGGGACCGGGGGGGAAAGGGGGGAGTTTGAGACCGAAGGGGGAGCGGGGGGGAAGGACAATCGGATTATGTGGAATCTTGCCCGGGCGCACCTGTGGGCTTCCAAACAGCCCCGGGGCTCCCAACTAACGAGCGAAGCGCGCCCCTGCTTTGTGCGGGAGCCGACGCGGAGCCGAAATTGAGTTTTCTGGGGCCCGCTTTAATGCAATCGTCCCCGGATAGAGGAAAGGGATAGGCGGAGATGCTCAACTGAGCGTGTCCTACATGCCTCTGATGAAGCTGACTTGTCATCGATCCAGTTTTGTTGCTGCGGCAGCAAGCAGCTTCTTTTCTGGCATGCGCCGCTGTGGGCTAATCCTTTTAGCCCCAAACGTCGGGTCTTTTTCTGTTGTTGTCGCAAGCTTTGTAGTGGGCGGATTATGAGATTGTTATGTAAGTTTCGGATGTCTTTGGTGTGTGGTGGTATGGAAGTAAGCTTGTTTGGAGGGAGGGGGGGGGGGGGCGATTTAATTCTAAGTCGGTGGAAACATTGTTATAATTCCTGGAATGTTTAACAGGAGGGAAGAGTTGGACTGTTCTCTGCTCTGTCGAATGTTTTAGTGTTCGCAATTTACTTTGATTGCATCAATCTCGATTCGCAGTCGTTTTATTTGAAGGGTTTTACAAATGTATAATTCTGTGTTATAACTTTTTACCATGGGTCTCAATTGATAAGTAGTTCTAAAGTTTACATCTTAAGAGCTTAGTGCCGGAGAACCAAGTAAGTCTATTTTATCCGTCAGTCTATTTTATCTATACGGTGGAAGGCAAATCTACTCATTTCGAGATAATCATCGACAGTGTCTGCTCGCGAACACGACAGTAAGGGGGCTGCACCAAAATAGGATCCTGTCCTCAAGGCACTTTAAAAACGTAAAGAGAAAATATTCCAAACGTATTTTGTAATTCGTTTTTGGTGATTCGTAGAAAAACGCAAATATTTCCTACCCTTAATGCATTGACTCATATACATATTACAAGTTAATTTCAATGAGATAAAACGTACACTTGTAAAAATAGGTATTCAAAAATAAGTAAAACGTACTCATTCCTGATTACATTCGATGCTTATCATAGCTCCGAAAACACGAGTTTCATGATGAGTTTCATGAAAACACGAGTTTCAAAAATGATTAAAATTGAATAAAAAGAGCAGTAGCTTGGCAACATAGGCTGTCTTCATAAAACACTTTCAATAAATATCGATAATTACAACTTAGACTTACCGGGAATCGAACCCAGGTCTGCAGCACCGCTGTCCACAGTCTTAATCGTTAAACACTATCAATGCGACGCCAAGAAGTTATAAACAAAAGTAACGTTAAAAAGGCGTGCCAAAAAAAAAGGAATTAAGATAATTGAATTGTAATAACTCATTTTCATTTAATCAATCGACATCAAACAATGTGGAAAACCATCTTTCGAACAAATATTTTAAGTTTGCCAGGTTGCTTTGTTAAGGTGGCTGAAACAGAAGCTGATTTTAACAATATTAAATCACACTACTGCTCATTTTTGAATATGTATGGTTACCTAGATTTGAGTACGTCATCGCTCATTTACGATGCAATTGTACTTAAAAAAACAAGTTTGTTCATGTACTCATTTTAAGTACTTTTTTTACAGTGTATGTTGGACGAATACCAAAGTTTATTTTGATAGAAATTTTGGAGGAAATTCAGCGATTTAATAATCCTAATTTTCAGAAATTTCGGACAAAAACACGTTTTTAATGTTTGCTCCTCATATCACAAACATTTATTTCCGATAAGCGGTCCAAATGGTAATTCTTCTTACATACAAAATATTTTGCACAAGTGTGCTTCTTCATTTGAAAATTGGAACTTTTAACTCAATTTAGCCAAAATGTGCTTTACGAAATTTTTGCACTATGCTTTTTACACTTGTAGAGATATAAAATAACTATGACGATGCAGGATGAGAGGAGTCAATGCATAAACGCAGTCAGATTAAATAGCTATAGAAATTGATATTGTGTGTTCCGATGTAGTCACATCAAATATCTATAGTAACAGTGACTATGAGTTTTTATTCTCCAAGTTAATATTTATTTGAAGACTTACGCTTTGCTATATATTTTATAGAATTGCATTTTTGAATATCTGTAAATGTTGCTTCTCTACGATATAATATTTACTGCAATGAAAACAACTTTCAGTAATGCTGTTTCATAAACACATTTTAAGATTTGAATTACACTTCGATATATATGTGTGGGGGATTTTCCGTTTCTTTAAAAATCTCCTTAGTATATTTTTCACAGATAGTTCTTTTTTAAATTTGTAAAGTTGATAAATGCTATATATGTAGTTTAATTGGTGGCATTTAAATGAAAACAAAGCTATTTTAAACTGTGGTTTATATTGTCGTGTTAGTCCGAGCGCAATTGTTCGTTATATTATAGTGCTTGGGATTTTTTTTACTATGAATAATTTCTTTAAAAATATAAAAGTTTTTAAATTAACCTTTGAAATGCTAAAAATAAGAAGTGCAAATCAACAACTTTATATTAAATTTATTTCAGTAAAAGTAATTACTATTAATTTATTTCAGTAAATGTAAGTACTATAAATTTATTTCAGTAAATGTAAGTACTATTAATTTATTTCAGTAAATGTAATTACTATTAATTTATTTCAGTAAATGTAAGTACTATTTATTTATTTCAGTAAATGTAAGTACTATTAATTTATTTCAGTAAATGTAAGTACTATTAATTTATTTCAGTAAATGTAAGTACTATTAATTTATTTCAGTAAATGCAAGTACTATTAATTTATTTCAGTATTGATACTTAATTTATTTCAGTGTGTTCAGTAAATTTTCAGTAAATGTAATTTATTTATACATGTTGAACTGCTTGAAAGTTTTTTCTTATGACTTCCATTAGTTTTTATCTGTGATTCTGAACCCTTCTAAAAGCTTATTTGATTTTTTTTTATCCCACAGCAACTTGAGGTCCTGCTAGGAGTGAACAACAAACATAAAAGTTGGTTTTGTTCTATAGCAGTCTAACCAATGCTCCTGACATAAAATGTATAAAAAAATATATTTTATGTAAATACTCATTCCTTTGTACTTCTTTCTAATATGCCCAAATTACCAGTTAACAATAAAGGCACTTTGTTCTGAAGCGTTATTTCTATTACGTAGCCAACACACCAAAATCCGGTGCTCGAATCCCAAATTAGACATGGATATTTCTTTGTTTGTGTTAAAACCGATGGTGAACTACTTTCTAAAGAATTCCGCTTTTCAATCGGCAAATATAATAAGGATTTACGTCTATAGACGTCGATTATCAAATAAAAATTAACTAATGTAGTTGAAATACAATAAACGCAATATAATACTCACGATAATTCGAACGCTGAGCAGGCAGTTGTCGCTGTAAATGTTGCTTTACTACGAGTGTATGCTTATAGTAGAGAAAACACATTTCGGGAGCATTTCCCCACCTACTTTCTGACTGCTCATAAACATAACGTTTTGTAATGCCCCAAATTGTCTCTTAACTAATAAGTAATGTAATATGATTTATAAAATACATTTTTTTTATTAATTCTGTATTACTTTATCCTTCTGCGGGATTCCGGATTTCCCAGGAATGCAGTTAATTTTTAAATTCAAATCTCAAAAGTTCGGATAACTTTTTCAACGTTATCTCTATTAAAATAAAATATATATATTTTTAAAAGACATGTTCGAAATATATATTAAATACTTTTGAATTGTATATAACTTTACAATTTATATATTTTCATCGGGGCTCAGAGGATAATTAGGAGTTTTTTTTTTAAACTTTCTAATTAAGTTTAAGAGGATTTTTTATTTCTATTTTCCAAATGTTAATTTTAAAGAGATATTATTAAACAGTATAGAAACAGTTGCCCACGCGAAAAACTGGTTACATCCTAAATATAAAATTTTATTTTGGTACTTTTAGTTACTTCGTCACTTTGGCTTACATTTTTACCATTAATCAAATGAAAAACCATTCTTTACTTATACAAGAGTCAAGGAAAATGTCAGGCAACAACAGAAGTTGTTATAAGGTTTGATGGTTTTTCTCCATTTCTCAAAACCGTTAAAAGTGGATATAGCCTGTTTTGCATCTGGTCTACTCGTATTAAAAATAATTCAAATTATTTTGGAACGTTGTTATCAGCCGAATGTATGTAACGACGGGCTATAAATTCGTTTATTGTGATGTAGATTTTCTGCTCGGTTTAATTTCCTTTTGGAATATTTTTTTTGAAATAATAGAATATATACACTTTGATCGCGAACGAATTACTTGTTAAAAACGGGAAAAATTAAACAATTTTTTTAGGAAACATTGGAAAATGTATTGTTATCTCTGTTGTCTTCAGCGGAACACGCACGGGGAAAACGAAAAGGATCAACTATCACGTTGGTTGCAATGTCAAAAATAAATAAAATGCATTCACATTTGAATACATTCGATGCTTATCATGGCTCCGAATACATAAGTTTCAATTTTGGAAGAAAAAAACGTGTACACTCAAACCTGTTTTTGTGCGGTGGATAGGGACCGCATAAAAAAGTCTACGTAGAAAATAACTCAAAACCTTACGAAATAACTAGGAATTGCTTTTTTAAACGAAATCAAGACACGAGGCTTGACAGCTATACTTGGAATCTCGTAAAACCTTTTGGAATCTGATTTAGAAAATACACATGCGAACATTTTTAAATATTTTATTTACATATGTACTTATTTAACACATACAAAACTTTTCAAAACGTATATCCTTCGTAGTCTGACAATACGCGAACTTGGTTCAAAATCGCTTTGGTCACTTGACTACCTCGCACTTGTTTAGAGTTAACTTTTTTTCAGTTACCATGTAGTCAGTGATCAGTTTTTGTGACGACTGTTGTTTCGCTAGACGCTTGTATATGTCTCGGTAGCCAGATAATCAATGATGTTCCAATTTGATTGAACTTTTCATATACCGCACAAAAAAAATCACACAAACAAAAATTCGAACAAAAAAACCCGCACAAAAACAGGTTTGAGTGTACTGAAAAGTAAAGTACAAAGATGAAAGATCAGTACAAAGACTAAAGAGTGCAGATGCTAGCCTACATAGGCTGTCTTCCAATTTCAATAAATATCGACAATTACAACCAACACTTACTGGGAATTGAACCCACATCTTCAGCAACGCCGTCCAGTGTGTTATCCGTTGCACTACCAGAGTGACGTGAAGAAGTTATAAACAGAAGAAATGTTAAAAAGGTGGGCCAAAAGAATGGGAAGTAAGATAATTGTGTTATAATAACTCAGTTTTCATTTAAGCAATCTACTTCAAATAACGTGGAAAACCATCTTCTTAACAACTATTTTACGTGTGACGGGTCGCTTTGTTAAGACGGCTTGAACAGAAATCGAGATTAACAATATTAAATCACACTGCTCATTTTTGAGAAAGTACAATTACATAAATTTGAGTACGTCATCGCTCATTTACGATGCAATTGTACTCAAAGAAAAACGAATATCTTCACGTACTCAATTTTAAGTACTTTTTTATAGTGTGTTAATGTAAAAAAAATTATTATATGTAAATATGTATGTTAATTAATCCCATAATTCCTCCTATACATTTTTTCTGCGTACGCTACTACCGGTATTATTTTTAAAAGATGATATTTGATACAATATAAGGGAAAGTCGGTTGCGAAATGGCACACGTCACAAAAATCCGAATATGAACTAACACTGTTTTCTATCTCTAGATATATATCTAGATCTGTCATTTGGTCAAGCGGTGTGGGCCCTAGTTGAATAGGTTGTCTAATAATGAGTTGAATGTCATTATAACTAAAGCTAGTTGCAAACTTTAAACGCTCTTATCTCAGAGCTCTTTGAAAGGATTTTCTTGGAGGTTAAACGTTCCATTTGTTCTGTAATTTCACTACGCTTCTTAACCCAAACCCGCTTTAGGTATATGGAGATCAATTTGTAAGTATATGGAGTCGAATACATTTAAAATATTTTTTCAGGTGTCTGGAACGTATTTCGCGAGTTCACCATTTTTTTTCAGGTGTCTGGTAGGTACTTTGCTTGCTTATAATTTTTTTTTCGAGTGTCTGGAAGGTATTTTGCGTTCTCACCAGTTTTTTCAGGTGTCTGGAAGATATTTTGATTGCTTATAATTTTTTTTCTAGTGTCTGAAAGGTATTTTGCGTTCTCACCATATTTTTCAGGTGTTTGGAAGGTATTTTGTGTTCTCACCATTTTTTTCAGGTGTCTGGAACGTATTTCGCGAGCTTACCATTTTTTTCAGGTGTCTGGAAGGTACTGTGCTTGCTTATAATTTTTTTTCGAGTGTTTGGAAGGTATTTTGCGTTCTCACCATTTTTTTCAGGTGTCTGGAAGGTACTTTGCTTGCTTATAATTTTTTTTCGAGTGTCTGGAAGGTATTTTGCGTTCTCACCATATTTTTCAGGTGTTTGGAAGGTATTTTGTGTTCTCACCATTTTTTTTAGGTGTCTGGAAGATATTTTGCGTTCTTACCATTTTTTCAGGTGTCTGGAAGGTATTTTGCGTTCTCACCATTTTTTTCAGGTGTCTGGAAGGTACTTTGCTTGCTTATCATTTTTTTCAAGTGTCTGGAAGGTATTTTGCGTTCTCACCATTTTTCAGGTGTCTGGAAGGTATTTTGTGTTCTCACCATTTTTTTAGGTGTCTGGAAGATATTTTGCGTTCTTACCATTTTTTCAGGTGTCTGGAAGGTATTTTGCGTTCTCACCATTTTTTTCAGGTGTCTGGAAGGTACTTTGCTTGCTTATCATTTTTTTCAAGTGTCTGGAAGGTATTTTGCGTTCTTACCATTTTTTCAGGTGTCTGGAAGGTATTTTGCGTACTCACAATTGTTTCCAGGAAGAGTAAAATACACGAAAGGTTAAATTAACTAAATTTCAAACACAAATTCAAATCTTAGAAAAATTCTGAACCCATTTCTACCCCTCCATACTCTTTTAAATCACTTATTAACGTACCTACAATTCCAGCATTGCTCATCCAATGCGACAAGTTCCTCCCAATCGATACCCTGGTGCGAACTGGGGGGTCCAAAGTGCTGACAGCACAGGAACAGGGAATTGAAGGGGGACGACAATGACCAGAAAAACGGATGCTCCCCTGGGTCCGTCCCTCGGGAGCAGCCACAAGCGGGGTGCATTTAGCGCCTAATTACCCCAATCAGGGGAGGCGATTACCCCCACCCACCCCGGACACGTGCCGCCCAGGACGGAAGTCCCCGGTCGCACCCATCGTGTGGAACAAGTGGATCGGTGATGGGGTTTTGTTGTTGCCCGACTCCCGGCTATTCTGGGTTTTGTTGCTGTGGGGTGGGGATCTGTCTGTCAATGGTCGCTGTCGGGTGGTAATGAAACAAGCTCGGGCGTTTCCATTTTATTATTTATTAAAACTAGCTGCGTGATGAGGTTTAGTTTGGTTAATTAACGTCGTACTAGAGCTGCACAGTGGGCTATTGGCGACGGTTCGGGGCCTATCTCAAAGGAAGGACCCGGGAACGATGCCTTGTTATTTTAGAACCATGGTCAGATGACGAGGACATCACCTGAACTGGTTGGTTTGGTTTTGTTAATTAACGTCGCACTAGAGCTGCACAGTGGGCTATTGGCGACGATTCGGGGTCAATCTCGAAGGAAAGACCTGAGAACACATACACATTCATCTCGTTATTTTAGAACCATGGTTAGATGACGAGGAAACACCTGAACTGGCACCCAACGCCTTCAATAGACGTCGTTACTTTGTACCCCGATCAGATGTATCGTGCACCAGTCCCGTATACACGCCAGTATAATTTGTTGGATATTCTGGACGACTTTCTAGTATTTTTGTAGCGAAGCTGGCAACCCTCCGATCGCAAGATCACTACTTTTTTATGTCAAGTCCATTTCACGGATTCGAACCACCAATCTTCTGATTAGTAGCTGAACGCCTTACCAACTGAGCAACTGGGGCTCCACCTGAGCTGGCACCCAACGCCTTCAATAGACATCGGGACTTTGGACCCCGATCAGACGTATAGTGCACCAGTCCGTATACACGCCGTCAATTTTTGTGGATGTTCTGGACGACATTCTAGTATTTTTGGTAGCAAAGTTGGCAACCCTCCGATCGCAATATCACTATACTTTTTACTATTCTTTAGTCTAGTCCGCGCAAAGACTCGAACCAGGGACCCATTGGATTCACAGCTGACGCCCCAATCCACTCGGCCACGGAGGCCCCAAATAAGCTTGAGCGTTTCGATTTCATTTATTAAAACTAGCTGCGGGATAAGGAGTAACACTGTTAAAAATGCATTCTCATATTTGACGAAACTTTTGTTGTCATTTTTGATGAGAAAGTCGCCGGCTGTATACTCCGATTAAATATTTCGTCAAACTGAGGAAGTTCTTTTTGTCGGTTTTTTTAACGAAATTTATTTTGTCAAAAATGAGGATGATTTTTAAACCCTTTGCACACCGATGTCGCCTCTCAGGCGACAACATAACGACCCGTTCTTTTGTTTCCCTGTTCTTTAAAATAAACGAGAACAGCATGATCTTGTATTTAGGACATCAATATTTTTTTTTAACTTGTTCTCTTGCAAATACAAAACAGATTAGGATTTTTTTCCCTTTATGAGTATAAAAAAATCCGTGGAAAAGAACGCAAAGAGGAATAACTGTTCCATAGAAAGAACACAAATCGCAAAGTGTTCTTGGAGTGCAAAGAATTAATAATATAATAATTAAATAGCGACGAGCGGACACGTATCGCGGACTTCTTCGTTCCAAAGTCTATATACAATTGGCCAAGAAGACACGATTGAATTTTGACAATATAAGTATAACAATCAAACGTGAGCTGATGATCCAGAAAAGGGCCGAAAAGGAATCTTAAATAAATGACTTTTGTTCGAAATGCGAGGATTTTTGTTGAGTCAAAAGTGACGTGATTTCATGAGGAAACGATTGTTAAATATAACGAAAGTAGTCTTGAGGATCGCAGAATTCTCAAAATGGAGAGTGTTATTTCTAAGAGGTGAAACAATGTGAATAGATTTACCTTCAAAGTATATAAATAAATGAGAATTGAGCCGTCTACTTTCAGAACCAGATAGATCCATTTCATAAATTTTATACGGGAGACGCCAAAAACGATTTTGAAAATATTTAAAAAAAAAAGAAAACGGTTTTGCGAAAAATAAGAATTTTAATGGTATTATGAATTTATAAGTAGACCGTTCAATTGTCCCCTGTCCTTTGAAAAATTAGGTTTGGTACTTGTATTATATTTAGAGACTTGCCGAGAGTCGTTTTTTTTTTATTGTTGTTGTAAATTTCATCCAATAGTAAGCGTGTAAACAACAATTTCAATTACGACAATACAATTGAATTATGAGAAATGGGGTCTAAACAAGAATCCTCATATATTTAACGAAAGTAATTTACTAATATGCTTTCGGCCCTTTTGGGCTATATGTGTAAGAACTACAGCTTATGTTTAGTCCTTATACTTATATTGGCAGAATTCAAACGATTCTTCTTGGCCGAGTGGATTAAACGTTGGTTCTAGAGGTCCGCGGTTCGAATCGTGTTTTTTTTTATATTTAATTGAAATCGTCCTCATTTTCGACAAAATAAATTTCATAAAAAAAAAATTGAATTTTATCAGTTTGACAAAATATTTAATCGGAGCACATAGCAGGCGTCTGTTTAATCAAAAATTATAAAAGTTTTTTCAAATATGAGAATTCCATTTTTATTAACGGTGTAGTAAGTAGTGTAATAGTGCAGTAAGTAGTAATAGTTAGCTTCCAATAGCAAGTGTCCTATAGTAAGCGAAAGATTTTTAAATTGTCTCCAACAGGAAATAAAGTATATTTATCTGAATGTAAGAAAATATAAAGAATCGTAAAAAAAAAAAAAACTCTACAAATAATTTATAACTTTAAACGGAAAGAAAAATATCATTTGCTATATAATACAGTTATATTTTTAGAGGTTGATGATCAATTAAAAAAATATCTGGGTAAATTAAGTCTGTATGCTTGTTTGTTCTGAAAAAA
The DNA here is from genome assembly GCA_963932185.1 of Troglohyphantes excavatus. Taxonomy (NCBI): domain Eukaryota; kingdom Metazoa; phylum Arthropoda; class Arachnida; order Araneae; family Linyphiidae; genus Troglohyphantes; species Troglohyphantes excavatus. The sequence goes on along the minus strand of OZ010677.1, from coordinate 49,531,162 downwards.
AGTAGCTAATATCTAGATATAGTATGTGAGGAGGTCTGGCAAATAAACAACTTTACTCATCAGATCAAAATGTTTAGTATTAAAAAAAAGTTTTTCAATTTATTTTTTATAACTAAAGTGATAATTTTCGTGTGTTCCTTATCTTATCCTTATCCGACGAATCATTTAAAAAAGACAAACAGATAAAAAAAAATCAGCCAATATTTAGTTATTTGCTTTTTTTGTTTGGATACAGTTGGATTTGCACGAACATGGCACGATAAAGTTCGTTTTGCACCAACCAATGAAAACTTAGACGTATTTCATCACTGTGCTCCTTTTTAAAGTTTCTGCAACAGTCCAAATTTGGCAATAAAAATCCAATAATTTGCCTTTTTGATATATTTATATATGGTAAGGTGGAGGAAAAACTGTCCTTGTGTAAAATGGGTTTTTTGAAATTAAGTATTAAATTACTCAATATAAATTTGTGTTTTGAACTTCGTTTTCGAATATAATGAATAATAAATAAAAGCCGATTTTTTTCTTCAAAATGGTGTATCACAACTTGCTTTTAGATTTTTTTTTTCTTTCAACGCGTTACAAAAACCCGTAAATAGTCCTGTATGCTGAGTTTTTAAAAGATGAAGGTTGTTTTTCATTCTATTTTATTCAAATTCCTAATTTGACTTAAAATTGTGTTCCAATTATGCGTTTTTATGCGAAAAATTCTATAATCTCGTAAATTATCGTATCTTACCCTATTTGGTCACCCTCTCTAATACTGACCACGCCCGATTATGCTTGATCTGACGAGAACCGTTTCAATGGTCGTTAGCCGCGTTCTGATTGGTCTGGTCTGGTGTATTAAGTTGGTTTTGCACCGACCTCTACGTTTCGAACATTTATTTTTAATGGACATAGATTGTTTTTTATGACTCTGCATAGTGTTTTAGATGCCTGCCAACATAAAGACCGATATCCTATTAATTTCTCGATTTCGAAAAAAAAAAAAAGTTGGTTTTGGGCCGGAGCTCCTCAGGTATTTGAATTTGCACAATTGGACTATTGACGTCATTTGTCTAAAAGAAAGTTTCTATATTAGAAAGGTTACGTTGCGCTAGAGTTAAAATAATTGGCTATTGGTGACAGTTGAGATTTCAATGGTAAAACCCTAGAACTCTTTATCCGTGATTTGTTTATAGTTTATTTTGTATATAGATGAGTTCTTGGTCAATACCAAATTATAATAAACTTTGGTGATAGAACATTTTAAAATTTCTACAGAAATTGATCAAATAAATAATTAAATCAATGAATCAAATCGAATAAATGATAATTAAATTTCTGTTTTATAAAGTATAAAATACAATAACTTATATGAGATTTAAAGCAAAAGGTAATTAATAAATTATCTACATTAGAAATAAATGACAGAAAAAAGTTATTGAAAAATAAAAATAAATATTAAAAAAAGTATTCATTATTATTATTAATATAAAATTAGTAGTAATAAATCTTAGTTGTATTTATATAATATTATTGTAAAAATATGTCTCAGAAATTATTATTAATTAAAAATCGATTATTTTTTTTAAAATTCAATTAGATGATACTGAATTTTTTTTAGAAAGCTAGTTTGTATAAGGAACTAAAAGTAACATAATATTTTTTTAAATAATATTTTGTATATTAAGTGTAGTAACCACATTATACACATACATTTGAAAATATTATTTGTGAACTCTTAACTATTACCGTCATCGTTATAAAATTTTAGATTTGCGAAAAAAGAATCCTGATTTTGATAAATAATCTGAAGTAATCACAATCTTTTTTTTTGTATGTTACAAAAGAAACAAAAATATGGTTAACAAAAATTTCTGGGAGAATTATTGCCAACACTGACGTTTTTTATACTATCAATTTACGTTAAAGTTATGTTCGGTGTAAAGAAGTGTTTAATCTAACGAAATTTATTTCGTCGAAAATGAGAACGATTTCAAATAAATACAGAAAGCGCGACTCGAACCGCGGACCCCTTGGTCTCGAATCCAACACTCGTCCAAAAAGGCTCCTTTGAATTCAGACAATATAAGTATAAAAATCAAATACGAGCTGATAGAAAATGGCCAAAAAGGCATCTGAGTAAATTTATTTTTGTTCAAAATGTGAGGATTTCTTTATCGTCAAAAGTCACGTAATCTAATGACGAAACGGTTGTCAAGTATGACGAAAGTATTCTTGACGATCGTGAGAATTCTCAAAAAGGAGAGCGTTGTTGGAGCGAATGTATATAAGATGTTCTATAAAGAATCGGTACGCTGTAAAAAAAAATATTTAAAAATGAATACTTAAACTTACTATTTTACTTTGAGTACAATTGCATTGTTAATAAGCATTAACGTACTCAAATTTAAATAATCGTATATTCCCAAAAATTAGCAGTGTTATTTAACATTGCTCATCTCATTTTCTGTTCAAGCCATCTGAACAAAGCGACCTAAACAGACTTAAAATAATTGATCAGAAGATGATTTTCCACATTATTTTATGTCAATTACTTCAATGGAAACTGAGCTATTATAACACAACTTATTTATCATTCTTGTTCCACACCTTTTTAATATTTCTTCTGTTTATAACGTCTTCCCGTCGCCATAGTAGTACAACAAATAGACACTGGGTTGCGGTGCCTGTGGATCTGGGTTCGATTCACGGTAAGTCTTGGTTACATTTGTTGATATTTATTGAATTTGATTTGAGAAGGCAATCATGTGTTCTTTTTATTCATTGTAGTACTCATTTTCGAGTACATGTCTTTTTCAAAATTGAAACTTCCGTATTCGGAGCCATGATAAGCATCGAAAGTACTCAAAAAGAGTACATTTTCTTATTTTTAACCGACTGCCCAGCGCGTCCACCAAAACTCCAAAATAAAACCGCCAGAAACTTTAAATTAATACCGCCAACGTGCGCCAAGTCGAGAGGTTATCAATTCGTCTGTTATGTATTTTTGTTTATGTATGTTCGCGTGGGATTTCGGTTCTACTTTTTACTAAAATTTTTTGTTTGTTAAATTGGGAATGTTTCATTTGGGAGCAATTTGAAAAAAATATTCGGTTATCCGGCATTTAACTATCCGGAATTTTCAATTAACCGTACCGTTCGAAAAAAAATATTGCCCGATTTCGAAAATTCTTCTTTTGTTGGATAGAGAAAAATCCATTTAGGCAAAATCTGCAAAAACTAATCGGTTATCCGGCTGTTATATATCCGGAAACGTCGATTAACCGGAGTTTTTTTTAAACAATTTATCTGTTTAAAAATGTTTTCATTGTTTAACAGAAGTTGTACAACAATGACATTTCGTTTACCCAGCATTTATTGCCACGAATAGGGATTGTTTTACGATATACATTGTTAGAGACAAAAGGTAAGCACAAAATGTTGTTACTTGAATTTCTTGGTGAATAATAGCAGGGGGCGAAGCCCCCCGCTAAATTAAAAACTAAAAAGAGAAAAATAAAATAACCTTTTGAAAAAAAGGAAAACCAACTTACAGAAAATGCGCTAAAAAGTCAAAAATAATTTTTAATTTTACGAACGAGTTGAAAAAATTGAATTACTTAATATCAATTTTATATTTATTACAACTTTTTCAAGTTGGTGTCAATTTACAAAAAAAGCATAACTAAATTTTGGCGCCGATTTACAAGTACATTCTCTTATTGTTGAGTACCTATTTTTGATAGTGTAAAGTTAAAATTCCCGAAATTTAAAAATATAAATTTTATATTACTGATATTTCAAAACCAAATCCTTGTCCCGAACAAAAAAATAATAATAAAAAAAACATCCTCATCAATTAATAAATCCAACCCTCAAACGATACATGTTTATCCACAGCTAGGAATAAAAAACGACCGAAAACCCCAATCGTCGAGGCTCCCCGCGGCGACAGTACCTAGCGAACATCGCGGCAACAACATACCAGGGGGGGGGCTGATCGCTAATTTATCAAGCCCAGACAGCCGGCGCTGCAACGGACCCCTGCCGCGAGTGGTATGCCGGGGACATTGCGTACCCCCGGCCGTAACTCAGTCTGTCCGCGGAACCGGTAAGAGCAACGCCGAACGTGTCGTCTGGTGTGGAAAGTTACGAGCTTTTTTTATGAAGGTTGTTTATTTCTTGTTCTATTTTTTTCTTCCTACCTGGACTTTGGGGGTAAGGGTGGGTCAGTTGGTTATTTGAGTTATGTTTTTTTTTGTTGTCGTGTTTTGTTTGTGGAATTCTGCAAGTGACAAACGGTTTCTTCTAAGTTTCGGGTGTACGGGGATTGGCTGTCGGTAATTGATACCTGGGATTTCTTTTTTTGGAATATGACGTTTTGTGCTTTTTTCTGGGTTGATAAATGAGTTTTGAAAAAAAAATGGGAATTGGAATGTGGGAAATTTTTTTAAGGAAACTATTGTGTGTACATTGTTATTTATCCTGTTCGAAAAAAAAGTGGTGTCTTTTAACGTTTGTAGTTTCGTTAAAATATACAAGAAAAGTTAAAAGTTTAAACAGTTAATTTTCATAAAATTGGAAAAATATTACACAGGTTTTTGAAATCTCAAGATATTTGATGATAGTTTTTAATAAGCTCTCTTAGAAGTACTTTAACTTGCAATATAAATAGTATATCTATTCTCAGATAACTGTTATTATTATATACTGAAGATTTTCAGATATGGTTCGTAAATGGTTTTAATATTAAAAAAAAATGGAAACGTACTTTTAAATATTGTCTTAAAATTGAAATTAAAAAAATAATAATGATAAATATTTTTTTTTCTATTTCTTTTTGAAATGGAGAATTTTTAAAGTAATTCATTTGCACGCATTGTTAAAAACAGGTACTTAAAAATAAGTAAAATGTACTAATTTTTGATTACATTTGAATTTTATCACGGCTCCGATTACATAGGTTTAAATTTTGAAAAAGACGTACTCAAATCTGAGTTCAATGACCAAAAATGAGTAAATGCTTGAGTAAAAAATGCGATTATGTGATAATTATCACAGTGTTCATTCTAGGCGTTTTTTGAAGGGCGGTCCGCCCTGCCCGCCCTTTTTTCATCTCGATAGCGCCCTCATGCCCCTTTTTCCAAAAATGCCGCCCTCTTTTAAAAACAAATCCGCCCCTCTTGCCCTTTTCAGTCAAGCACAAGCATCCTTGCTTCCTAGCTGTCTTTAAAAAAATGCAACGTTTTAAGAAAAAATTGTGTAAATTTGAATTAAGTGAATTATAATAGTAGAAAAACAAACTCCTTTTTAATTACGCGTGTTGTAAATCGCGATGATTCCGCGGTAATTTCAAGCACGTGGCATTCCACGAATGCTATTGGTTGCCTGTGCCCGCATATGAAATGCTTAGGTTTTTTTTCTGTATTTTTTTTTAAAGATAAGATTGTTTGGTGCGAAGCTGCAAGACTATTCATTTTATTACCAAATTTTGGTTTTAAGTAGCCTTTTTTATCAGTTTTGTAAGGGGTCTGATTAGGGCTACTTACAGGTTTTTGGGGAAAACATTACTTTTTAAATGTCAAATTTTGAATTTTAAGTAATATTTTCATAAAGAGACCAATTTTGTACGGGTCTTACCTTCGAGATAGACCCCTAACCGTCATCAATAGCCCAATATGTAGATCTAATTCAAGGTCAGCCAATAAATCGGAACTTTTTTTGTTTGGTCACGGGTTAGATGTGTCAATGTGTGGCCACGCCCACCCCAAACATTTTTTTTAAAGTGCCCTTTTAAAAACAAGTGCCTTTTCAAAAACGGGGTGCCCTTTTATTGCCAACAGCGCCCTGCCCCTTTTTATTTCTAGAGTGAACACTGATTATCATATGGGCATAATATGCAAAAATATCTCCGTCAGAATATTAAAAAATAATTTTACATTGTATTTGCCAATTGTCAAACATACAACAGCAATGTTGAATTTTTTTTTTTATCTCGTACTGTTTTCCAAATTTTATAGAATTTATACAAAACCTACTATAAGTGTACTGTAATATGTTAAGGTTTACGTTAACTGCTAAAACACCCGTCATAAAATTTCCGTATGATCTAAAATATAAAGGATATATAGTACTTAAAAATCATTAAATGTCTTGTGGGATATTTCGTAAAGATCAATGATAGAATGGTGCCCTTTAACAAGTGTACAATCTACCATTCGATCTGTTTACATATAACCAACTTTAAGTTTGAAACATCACTGTATAAAAATGTTCTTAAAATGAGTACATGGACGTGCTCGTTTTCCTTTGAGTATAATTGTATCGTAAATGAGCGATGATGTACTCAAATTTAAGTAATCGTACTTTCGCAAAAATGAACAGAATGGTTTAATATTGTTAATATCAACTTCTGTTCAAGCTATCTTAACAAAGTGACCGGACACACTTAAAATAGTTATATTCAGAAGATGGCTTTTCACATCATTTGATGTTGATTGCTTAAATAGAAACTGGGTTATTACAACTCAATTATCTTACTTTACATTCTTTTGTATTTAATTCTTTTTTACATTAATTCTGTTTATAACTTCTTCGCATGACTTCGATAACTGAACGAATAAGTGGACAGCAAAGCTGCAGACATAGGTTCGATTCCCTGTAATCTTAGTTGTAATAATCGGTATTCATTGAAATTTATTTATGAAGGCTGGCTATGTAGGCAAGCTACTGCTCTTTTAATTCATTTTTACTTATTTTTGAGTACATTTCTTTTTCAAAAATTAAACTTATGTATTCGGAGCTATGATAAGCAACGAATGTAATCAAAAATGAGTACATTTTACTTGATTTTGAATTCCTATTTTTAACAGTGATTTTACGACTTTTCGTTCTTGTGCCCTGTCAATACGTTTTCACTGCCAGCAGAGGATAGAGTAAGCAAAGCGGCATTTACATGGGTATATTTGTGCTCTAAAGCAAAGTTTTAAAATACTATATATCTGTAGCGTGGCGTGGACAAGAAGAACCAATGTCAATATTGTAAATTTTTTAAAAAAAATTCTAATACATAAATTTTAAATCTCTAAATAATTGCATTTATTGTCTATTCCATTTATGTTACTATTAAGTCATATCACCACTATTCTAATACATATCGATGCCTTAGTTCGCTGATGTGGTAATTAACAATTCAATTATTTCTCAAGACAGCCGTGTGAAAGTTTGAAGGGTCAATATGAGTTTTGGAAAATAACAATCGTAAATTACTATGTAGATTACAATATGGAGATTCTTAATGTCAAATACGCTCTTAAAGATATTGATTTATTACGATGAGCTCAACAGAGGGCTACGAAAATAATCCAAACAACTTCGGGAATGAACTATGGAGATAAATTAAAAATTCGATATACCTTAAAATAAAATTGTTAAATTGATGTATAAGTGCACAGTGCAAAATAACATAACAAATCAGCTTTAATGCAAATATAAATATATCAATTTTTAAAAATTACTAACGTTATCTCGATTTTTTAAAATTAATGTTAATGGTGCATATACTTTAATAACAGAGTTTCTTCATCCGTTTTTCATTTTGTATTTTCTTCCCTTTTCGCTTTCTTCTATTTGAGCCTCATGGTATGTTTTACTTATTTTTTAACAAATACGTAATAAAATGCAAGAAAATTAGGAAATGGAAAAATTTAACTGTAAACGACAGATCCACATGCAATTAGTTAAAACTATAAAAAGTTTGTTTATGGTTTTGGTCATGTGAATTGAATTTTGCACGTGATCCTTTGACGAACGCGATTTTAAAGATGGCATGCATCATGAACACGCATGAAACATGAAGGTGACTTGATTGTATAAAATATAAGTTTTACAAAGAAAGAAAATAACAAAAAAACTATTGATTTTAATATAATCATTAGTTAATAATTTATTTATTTTAGCTTTATAAGCATTTTTTGGGGCCCTGGGCAAATGTCCCAAATGTCGTGCCGGAAATTAGTCTCTGGTCGTTAGTATTTGTATTTAACACATCCATGAACTAAGGCATCGATATGAAGGGGTCATGCAAGGAAGGAGAAGGAGTGAAAAGCGTCTGGCCCGGGCCCACCTTACATAATCTGTCTTGCAGTAGACGCTGTCGTCGCGTATGAAGCACGACTGCTGCTTGTCGAGGGCGGCGTGGCACGCGGAGCAGCGTAGGCAGCGGGCGTGCCATGAGCGGCCGTTCACGTGCAGGAGGTAGCGGTCGCCGATGTGTCGTTCACACGCGCAGCACATCTCCTGCTCCGTCTGAAAGGGGAGGAAGAGAAGTTCAGAAAATGGGTATACGATGGAGACAGCTGCTGAAAAAATTATTATTTTAAATTCACTGTTAAAAATAGGTATTTAAAAATAAGTAAAATGTACTCATATTTTAGTGCATTCGGTGCTTCATGGCGTGAAGTTTCCATTTTAAATAACCCATGTACTCAAAAATGAGTATAATTTTTTTTAATTCACTGTTAAAAATAGGTATTTAAAAATAAGTAAAATGTACTCATTTGTTAGTACATTCGGTGCTCCATGCCGTGAAGTTTCAATTTTGAAAAACCCACGTACTCAAAAATGAGTACAATTTTTTTTTAATTCACTATTAAAAATAGGTAATCAAAAATAAGTCAAATGTACTCATTTTTTAGTACATTCGGTGTTTCATGGCATGAAGTTTCAATTTTGAAAAACCCATGTACTCAAAAATGAGTACAATGAATAAAAAGAGTAGATGCTAGCATATATAGGCTGCCTTTATAAATCACTTTCAATAAATATCGAAAATTACAACCTAGATTTACCGGGAATCGAACCCAGATCCTCAGGCATAGCAGTCCAGAGCTTCGAGCATGAATGTACTGTAGTAGAGCGAATAGGACGTCATAATCGTGAAACTAACATCTCAGACCGAATGGCATCAGAGACGTGACTTCTTTTCAAAATTATGAATTAAAAAATACTCGCGATTGGCAGATGAATTGGGAAATGTGTAACAGTGAAAATGTATGAATGGAATGACGTAATTATTCACGTGTCTGAGGCCATACATGTTGGCCTTACCTTGATGTTAGCGAGATTATAACATTTTGTTTTCTCTACTATGAAGGATCCCTGCTCGAAAGTCCAGAACCTTATCCATTAAACTATCAGGGTGACTTGAAGACATTATAAACAAAAGAAATGTTTGAAAAGGTGTGCCAAGAAAATCGGAAGTCAGATAATTGAGTTGTAATAACTCAATTTCCATGTAAGTAATCGACATCAAATAATGTGGAAAACCATCTTCTAAACAGCTATGTTAAGTTTGTCAGGTCGCTCTGTTAAGATAGCTTGAACAGAAACCGAGATTAGAAATATTAAATCCCACTGCAAATGTTTGAGAAAGTACGGTTATTTAAATTTGAGTACGTTATCGCTCATTTACTATGCATTTGTATTTATAGAAAAACGAGTGGATTCAGGTACTCATTTTTAAGTACCTTTTTTTTTACATTGTTAGAATGACGATTCTTCTAAAATATTCTTTTGAATGATTAATTGATAATGTTTCTCTTTTAAATAATGATAATGTAATATCGCTTTATTGATATAAACTTTTTTTAAATGATTTTATTACCTCTTTGCAAATCGTTTCAATGTGATTCAGTTTGACTGTATTCGAATCTAATTAAATTATAGGACAAAGTTAGCTGCGATATAAATTATTAGCGATGAAATTACTCTTGTTTATTGTTAACAAAAGTTTAATCTGTGAATATAAATATCAAGACACTTTGGTAGAAAATGAATCGCCTTTTTTCAGCAGTAAATTAATATATTTAATGAGATATTTTTTCAATATTCCCAGTAACATTTTGTTGAAATTTATGCAGTGGTGCAATCATTTTCTAGTTTTATTTTTTGGTAAATTAAGTTCAACTTCTGAAAATAATGAAGTCTTTAGTTTTTAAAATCTGTCGCTTGGAAGAACAAAGACCAGTGTAAATTTTTTCAATTTTTATATTTTAATATATCAATGTAAAACTTTTAAATGAAATAGAAGCCAATGTTTTCAGGATTTTCTGCACTGTAAAAAAAATACGTAAAAATGAGTACCTGAACATTCTCGTTATCTTTGAGTATAAGTGCATGGTAAATGAGCGATGATGTACTCATATTTAAGAAACCTTACTTTCTCAAAAATGAGCACATTTATTTTTGCTAATTACAGCTTTTGTTCAAGCCATCTTAACAAAGCGACCTAACACACTTAAATTAGTTGTTCAGAAGATGGTTTTCCACATTATTTGATGTCGATTGCTTAAATGAAAACCGAGTTATTACAACTCAATTATCTTACTTTCCATTCTTTTGGCACACCTTTAATACAAGTCTTCTGTTTTTAACTTCGTCCTGGTGGTACAACAAATAGAGAACTGGACTGCGGTGACTTAGGATTTGGGTTCGATTCTCGATAAGTCTTGATTGTAATTGTCGATATAATTATTGAAAGTGATTTATGAACGCAACCTATGTGGGCTAGCATATGCTGTTTTTATTATTTTTTATTTATTGTATTCATTTTTAAGTACATGTCTTTTTCAAAATTGAAACTTATGTATTAGGAGCCATGATGTATTCAAAAATGAGTACATTTGACTTATTTTTTAATACCTATTTTCAACAGTGAATGTGATACAGTATAACTGTATTGGAAGCTAATTAAATAATTGGACAAAGTTTGCTGCACTCTAATTAATTAGCGACGAAAGAACTCTTGTTATTCTTAAGAAAAGTTTAATCGGTGAATATAAATATCAAGACACTTTGGTTGAGAACGAATCTCTTTTTTTCAGCTGTAAAGTCATATTTTTAAATGAGATATTTTTCCAATATTCCCAGTAAACATTTTGTTGAAAAATAACAATCTTTAGCTTTTAAAATCTGTAAGGCCTCCGTGGCCGAGTGGATTAAGGCGTCAGCTGGGAATCCAAAGGGTCCCCGGTTCGAAACTTTCCGCGGACTAGACTAAAGAATAGTAAAAAGTAGTGATATTGCGATCGAAGGGTTGCCAACCTCGCTACCAAAATACTAGAATGTCGTCCAGAACTTCCACAAAAATTAACGGCGTGTATACGGGACTGGTGCACGATACATCTGATCGGGGTCCAAAGTCTCGACGTCTATTGAAGGCGTTGGGTGCCAGCTCAGGTGTTGTCCTCGTCATCTGACCATGATTCAAAAATACGAGGCATCGTTCCCGGGTCTTTCCTTCGAGATAGGCCCCGAACCGTCGCCAATAGTCCACTGTGCAGCTCTAGTGCAACGTTAATTAACCAAACTAAACCAAAAACTTTTAAAATCTGTGGCTTGGAAGAAGAAGGACCAATGTCAATTTTTTTAAAACTATTTGGAATATTTCAATATTAATCTTCTAAATGAAATAGAAGCCAATGTTGTCAGGCTTTTCTAATCCTTCAAATAAAATAACTCCGTGAGTTCCGTAATATTGCAGCAAGGCTAAGCCTCAAAGTATGGAGCCATTTTTCTCAAAACAGCCATTATGACATTACTTCTTGTTCCAAGCCACAGAAATTAAACCCTCCATAAACCCTTAAGTGATTCTTAAAATGGCTTTCTAAGAAATCTAAAAGTTATGTAACAAGAACACATTGTATTAATATAGTCAAAACAGTTCGAATTCAAAACATTTAGACTAGTTATTCTAGTTTAAACTCATTAAGTGCCAAAGAGTGAAAAAAAAAAATTCAAAACCATAGGATACAAATCGAATAAACACTCCTACAAAGCCTCGCCACGTTCTCTTAACAAAACATCTAAAAACATTTCGTTAATATCTAAAATAATGTAACGAAACACATTCAGAATAGTAAAACAAACATATGGCAATCCTTAAAAGGCGAAACGTAATTTACACACTAATAACTCGTAATCTTTGTAAATACATAAAAGCACCATAATCCATGTTCAGACCTAAAACTCGTGCCTCATTAAAGTATAAAAGAAATCACCCCCAAACTATGACCCCATACCTCAAAATACAGACGAAAAACGTCCCATTAGTGTTCGAAACAAAACCTGGTTTTTCATAACTTTACATATGCATCCGGGTCACCATTGCAGACGCTTCTACTACACTAGCCCCTTTCTTCGGCAACGATTAAACCCTATAAAAATAGGAACCTTAATATAGGTTTATTCCTTCCAATCTCCCAGAATAGTTTGCAATAAAGATTTATAAATTGATATACCGAGACATTTGACAACTTTATTAAACGGGGATAAGGTTCTGTAAGCCGAGATTTTATGTATGCATCAAAACGTCTTCCCGCATGCATACTAAGTTAGGCGGTAATCCTCATCGGTTTCGGCTAAGTTGGTGTTCTTAAAATGTGCCCCACTGGTTTGCTTTGATAAATTTATGTCGCCAAGGTGGCATATCGAATGGCGCCAAGTTGAATCGAGTGTTGTACTGCGGTTGAATATCAATGAGATTTATACGCTTTTATAGTGTCGAGCCCTTTCGAAGATGGTTGCTAAACACTCCTTGGTGTTGTATTTCACTTACTTTGGGTCGTAAATATTTTATTATGATTTCTTTATTTCATTAAAACATCGTGAGAAGTTTGGTTGGAGGATGTGTTATTGCTATTATAATTTCCTTTACTTTGCAGTTGAATAAAGATAAACTGTTACTTGTAATTGTAATGTTAATTACACTCGCAAATTAAAGTCAGACATACTTTAACTACAAAAATATTTAATAACTGTCAAAAATACCCGTTCTTCGCATAGGGTTTTTTAAACGATCCACATTGTTAAAAATAGGTACTTAAAATAAGTCAAATATAATCAAATTTGATTTCATTCGATGCTTAACATAGCTCCGAATACATCAGTTTCATTTTTGAAAAAGACATGTACTCAAAAATGAGTAAAATGAATAAAAAGATCAGTTGCTTGCCTACATAAGCTGCCTTCAAAATCGCTTTCAATAAATTTCAACAATTACAACCAGGACTTAAGGGGACTCGGTACCCCAAAATCGATAAAAATGTCAACAAAAAAAAAATATTGGTTTAAAATAACGCTTCAACCTTCTAGCATGTTTGCCCAAAGTTTCAAAACTATTGAATAAATATTAATCATATTATGAACGTTTTCTTCACTCCATATCCAATGTGTTACATAGTGAAAGTCATAAACCGAATGTAAAAATGGGTACATCTAAGCAAAATAATGGCAATGTATCAAATGATTGCTTCTACAGGACTGTTATAAAGATGTGTTACCTGCCAAACTCAAAATGCCAACGAAATTGTACACATCATCCACTAGTTCAGGTATCCCAAAAATACATTTGTAAACAAAAAGCGAGTCGGTATTTTTTTGTCAAATTTTGTATGTGAATACAACTAAGAATTATACATACTATGAAAAAGTCTTTCAAAATCTTTAGGGTCAGACGGGAAATTAATTTACTGAAACTCTGTGTGTGAATTGATTTGCCCAAAAGACAATAGAGGAAAATGCGACGTACTGCAAAATCTTTTATTTTGCAATACGCCGCCTTATCAGGGATTTTGCACTCCAACTTGTAAATATTGCAATGCATAAAGAGAAAAAGTAATTTAAGAATAAAAAAGGAGTAACTCATTCTGTATGGTACTTTAATTTTACAGTGAGTGTCATGTATAAAACCACTAAAAAAAAATCAGTTTTCCCTGCATTACACTCAAAATTAAAGTAAATTATATAAATATCTGCAGTCAATTTTTGTTTCATAATGTTCAGTAGTTAGTGGTTTGCCAAAAATGTGTTACAAGAATGAAAATTTGCTTGACAGTGAGTGATTTTATTGAGTTTTTAGAAATTTACATGCATTGAATACTGAAAGTGACATTTTTATTTAAAGTTGTAGCGAAATAAAATAATTATTATTTGTCATTAATTTTGCATAATTTGTAGGATATATATACGTTATTTATGTGAAAAAATATTTGAGTTACTTGGGACATTTATAATAAATTATTTTCAATACTGAAATCTTTAAATGCTTTTATCTCAGCTTGTTGTTTTCGTGAACATACACCTACTTAAAATACTAAAACTCAAACAAATATGTATGAATTATTGTGAAATTTTTTGAACCTGTACACAAGAGTATATTGAATAGAATTAGGGATGGAATTATAAAAATATTAAAAACAATTTATTTAAAAAAATAAAATGTTTAAGAATTAGAGTTTTTTGGAAAAAAATGGCCGATTTTTCACTAATTATTTTTTTCCTCCTAAACTAAAATACTTATGCAAAATCCGATCCCTAAAGTTATTAAGCATAAATCAATACAGCTTACAAAAAAAATTCGACTCAAAAAAACGAAATCTGAAGGAGAAGAAGCATTTTGAAAAATGCCCTAAATCTTCGAATTTCATGTTTTTTTTGCGATTTTTTTTTGTGCGGTATATGAAAATTTCAATCAAATTGGAACATAATTGATTATCTGGCTACCGAGACATATACAAGTGTCTAGTGATACAACAGTGGTCGCATAAACTGATCACTGACTACATGGTAACTGAAAAAAAAGTCAACTCTAAACGATAGTGCGAGGTAGTATCTTCAAGTGACGAAGGCGATTTCGAGCAAAGTTCGCGTATTATCAGACTACGAACGATAATGGTTATACGTTTTGAAAGTTTTGTATGTGTAAAATAAGTACATATGTAAATAAAATATTTAAAAATGTTCGCATGTGTATTTTCTAAATCAGATTCCAAAAGATTTGGCGAGATTCCAAGTGGCTGTCAAGCCTCGTGTCTTGATTTTGTTTAAAAAAGCAATTCCTAGTTATTTCGTAAGATTTTGAGTTATTTTCTATGTGAGACTTTTTTTATGCGTTTCCTATCCACCGCATAAAAAAATATTTTTTAATTGTGTTGCGAAAACTATTTTTTATTTTATAGCTATTCGTGAAATTTTGTGCACATTTTTTTATGCGTTTTTTTTATGCGGTCCCTATTCACCGCACAAAAACAGGTTTGAGTGTATGTCTTTTTCAAAAATGAAAGTTATGCATTCAGTGCCATGGTAAAAATCGAATGTAATAAAAAATTAGTACATTTTACTTATTTTAGAGTATCTATTTTTAACAGTGTAGTATATAAACTACAATATTAGCAAATTCTTTACTAATAATTGCCACCGCGAGAACCAACCTTGTATCCATCCACCCCTGACGCAGTCTATCATAGTAGAATCCGGGCTCGAGCCTAACTCCCCAAATATGGAAAGCCACAAACCCTCCTGCCAAATCCAGGCTAAAATATCAGAGAAACGTTGTCATGAAATGCTATATGGAGTTTCATCCCACAATAGAAGCGCCCCTGTCAGTAATGGATGCCGAACCAGTTCTTAGGTCACTATACCTGAACAGTCCATGAATAGGTGACAAGGCCAGGTGACCGAAAAGGCACACCGATGAAAAACGGCAGGGGGGGAGAAAAAACGGCAGTTTCAATATCTGCTGAGGTAAAAGCATGGGGGATCCCCTACCTATCATTGGTTGTATTTTATTTTTATGTAGCATGTTCCTCTTTTTATATTGTGGTTTTATGGACTACGGGATATTTTTCTGAGGATATGCTTTAGGCTTTGATGCTATGAATTCGCAATGCTCTGTATGAAGCAGTCCTCTTATAGAAGGCCTAACTCCATAGCGCGCTTTGTGCCAATAGTGGTTCGATACTTACCAATGCATGATTTTTCAATATAAATTTAAATTTATTATTAAATAGTATTAATTATGTACTAGTAAGAATGCCCGTTCTTCGCACGATTTTTTTTAAAAAACGATATAATATTGAAATAAATGAAACAAAGCATATATTACCTATTAGATTTTCACCTCTGAAGTTTCATTAACTATAATTTAATATTAAAGTTTAACAATTCCTGGTTTGAAACGATATTCAAGAGATATAATCTTATTTTAATAATACATTTAATTTTGGCGAGGTTAAATAACTGGCAAAAATCGACTTTCTTATTATTAACTATATTACTTTGAGAGTATAATTTTACTAAATTCGGAAGAAATCTAAAATTTTTAATGAAAATAATTTACTCTTAATTCCTTTTTGCTGGTATAAACTCATTCAATTCTAATTTCGTTTCTTACATGTACATTTCGCAATCCAGAACAAGCATTTCTAATTCAATCGATAACATTAAACTTATTTTTAAAAAAATCTAAAATTATACCTAGTCTAATACAGTTAAACTTACTCTTTGTATAGCAACATAAGGCTCGGGTTCTGTAAATCCCCATGTTTGATTTTAAAAATATAAGATACGTCATTTTGAAAGGTATTTTCCTTCTACTACTTTTATGAGTGCGATTGCAGCTGCTCTTCGAAAAGTTATTACTCACGTTTATAAGTTTATTGAGCTTATACTTCGACAATAAAAGGTATAACTTTACAGTTGGCTCTGAGACGAGGTGGCCGAGTGGTTAAGGCGATGGACTGCTAATCCATTGGGCTCTGCCCGCGTGGGTTCGAATCCCATCCTCGTCGAGCTTATTTTTTTTTAACCAATAAATTTTTGCATTTCAAGGAATTTAGTGTCAATTTAGGTCACATGTATTTGTATCTGTAAAATCCACTCCTATTAGTTACACTTATTTATTTTTAAATTAAAAAAAATTAGACTTTAGAAAAAAAAACTTGAATTTTTGTACATGAAACGTACTCAGGGTCTGATTAAAAAATTTTAATAATATAAGCACAACATTTTGGTTTGGTTTGTTTAATTAACGATGCACTAGAGCTGCACAGTGGGCTATTGGCGACGGTTCGGGGCCTATCTCGAAGGAAAGACCCGGGAACGATGCCTCGTATTTTTGAACCATGGTCAGATGACGAGGACAACACCTGAGTTGGCACCCGACGCAACCTCAATAGGCGTCAGGACATTGGATCCCGATCAGATTTATCGTGCACCAGTCCCGTATACACGCTAGTATAATTTGTTGGATGTTCAGGACGACTTTCTGGTATTTTTGTAGCGAAGCTGGCAACCCTCTGATCGTAAAACACTACTTTTTTACTTTGCTTTGTCACAAGCACAACAGCACTGATGAGGGAGGGGGGCGGAGTGACAAATAACAAAAACTGATTTCCGAAAAAAATTATCAACGCCATTGTAATTATCAAAAATTAAACATATTTTATTTAAAGAACATAACAGTTTTAGGGCATATTTATATTGTGGATCATTAGGAACCGAATTATAATCCTTCCAAATATATTTTTTCGCAAGTTGAATTTATTTGTGTTGGTGGTGCGTCCCCTAGGCTGCAGCCTTTGTAGCTTATGCTTACATTCGGCCCTGTGCATAAGCACACATTCTTTTTTTTGACATGGTTATAAGGTTTATGCGGTTGGCGCCGTTTCCAATCTTGTCACGAGACATTTCTTAAGTTAAAATAATCAGTATTAAGGATGTTATGGTTAATTATTGCATTGTCATTGGAGAGAGAGAATTACATAACTATGCTAAGTTTCAAGTAGGTATGCTATTTGGAAGGGGGTTTAAATTGAGAAAAAAAGATTTGAAGCCACAAAAATATCAGACAGTGAGTAAGTTAAATAAAAGCTCTGAATAATAATAACAACAATCCAAGTGTCAGGAGGAAAGGGCATCATTTTTATAGTTTGATTTGACATAAGTATTTTGCATATTTAAATTTTGTGTTTATTACAATGGTATCCAAATCTCTATTGAAATTAAAATTTCGAATATCTAATATATGCAAAACATATAAGAATTTTCAATACGAAAAAATTACATTTGATGAACTTATGAAATAAGTAATTAGAGGGCATAAAAATGGAAAAATTAAAACACTTTGAGCTACACTTGAGCTAAAGTATTCAAACACGATAAAAAAACTAAATTTCGAGTTAATCTATTTTATTGTAAAATCAAAAACTTCTATTAAAACTACAAGGATTCTGCTAAGCCTCGTTTATTTCCCTTTTTGAAACAAGAAGTACGGAAAAAAAAACGTATATATTTTTTTTATTTAAGTTAAACATGAGATTAAGCGCTTACATTTTTTCTAACTTTCTCGGCTCCTTTGTAAGCTTTCAAAATGTATCCATCTACGAAACAAAAAGCGAGCAAAAACTAAAACAGAGAGATGTCTGAGGAGAGCGAGTGCATCTTGATTAATAATCTAAGTCACGTAAAGATTTTTATAACTAACTATGAGCACGTATTCCCAATAAATAATACGCGTCATAATCGCCTTCAAGAACTTGGCTACCATCTGTAATAATGCCGTGGAAATATATGAGAGGGTTACAAGCGTTTTGTTGACCTTGAAAACTACAGGTGATTAAAGAAGAACATCACAACTATGAAAGGCTACACTGTAAAAAAAAGTACTTAAAAATGAGTATCTATACCTACTCAGTTTTTAATTACTACATTAACCCAGTTGAAGGCAGGGGTAGCGTAATATACAAGATGGACTACAAATGGGACCAAATTCGAGCGTAAAAAAGTTTTAATTGTAGAACTAGAGAAAAACAGTGTTCCTCATAAAATTGTTTCGTTATTATACAAAATATTTGTATTTTTCGTTGATAATATAGAGTGTACGTCGTATTTACTTACTGGAAAAAGGTCTACATTAAACTGACGCTCAAAGCCGTATATATACTAGGGATGAGCCGGATAGTGGGTTTGCCGGATATCGGATATCCGGCGCATATTACAAACCGGATATCGGATATCCGAACTGAATTTTGCCGGATATCCAGCAGTTTCTTTTTTATGGAATTATCTTCTCATACACACTAGAAAAAACGGAAATCGGTCAAAAATTACAAAATATTTTTTTATTCTAAAATATTCCACAATTCCTAACCTTTAAGGTGATACCAAGATTGAATAAACATTAAAAAAACTTTTTTATTTACAAAGGGTTATTCTAGGGTGCTGCTAGCCAATGGACGTATGTTTTGTACACTTTAAACTCAATTTCTGAATAATTGAATGCCCTTTTATTCCAAACATGAAAACTCAAATTTGCTTAAACTGTTGAGAAATGTATTTTTATTTCAACTTTATATTAGTTGTGAGATGTTATACGATTACCATAACAATTCTTTAAAAAAAAAATTAATAGAATTTTAAAGTTAAAAACGAGAAAAATTCAAGGGAGAATCTGCACACTGTTAATTGCGCATTGGTAGAATTTTCAGGAAAATACTTAAAACAAAGATAATTGACCGCCACAAAAAAAAATCTTAGATGTTTTATACATCCGGATATCCGGCTTGGTAAATCGGATATCCGGCACTTTACTTCCGGATATCGGATAGTTACCGGATAGTTAAAAATCAGCCGGATAGGCCGGATACCGGATAGTTACCGGATATCCGTTTCATCCCTAATATATACGTACAGAGACCTCCACTTTTCTAGAAATATGCACCAATTTTTAAATTCATAAAAATATCCCATTTCCCAATATTTTTTTTAATTTAAATGTTTGAGGAATAACTTAGTAGCTGTATCTTTACAATTAATTAAAAAAAATTTAGTAACAATAAATAGCATACTAGGAAAAATTAAATAGCATACTAGGAAAAATTAAATAACATAAAATAGCATACTAGGACAAATTAAATAACATTAAATAACATACTAGGAAAAATTAAATAACATAAAATAGCATGTTAGGAAAAATTAAATAACATTAAATAACATACTAGGAAAAATTAAATAACATAAAATAGCATGTTAGGAAAAATTAAATAACATAAAATAGCATACTAGGAAAAATTAAATAACATTAAATAGCATACTAGGAAAAATTAAATAACATAAAATAACATACTAGAAAAATTAAATAACATTAAATAGCATACTAGGAAAAATTAAATAGCATACTAGGAAAAATTAAATAACATTAAATAGCATACTAGGAAAAATTAAATAACATAAAATAACATACTAGAAAAATTAAATAACATTAAATAGCATACTAGGAAAAATTAAATAGCATACTAGGAAATATTAAATACCATAAAATAGCATACTAGGAAAAAATTAAATAACATTAAATAGCATACTAAGAAAAATTATTTGATTTACAAACAGTGAAAATAAATTTACAATTGCAAAAATCGTGTGAGCGTCAGTTGGCTAAATTAAGTATTCAATGAATTCGACAGATGTAATACATATATTATTGCTTGCTTAAAGCATTTCAAAGTAAAAATAATTCACGAGGTTATATGATTGTATATACACTGTAACATAAAAAAAAAAGGTACTTAAAATGAGTACCTGAACATACTCGCTTTTCTTTGAGTACAATAGTATCTTAAATAATCAAAAATATGTACTTAAATTTAAGAAACCGTATTTTCTAAAAAATTAGCAGTTTGATTTGATATTGATAATCTTAGCTTTAGTTCAAGCTACCTTAACAAAGCGACCTGACAAACTTAAAATAGTTGTTCAGAAGATGGTTTTCCACATTATTTGATGTCGATTGCTGAAGTGGAAACTGAGTTATTACGACTCAATGATCTTACTTCCCATTCTTTTGCCACACCTTTTTTAACATTTATTTTGTTTATAACTTTCACGTCTCTCTGGTAGTACAACGCATAACTGCACTGGACTGCGTTGCCTTAGGATATGGGTTCGATTCTCGTTAAATCTTGGATGTAATTTGTCGATATTTATTGAAAGGGATTTATGAAGGCAGCTTATGTAGGCAAGTTAATGCTCTTTTTATTAATTTTTACTCATTGCAATCATTTTTGAGTACACGTCTTTCTCAAAAATGAAATTTATGTATTCCGAGCTATGATAAGCATCGAATGTATTTAAAAATAAGTACATTTGACTTATTTTTGAATACCTATATTTAACAGTATAAATTTGTGAAAAATTAGGAGTGCCTCTTAAATGATAAATTATTTTGCAAAAATAATTTCTTCAACCGTGCCTGGTTCAAGGCTAATTTTCAAAGGCAAATACATATTTTGACAGAATATTTCTGACAGTAATAAAAAGGGGACTTACTCTTCCAAAAACAGAACTTTTCCCCAAGATAATCCCTTCCTTCATATTTGACGGATCGGACGATCATGGAACGATAACAGAGCCACCCACTGCACCAACGTCGTAAGTACGATATTCTTATCTCAGAGATTCATAGACCAATAGATCATCTGGCTGAACAATTGGGGCACTTGTATAGGGACATTTGTGGGGGTCGATGTTTTTCTTCTAGTATGGCGAAGTTCATACTTCAGTTCGGATTGAATTATGATTTGTAGCTTTTGTTTGTGTTTTATTATTACTAGGAAGGAACATGGACGAGGAAAATTATTGTGTTTTATGTTGTGATAATTTCTCAGTAATGACAAAAGTGGTGCCGGAACCGTATATATGGCAATATCCGTACGAATTTTTCCCGAATAATATATTACAAAAAAGAAAGACATTGGACCACGATCGGATTTAATGGGCACCAGTCCCTTATAGACTCCGATTGAAATTGTAGATAATTTTAGATAGATTTAGAATTTTAGTAACGAATCTGGCAACCCTCCGAACATAATATCGTTATAGCTTGTCAAGTCCACGTAGGCACGGCCTGATTACCCTTCGAGCATGGATCCTTCATAGTAGAGAAAAGATATCTTTGTAATCTCGCTAACATCAAAGTGAGGCCAACAAGTATGGCCTCAGACACGCGGTTAATTACGTCTTTCCATTCATAAATTTTCACTTTTACACATTTCCCAATTCATCAGCCAATAGCAAGTATTTTTTAATTCATAATTTTGAAAAGAAGTCACGTGTCTGAGGCCATTCGGTCCGAGATGTTGGTTTCACGATTATGACGTCACATTCGTTCTACTACAGTCCGTTCATGCTCGAAGTGATTACCGAACAGAACAAGTCTGTAAAATCCAGGCTTCCACCTTACTTCTTTGAGGGGCCCCCAAATCACACATCATATAAATATTTAACACCCCTAACATAGTTTGCTACTAAATTTACCTTCAAACAATCTCATTACAAACATTAGTAAAAAAATGCTACTTGTCTTAAATTTGTTCGAATAGTGGGGAAAAATTCAAAACATACAGAATATTAGAAATACTCAATACTTATAAATATGTTTCATTTTGATGTCAATAAAGGATAAATATACTAGTATTTCTTGAAAAAAGTAGACCTCGTGTCCTTACCTAAAAACATTAAAAAAATATATGCGTCGAATTTAATGACTTCAAGCACGTTCATCCCAAATTTAAAGAAAATCGAACAACAACAGTGACCTTGATGAAGCTCGGTCAATTAGTGCATGTAAAAGTTCGATCTGATGTTATAAGAGAGAAATGGGCCCCTGTTTGAAACCAAGCTCTATATCTTAATCGGGCCCATGAAGCCCAGGTTTACATTTTTGAGGCCCCCAAATCACACATTTTATATAAATATATAACACCCCTACCCTAGTTTGATACTAAATTTACATTAAAAATTTGCATTACAAACTTTAGTAGAAAACTTACTACTTTTGTTAAATTTTTTCGAGTGTTAAAAAAAAAAAGTTTAAACATACAGAATATTAGAATACTCGTGTTAAATATGCTTATTAATAGTTATTTATTAATATATTTTATTACATTATTTAAAATGTGTTTCATTTTAATGTCATTGTTCAGCTACGTATATTGATTAACAGGTAAGGATTTTAGTGTATGTAAAAGATAGATTTGATGATCCAGGGTTTATTTGAAGAGCAATGGGACCCCCATTTAAAGGAGGGCTTCCCTTACTTCAATGTCTTAATCTTGCCCTCACGTAGATATTAGTACTTGCAATCCTTCGATTACTAGCTGGATACTTTACCACCAGACAATCGGACCCATAGAGTAATGATACAAATATAGGAATAAAAATGCTGATTTCCGTGTGTCCATCATTGAAACCACGTGATATGTGGAAATGCCAATTCATTCATGCGCCAATATTACTTGGCAGGCCTTCGCGACTTTCAGAACTAAGCGAGATCGAAGTATTGTAATAGGGTTTTGTGTTTAATTTTGTATTTAAATATAGTTTTTTTTTGAACAAGTGGCACAATTTAAGGGAGTTTAACAGATATATTAAGGAGATTTTTCTTACTTTGTAGTTTTAAAATAATTGCATTACGTTTTTATGTAAAAAATTTACCATAAGCGAAGTTCTTTCAATTGTTATTTTGTATACTTCAATAAGAACAATAAAACCTGAGAAATAGAAAGAGTTTCGCTTCTTCGAGTATTGAACACAAATAAAATATTTTCGTTTCGTTAATGAAGAAGAAATATTTAGCGCATATTGTTTGAAAATAAGTAAATACGTACATATATGTTAAAAAGTTGAATACGGACAGAACTACTTTTCATCCAAAAGAGAAGAAAGTGCGCCAAATTTGAAACTCCTGCAGATGTCTGAACGCCAAATGTGGCAGCGCTATAACCAAGTGATGTGGGTTTTTCTTTTCAATATTGACACCGCGGCCTTACGAGAGTCTGGTATTGAAGGCGCTCTCTATTTAATATTACAACTCTCTGATCGGACCCCCTTGGAAATCTTAGACAAAACACATTTTGAATGCTTGATCCTCAATTCTGGATATGACAATCTCCTTACTAAACTGCAAAAAAACTCTAGAAATCCGCAAAACCCATAACGGAGATGAAACAAAGGAATCTCAACTCCTAGAAATCTCCAACCTAGAAATCCCTGTCACCCATGGGCCCACCCTCTGAAGCAGGGGACAATCCTCCCCCGCTCTAAAGGAATCAGCCACTGCAGCGTGAGATCAGGACTGGGGGGGAGGATAACGCAATTGTCCTGGCTGCTCAGTATTCCAGGACCAAACTTTCAATTCTGTCTCCCGGAGGAACGTGCCCTGCATGATGGGGTCCAGTGCACCAGGAACGACGTGACCAGTGTCGCAATGTCGGGTTTATAATTAAAATGTTAGGCGTCTTAATGATGCTTGTCGGTACAGTTAGGTTTGGTAAGGAATAGGGGTAGAAGTAGGTTAGGAATGAAGTAGTGTTAAATCGGAATTGAAAATGGCTGTTTCACCTCTTTTAGGTCTTTTTTTTTCATTTTTTCATTTCAGTTACATTAATTTTCAAAAGGAATGTGTTTTTTATATGTTCTATCGTGAATTATAGTTGTTTGGCCTGTACACTATGAAAAAAAAATATACTTAAGATAGAGTACCTGAACATACTCGTTTTTCTTCGTGTATAATTGCATCGTAAATGAGCGATGACGTACTCACATTTAAGTAACCGTATTTTCACAAAACTGAGCAGTGTGATTTAACATTGCTCATCTCAGCTTCTGTTGAAGCCATCTTAACAATGCGACCTCACAAACTTAAAATAAGTGTTCAGAAGATGGGTTTTTTCCAGTACAATTGCATCGTAAATGAGCGATGAAGTACTCAAATTTAAGTAACCGTATTTTCACAAAACTGAGCAGTGTGGTTTAACATTGCTCATCTCAGCTTCTGTTCAAGCCATCTTAACAAAGCGACCTGACAAACTTAAAATAGGTGTTCAGAAGTTGGTTTTCCACATTATTTGATGTAGATTGCTTCAATGGCAACTGAGTTATTACAACTCAATTATCTTACTTACTCTTCTTTTGACACACCATTTTAATATGTCTTCTGTTTATAGCTTCTTTACTTTCTTCTGGTAGTTCAACGGATAAGGTATTGGACTGCGGTGCCTTAGGATAACAGTTTGATTCCCGGTTATTTTAAGTTGTAATTGATGTTTATCGAAAAGTATTTATGAAGGAAACCTACTTTAGGAAAGCATCTGCTCTTTTTATTCCATTTTACTCATTGTACTCATTTTTGAGTACATGTCTTTTTCAAAAAGGAAACTTATGTATTCGGAGCTATGATACGCATCGAATGTACTCAAAAATGAGTATATTTCACTTATTTTTGATTACTTTTTTAACAGTGTAGGTCTCTATCCGTGGTTCTTCCTAATCTTCCGTCTGTTCTATCATACCCAATGTCTGACTCGTACGGTTTGCCGGAGATTTAACCTGCTAAGCGGTGATGAATTTATTAAAAGTATTTGAAGTGCGAAATTTGTTTAAGCTCGAAATAAAACTGTAAATTTATACAAAAACAAATGAACCCTCAACTCTCTTTTTCATATATAAATAGCAATATGGGCCGAAGTCGCCCAGGTAAGAATGTTGGCCGATTTCTTTATCGCAATATCTTTCTTCATCAGTATATTTTTTAATTATTTATTTTAAAGTATTTTAAATTTTCAACTAAAATTTTTTTATAGGGAATTTTTTGATAACATAAAGTACTCACTAAATATATAAATGACATATTTTTTTAACTAATAAAACCAACTCAAGTTGAAATTTAAACTAAGAACAAAATAAATAGTTTTTACATTTTGTTATAAACAATTTTACACACACATAAACAATTGCATCCCTTATTCATTGGATACATACGAGGCAGCATTGTTGTCAATAATAGAAGAAAAACTAATAAAACAAATTATAAAATGCCTAAAGTTCAAGAATAACTTGTGATTCGCAAAAACACAATTTCGTTTATGTAGTTGAAAAAAATATAGTATAGTCTGTTGAATATCCTGTACATTATGTTTTCTAGAAAACTATTAAAAATAAGAATCTTCGAAATCTAATAATAATAATATCTATAAGTAATAGCTATACAAGATAAATTGAGCCATCACACAATTTTTATTCTAACTCGTCCAGTATCTGACATCCTTATCTTAATAGATGTAAAGCTTATGTTACTTTCGATGTTTGATTGTAATCTCAATCTCTATAAAAGACCGGATCGCGGCTTACAGTGTAACACATTGTCAAAGCAAGATTTTTATCCTGCTTCTTCATCCATGAAACCAGAACTTATAAACCTCATTCCATAATGGACGGATAACAAAACGTCCGGATAATAAAGGATCCGGATAATAGAGACAACCCCCTAACTTGTCTGGACGAACACAACAAACGGGAAACACCGATGGAGACAAGCGTTTGTGAGGAGCAGGCATGTCAAGTGGCTTATTTTTAAAAAGTTATCTATAATTGAGTTAATAAATAATAAAAAGGGAGTTTTTTTGTAATGGTTTCGGGTTCGAGAATACCACAAAATAAATTGACCATTAATAACGTAAACGAAACCACTTAATAATAAATCGGGGTAAGTGTAGGAGCAAGTTGCGATGCTTATCATTTACTGGATTTAGGGGAGCAAGTGGATAAATTCAGTTTGATGGGCCTCTCTGCCAAGTTTGGCAATAAATTGTTTACGTTGGCGAGACTTTATGATAAAGTCTTTTATGGAATCCTTGATAACAAAGTTTTATTTAAAATTATATTTTTGATTTTTGAAAACGTTTTTGATGTGGTTTGGTTTGTTTAATAAACGTCGCACTAGAGCTGCACAGTGGGCTATTGGCGACGGTTCGGGGCTTATCTCGAAGGAAAGACCCGGAAACGATACATCGTATTTTTGAACCATGGTCAGATGACGAGAGTAACACCTGAGCTGGCACCCGACGCAACCTCAATAGGCGTCAGGACATTGGACCCCGATCAGATTTATCGTGCACCAGTCCCGTATACACACCAGTATAATTTGTTGGATGTTCTGGACGACTTTCTAGTATTTTTGTAGCGAAGCTGGCAACCCACCGATTGCAAAATCACTACTTTTTAACTTTTCTTTGTCAAGTCCATCGCACGGATTCGAACCACCAATCCTCTGATTAGTAGCTGAACGCCTTATCCACTGAGCAACTGGGGCTCCGTTTTTGATGTGAATAAGTTTCTAAATGGGTTCGAGTACATCGATCATTAGCAGAAGCTTGCGCGGCTTAAAAAAATGTTGATATTTCAAATCCCATAACTCCATGGCGAAACAGCTTATGAGTATAAATAAACTACAATCGTGTAGAGAAAGGAGAAGCCGCATTGACCATTAATCCACTTCCCTGTCTAACTTTTGTATCGCTTAAGGAGGGGGGGGGGGGGCGGGGCGGGGGGGGGGGGGGAATGAGCCGTAGTTTGTTCATACTCTGGACTGTTTAACCGATGTAACTTCATATTCTAATCGACGGATCGGGACGAGTGTGCTCTTAAATTGAATACAACGACAATTTCAAAAATTCCACCTGACTAGTTAACAATTTAAAGCATTTGTACGAAAATTGTGGGCAGTGGCGATGGTTTGTCGAAGATTTCACTATGAAGCCCAAATATCAAACTAAAGTTTGATTATGGCGTAGGAATCGTTAATATGTTGAAAAAGCAGTTGAAGACTAACAAAATGATACCAAGAAGTCTGAACTTATGACAAGTGCAAAAAAAATATATACCTTATTGAAGACATACGAAGGAGCATGATAAACTAAGCAATTGACGAACCGAACCTTATAGTATGCAGTGGAGAGTATGCCTACTTGATTTTTTTATTTCGATCTTTAAAAAAAATTCTTCTTCAAAGAATACGTGTAAATTCGTTCGAGTATCGTCGGATTTTTTATTAATACTTATAATTTAAAAGTTTATATATAAATACCAATTTAAAATATTTTTTTATATGTAAGACATTTGGAAAACTTTTGAAATCCTCCTCTAGAAAAATAATTAAACAAATTATTTGCTTAAAAGTTGAAAATGTAAATTAAACTCTCCTGCAGGGAAAACAAGCATACCGCGATTCGATATTTTGTCCGATATTTGAATATCCTTCAATTTGGGTTATTTTGCTTATCCGATATTTTACTTATCCTATCCTATCTTATCCTATTTTACTATACCTCAGATGGTTAAAACACTCTAAAGGCTTGATCCGGAATTGTCGTTTATAAGATATTTTTAGTTTTTTCTCAGATGCCGACAACTGTTAAATTGATAAAAAAAAATTAACTATATTCACAATGTTTGTCAAAGTTGGCATTTAAGTTTTAAAATAACTTTATAATTTTGGTATTTTCTCGGTATTAATAATGTAAATTCAGAATTAATTTTCCATTTTTGTGGATTTTGAAGAAAAGTCTAAATTTTTTTATATAAGGCTCACAGATACAAACTTTTCGAATATTTTAAAAAGGGATTATCCTTTATATGTTTGCTAATTTTATTATCTGTTAGTATTATTAGTTGTAAGATTTTTAATGTTATAAATATTTTATTTTTTCAATTTATCTCTATATATAGTAATATTTTCTATCCATCATGTCATCGTAAAATATCACAATTTTTCTCATCTCTTCTACAGTTCGCCAACATATTTTTTCTCTCGATTAATCGTTGTATTGAAAGAATAAATATACATTTTGTTATCAAGGTAAGGCTTTTTAATAAGGTAAAAATTATAACTCCGTTAGAAATTAAATCAGTTACGTACCTGTCGTGCATCACGACATTGTTAGTTCTTATACGAAATTAGTTTAACTGGTTTTATTCACACTAGTTTGATTTTCTCTCTGGTACTGTGTTACGTAGAATAACATTTGTTTCTTAAATTTGAAAAGATTATTTGGTCTGGAAAGTGCTAATATTAAATAATAAATATGAAATTTTATATTGTTATTGAAAAATTATTAAAAATATCAGTTATTCGCACGGGATTATTGAAGATAACATTCCATAGAAATAAATAAGTCAACTTTCTAATTTATTTTAAAATGTCATTTTTCCTGGAAAAAATTAACTTTTATGATTAAATTTTGTAAAATTTCTGTCAGTAAACAAAAACTATAGTAACACTATTTTTATTAGTTATCAATAATCTCGTTTGAATTATTACTAAATAAACAAACACGTAAGCCAAGTAAATTAAGCAAATACATAACGTTTTCCAACGATATTTAACAGTGCTTAGCTATAAGCAAATCTCTTTGCATGAGTACGGCACTAAAAACATATTTAGATATTCTTTGGCGATTTTTGAAATTTCAGAATCGGCAGCCCTGTTTTTCGGGGGAAGACTTGCGGGAGGGAGGCAGCAGCAGCAAATTAATCACGGGGTTTATCTCACGATTCCTATCTGACCCCTTGTCAGGAGTCGTGAGGAAGACTGATCGTTTGGCTTCAGCGGGTGGCGCGTGCTACAGAGGCGCCTTTGTGTGGTTTCTGTTGACCCCCTTTGACCCCTGGCAACCAACGTGTTGCTGTGGCCCTTTTGTCATTGCGGATCGGAAACATCGGAACACGGGATTTGTATAAAAAGAGTGGAGAAATTCCCCCCAACCGTATGAAAATCTTAGATTGGTGTACATATCGCCGGGCCAGTATTACACTACACTGTATTAAAAAGGTACTTAAAATAAATACCCGAGTCTACTCGTTTTGCTTTCAGTGCAATTGCATCGCAAATGGCCGAAAAATGGTTCGATTCCCGGTAAGTCTTGGTTGCAATTGTCGATGGTAATTATTGAAAGGGATTTACTAGACAGCCTGTTATCATATGCTCTTTTTATTCATTGTACTCATATTTGAGTACATGTTTTTTTCAAAATTGAAACTTATGTATTCGGAGCCATGGTAAGTATCGCATATACCCAAAAATGAGTACTTATTTTGGTTTTTAATTCTACTTATTTTGGGTACCTATTTTTAACAGAACGACAGGATAACTATAAAGTTTGGGTTTCTATGGGGTTTCGTACCGACAGCTGATTTGTAGTTATACAGTTATAGTACTGACCCTGACGAAAATATATATAATATTTGAAAAAGAGGTGGATACATTGTTGTAATTTTTTATTTCAGACCTAATTAAAATTAGTAAAACAATTATGAAAAAACTTTTAAACAAAAAAAAAATAGTCTTTAAAAATGCTTACGACTATTAATTTTTGTAAACACAAACACATAAAAAAAGAGTTGGAGGAAAATGGCGTCGAGTACAATAACTTCTTGGACATATTTTCTATTTTTATTAAAAAGATTGGATGGATAGTTTTCCCGTGATAATCGAATTCGAAAACCCTTTCTAATGAACTTAAAATACAATATTTTCTCTTAATGCAACGAAATTTTAATAACTCAAGTATACAATAAAATAAATTGTCTGCGAGTGGATCGCAAAACACTTACTTCTTCTACGTATAAAAAGCTGAAAGTTTATATATAGGCACCATTCCTCCTCAAGATATGCACATGAAACTCTTAATTTTAAAATTCTGTATAGTTTTTCAAATAAATTGCTAACGGTAGATTTAACATGAACCACAAAGGATTTAACGTTCACCAATTTTCTATTGACGGCGGATGTTCTTAAAGGACGACGAGGAACGAAACTAGCAACCCTTCGCTCACGAGTTCGTTGCGCTATCAACGTCGGTATGCGAACTCACAACCCTCCGATTATGAAACAAATATTCTACCACTGGGCCACCCACTTCTGTCTTATAATACGATCAAAGGCAATAGCTATCACACATCAAGGTTAGTATACATGAAACGAACATGTGAATTTAATACTAGAATTTTAAAAATACCCTTTAAAAAAACCTTTAATAAAGGACGGGGGAGGGGGGGGGGGGAGGTGAGTCTGGGGATCCCCCTTAAATGTTTTCAAAAACATTTTGAGGTCATTTTTATCTCAAACTAAGCCTGACATAACGTCATCGTGTTTCATTATCTAGAATTTTGTTTTTGGCCACGAAGGAAAAAGATCGCCAAACCGAGTCATATAAACACGATACTCTAAAACATGCCAAAATTACTTTAGACAGACATTCTCAAAATTTAACCTACGTTCTTTATTCTTTTTTTTTCATCAAATATTTTCAAAATATTAGTGACGATTTCGTGAAAATAAATGATAACTGACGCGGTTTTGATATATATCAGACAACGTATTACTGTCTACTTGAAAGAAAATTAGTTTATATATTTTTAATTTTTAAGGGAGAGGATTTTTTTTTTTGGGGGGGGGGGGATGGGGGAGAGGATAATTTTTTTTATTTGAAGATGGGGGGGGGGGGGGGGGGGGTCCTCTTGAGTGAAAGGGAAAAAACCTAAAGAAATCAGAAACTCAGTCACTGACCCCCCCCCCCCCCTCATTAAAAAATCTGTACTACGTTCCTGTTGTGGACGACGGGTTGAGATTCACTGGACTATACAAACTTATCTTCGAGTGTTACTGTGATTTATTATGGAACTCAAAAGAACGAGATCCATTGAGGTTCATAAATATCTTATTTACTATCCCGGACCATTTTTTCTTCTTCTTTAAGCCCTTACTTAAGATTCAGGAAGTTTTTCGGCCTTTTCTTCCACTGACTTTGCCCCTGTGACGACGACCATTCCTCAATGCATCTGCCCTCATTTAAATACAAAAACTCGGATGATAAACTGCGCGGCATGTCATCGTCATCCGATGACACGCCACGGTGTAAACGGATCTGTAAAGTGTCTGCTTTCTGTCATCCTCGGGAAAAACGCGTGGGCGAGTGTTTATTTTTCACCCCTTTTTTAAGAAAAAAACGTCTGCGTGGTCAACAACTGACCTTGCCCGTCATATAAAAAAAAAGATAAACTGAGAATTTTCTTTCTTGCTTTTTTTATGCGGACGCTGAAAGCTTTTGTGAACTGAAAGATTAAGCACCGCAGAACGGAGAACATCGCTTCGAAAGTTTGAATTTGATAAAACGTTGTCGGGAAAAGGGGGATTTCTGGAAGACAACCTACGCGTCTTTCGTGTTTAGAACGGTTGTAGTATTTCTGTTCCTTGTTATGGTTTGTCTCGAAGAAGATTGGAAAGAAATGGCTTTGATTTTTTTTTTTTACGGAATTTCGAACTATGTTTTTATTTGTCAGCGATGAAGAGTTTCCATTCACTGGATGTTCGCCAACTATAGTTGCGTTTTTCGAACGCTCATCAATGATTTGGATTCATCTGTGTCTATTTAATACAAATTGGTTTGAAAACTCAATATTTCTTTTCATAGAATAAAAAGGTTTCTCAAGACTGGTTTAAGGAATTAAAAAAAAAAACGCAACTTTAATTTTTTTTTTTATTCTATTTGTAGAATTTCATCACCAGTTAGCTTTCAAGAATAAATGTTCAGTCGTAAGAAAATTTAAAACTCAAACGGCGTACGGTGGTTTGAGACGAAATGGATGGTAATGTCGAATTCGACCCGATTTCTTTTTGATAAGTGTTTGGTAGAAATAAGTGCACAATGAGCATTTTTATTGTTTAATAACATTTATGAATGTTGATTCTGAATTTGATTTATTCATTAATGAATGTTGTACAATTTGTATTACAGTAGATGCTCCATATAATGACCCCTCCCAATTTGGTGTTGCCCAAGCCCAGTACGAGATTTTCGTTATAATGAAAGGTCGATGTAACGAATTAAAGAAAATTACATACAAGCTAATCAACTTATTCGGGAATTTCAGTAGCATTTAAGTCGATCGCTTTTTCGTAGAGTCGTTGTATAAGTTGCCGTCATAAGAAGATCCAAACTCCAAAAAGCAAAACTTTACAGGAAACAAGAAAAACTAAATTCATCACCTGCACCAATTTTTTTTTTTTGCTTTAATAGTTTCTTTTGTGTAAAAGTAGTTGTGTGCATATACAAAATCTATTTTGGTGATATAGTTATATTTTATTTTAACATACAAGTTTTCCAATGTTTTTTTTCTATACACAATAGTTTCTTTTGTGTAAAAGTAGTTGTGTGCATATACAAAATCTATTTTGGTGATATAGTTATATTTTATTTTAACATACAAGTTTTCCAATGTTTTTTTTCTATACACAATTCATTATGTATTTAGGGCTTTTTAATATTTACATGTCATAAATGGCCTTTTATCAAAAACCGTCTCTAACTGGGCTTAGAGTCAATATAAATTTCCCTATAAATCACTATTATTTATAATTTATGGATTTTTAATGGCATAAAAATGTGTATTTTTTTAAGGACAAATAGGAGAAGCTAAATAAAAAAAAAATTAAAAATTTGTATTTCGTGACTTTTAACTTATGACAGCAGTAAGAAGGGGGCTACTGTATTTTCTAAAAATAAAACACACTTTTAATTAGTTTCGAGGTTTCTTTAAAATTTTGTTTACCGTTCAAATATCAAAATAATAAATTGCGGATGATAATTATCCGTAGTTGCTCGAAATCCGCATCCGCAAATCTGGTGTTAAAAGATCCTTCGACAGGCGCAGTGTTTAATAAATGTATGTAATTAAACTAATTATTAATTGAATTATAGTTAATAACAGTTTATAGCATCAATTTGACAACTTTAACAATTTAAAAAGCGGTTATGTCACAGAAGCTAACATTTCTTTTTATATTTGACCTTTTAGTCAATATCGTTCAATGTTAAAAATAGGTATTCAAATATAAGTAAAATGTACTCATTTTTGAATACATTCGATGCTTATTATAGCTATGAATACATAAGTTTCAATTTTGAAGAAGACATGAACTCAAAAATGAGTACAATGAGTAAAAATGAATAAAGAGAACAGTTGCTTGCCTACATTCGAGGCTGCCTTCATAAATCACTTACAATAAATATCAACAATTACAACTAAGACTTATCAGGAAGCAAACCCAGGTCCTCAGGAATCGCAGCCAAATGCCTTATCCGTTGTACTACCAGGGCGACGTAAAGAAGTTATAAACAGAAGAAATGTTAAAAAGGCGTGCCAAAAGATTGGGAATTAAGATAATTGAATTGTAAGAACTTGGTTTCCATTTAAGCTATCGACATCAAATAATGTGGAAAGCCATCTTCTGAACAACTATTTTAAGTTTGTCTGGTCACTATGTTAAGGTAGCTTGAACAGAAACTAAAATTACAATAATAAATCACATTGCTCATTTTTGCGAAAGTACGATTACTTAAATTTGAGTACATTTTACTATGTAATTGTACTCAAAGAAAAACGAGTACGTTCATGTATTCATTTTAAGCACCTTTTTTTACAGTGTTTTAAAACAATATATATGACCTTTTAGACTAACGGTTCAAAGTTCTCGAAATCTTAACAGGGGATAAGACTAAATTGAGTAGTCTTCCATACACTTCTAATGCCAAGCACAAATATCCGGCATTTCCGAGCCGGACACCGGAATTCCTTTCGAAAACATCGCTGTAGCAGAGGCACTAAAGTGATTTTAAAACAGAAGACGCGATGACTCAAAAAGATTTGGACAATCATGACTCTTTATTCTTTTGCAGCATTGGAGATGGTAAAACAGTATAGCATTAATATTTTATATTGAACGTGGAGAAATGCAAGGTTTGAATTCAGGTCAAAAATACTATGCAAGATTTTTGGTATTTCTACGCTTTTTAAGGCTAAATTAAACCCAAAAGTTTAATTTGGGTGCGTCGGTGCAAAGTAAGAAGGGTTTTACGTGAAACGTCATTTCAACAAATTACAGATCTAGGAATTGTTTGCCAACTAAGTATCAATTTTTCACGAATAGTTATCCATCCTTTATTTCAATATTTTACACTCATCGGTACCTAATTTCCTATCAAACAAGACTAAATAAATCTCTCGTGCTATTTGCCAAGGATTTATATTCGTGTTGCGATGGATTATCCTTAGATAGTAACTTGATGTTTTTGTAAATAATGTTTCTACCCATGATATAGTTTACTTTAAATTCAGCAGTTTTTCAATTCATTCTATATTATTCATTTTTAGATTGATTATAGAAATATGAATAGGTCGCCAACAAAAACCTCACCAAACAGAAAGAAGACATTCAAGCTGTTATGTCCAACAACTTGCATATCTTACTTCAGCGGAAACCAAACGCACCTCTTTCGTGATTTTTGTTTTAGCATTTCAATATTTTACATGTATCGGTGTTAAAAAAGAAGTATAGAACAGGATCAAATTGATGTCACATAATGGTTTACATTGATTGCATAACATACACTGTAAAAAAAAGTAACTTAAAAAAGAGTACATGAACATACTCTCTTTTGAGTACAATTACAACGTAAATGGGCGATGACGTACTCAAATTTAAGTAATCCTACTTTCTCAAAAATGAGCAGTATGGTTTAATAATATAAAAACTCGTCTTATAGAACATTGCGTTAAGAATATTAAAATACAAATACAACGTTAATATACGCAATACAAATCCATACAAATCTGAACATGTTTCGGGAGATACATCTCCCTTCATCAGCAGAAAATGAAAAGTCTGTGTGTAATTAAATATAAATAAACCCAGAATTGAAAGTGTTGCCAAAGAACAAAAAACAAAAAACTATTTCAATCGGTTCGAGTTAACTATTGTGTTCCAACAGGCGGGGAATACTGGGACCGCAAATGTTTCATTGACAATTGATGAACGGTCAAACAAAGAGAGCATTAAGATTTCGTATTAAGGAGCACCAAGCACATACTGTTAAACAAGAAATAAAGAAGTCCTCCATTGCCAAGCACTCTTGGGTACATGGTCATTTATTTGATTTTTCTGACCCACATTTAATTTGCAAACCCAAATCTCCATTTGAACTTGACTTCCTGGAAATGATCTCCCGAAACATGTCCAGATTTGTATGGAGTTTTATTGCGTATTTTAACGTTGTATTTGTATTTTAATAAGTATGGTTTAATATTGCTAATCTAAGCTCCTGTTCAAGCTATCTTAACAAAGCGACCTGGCATATTTAAAATAAGTGTTCAGAAGATTGTTTTTCACATTATTTGATGCCGATTGCTTAAATGGAAACTGATGTATTAGGACTCAATTATCTTACTTCCCATTCTTTTGCCACTTCTTTTTAACACTACTTCTGTTTATAACTTCTTCATATCGCTCAGGTAGTACAACGGCTAAATCCCTGGAATTTGGTACGGACGACATTAGGTAGACCGATTGGGTTCGGTTCCCAGTAAGCCCTGGTTGGCAGGGACCGACTTACAAGCTTAGGGGCCCAGGGCAAAAGAACATTAAGGGGTCCCACAACGTAATTCAAAATAAAACTGCTAAATTTATGCACAAGCACACAATACAAAATGACGTAATCAGTCTCAACTCTAATTTTCTTCTTTTGAGAATTTGAATTAACGTTAATGATCAATACTGCAACAGAGTTTTTTCATATGTTTCTAGTTCTGTTCTTTCTTCCTTTTTAGCTTTTTTTTTAGTTGAGCCAGTATGTTCTACCCATTTTATAGCTAGCAAATCCCTAATTATTACAATATTAGGAAATTTGGTATAGGAAAAAAGTATCCGTAAACAACAAATCTACGTGCGAGTAGTAAACACAGCTTGTTTATGGTCTTGGACCTTGGTCATTAATTTAATTTTACTAGTGATCCAAAGCGCATATCTTTGAAAAACGAAAAACGCGATGCAAAACGTGACATACATCATGAACGTGCTGAAAAGTTAAATTGATTTAATTGGGTAAAATAATATAAGTTTTGCAAAACAATTAATGATTGATTTTTTAAAAAAAATTAAAAAAATTTGATGTAAATAAATTTATTGATTTTTAAAAAACATTTTAGTAAATTTATTTTTAACTTTCACATATATTTAGCATTAAATCATGGGGGCCCCTTTAAAATGGGGGCCTTGGGCAAGTGCCCCGAATGCCCTCCTGTAAATCAGTCTCTGCTGGTTGGTTGTAACTGAAATCTATTGAAAGTGATTTATGAAGGCAAGCAACTGCTCTTTTTATTCATTTTACTCATTTTTGAGTACATGTCTTTTTCAAAAATGAAACTTATGTATTCGGAGCTATGATAAACATCGAATGTATTCAAAAATGAGAAAATTTTACTTATTTTTGACAGTGTAATGTTTTTACCCTCATACTCCATTGGCCTGACTTTAAAGACACTGTAATATTCATTAATGTTTAAGCGTGCTTTTCTTTCAAAAACTGCATCTTTCTATAAAATTGTGACCTTACATTTCGCACCCTGAATATAAAAAAAAATAACTCTTTCAAAAATACATGTATGTGTATTTCTTGTGGCTTACCTGCGAGCATTGTAAAAAATAAAACTCGCGAATTTAATTTATAAACATAGGATTCCAATACAACAATGCGGCTATAACTTAATATCTCGCCACCGAAATGTCTCATATCTCATGCTTAGTGTATTCCAACTTTATTAGTTTAATACGGAGCCACTCCAACCCCCCAAGCGAGCTCCTGCCGCTCCCAATTTTATTAGGAGTCTCGCAAATTGAATTTGCAATAACGAACAGAATGATACAGGGAATAGGTGGATGGATTGTGTAGGACAAATAGTCCTGAGGTAGTGACGTCCATAATTCATAAAACGGTGGAGGATTCTCGATCCCACAGATTGTGAGTTGTTCATCTTAAAAAAATCTGTTTTATTGTAAAACTAGCCTGGCATTGCCAGGAAAAAAAGGGCCCCAGTTGCTCAGTTGGTAAGGCGTTCAGCTACTAATCAGAGGATTGGTGGTTCGAATCCGTGAAATGGACTTGACATAGAAAAGTAAAAAAGTAGTGATCTTGCGATCGGAGGGTTGCCAGCTTCGCTACAAAAATACTAGAAAGTCGTCCAGAATATCCAACAAATTATACTGGCGTGTATACGGGACTGGTGTACGATGAATCTGATCGGGGTCTAACGTCCCGACGTCTATTGAAGGCGTTAGGTGCCAGTTCAGGTGTTTCCTCGTCATCTGACCATGGTTCTAAAATAACGAGGTGCATGTATGAATGTGTGTGTGAATGTGTATATGTTCCCGGGTTTTTCCTTCGAGATTGACCCCGAACCGTCGCCAATAGCCCACTGTGCAGCTCTAGTGCGACGTTAATTAACAAAACCAAACCAAACCCAACCAACCAGGGGAAAAACTGTTGCCTTGGAACAAAACTATACACTGATAAAAATAGGTACTTAAAAATAAGTAAAATTTACTCTTTTTTGATTACATTCGATGCTTATAATAGCTCCGAATACACGAGTTTCATATTTGAAAAAGACATGTACTCAAAAATGGGTACAATGAATAAAAAGAGCAGTTGCTTGACTATGTAGACTGCCTTCATAAATCCTTTTCATAAATATCGACAATTACAACTTAGACATATACCGCTAAACGAACCCATGTTTGCAGCATCGCTGTCCAAAGTCTTATCTGTTGTACTACCAGAAGAAGTTATAAACAGAAGAAATTTTATAAAGATGTGCCGAAAGAATGGGAAGTAAGATAATTGAGTTGTAATAGCTCAGTTTCCATTTAAGTAATCGACATCAAATGTTGTGGAAAACCATCTTCTGAACAGATACTTTAAGTTTACCAGGTCGCTTTGTTACGATGGATTGAACAGAACTGTGATAACAATATTAAATCCCACTGCTCATTTTTGAGAAAGTACGATTACTCAAATTTGAGTACGTCATTGCTCATTTACGATGCAATTGTACTCAAAGAAAAACGAGTACGTTCATGTACTCATTTTTAAGCACCTTTTTTATTTGCAGTGTATAGGGCAATCATAATTATTTGTCTAGAATATGCCCTGTTTTCAGAAATGTATGTAAAAAAAATACTTGAAAAATACAGAAAATTGAAATCCAAATAATTGTATAAAGCAATCAGAATCATGTAAACGATTACTCTTATGTAAGAGTAGAGACCCAGCAAAAAAAAGTCAGCATAAAACCTTCATCAAAATTTTAAAATTGAAGGTTTTATGCAGGAAAACTGCAGTTTTTTTGAAGATCTATAAAATGAAAGGTTTTTGTTTCAATGTCCTTCATAAAAAATGCAAAAAACCTTCATAAAAACCTGCAAAAAACTTTCAATTTTTAATCATGAAGGGAAAATGCAGATATTTCATGCTGACTTTTTTTGCTGGGGACTTCGTCTGAAATATAAATAATATTTGCGTACAAAACATTGAATGACGTGCAGCAAACAAAAAGCTTGACGGGGCGTGGCACAGGGGGGGGGGGGGGGGGGGGGGGGGGTGACAAAAGCAAAAAATAACAAGCTGTAATAAATGTTTTTCTTACTCCAGCGTAACATGTAACGCTATAAGAGCCGACAGATGACATACTAGATAGCGTGTTCCCTGCTTGTTGAACACCGATTTTGAAGGGGAGTTAAGATATGTAAGGCGAATTTATTTATAGGATAAGTTATACTTTGATGTTATCTTTTAATGTATTATCACAGTTTAATGATTTTTTTATGTGTAACGTTTCCAAAATCGGTTCCGAGTAAGGGATGTAGACCATAACGGAAACATGCGTAATGTAAATATGATAAATGAAACAGTGTCGGCGCGGGTGCATCTATTTTACGCTCGTCTTCTTCTCGTAAACTTTGTTTTAGAAACGAATCACAGCGTTAGAAAGCGTACAGATGTTTTACTTTAAGCCAAAAAAGTACCTTAAGTTTGACGTTACACGCCAATTCTGTAGCCATCTCGATAGCTTAACTTTTTTTTTCTTTTTCTAAATCGTTGAATTTTCTATAATAATAAAATACAGACTATATGTCTGTATGTGTGTCTGTGGCACACAAAACACTATATTCCACTACTCGGAGATGTCTGAAAATTTATATATCTTAGCTATTATTCAACCTCTAATTGTACACTTGAGGCTTGATATTTTAAAATTCCGTTATTTTTCCGTTTACAAAGGTTTGGAATCTACTTTTTTTTTTAAATGGCCATTAAAAAAATAGCATCCATATTGTTATAAAATCATAAGATTTTGATAAAAATGGAATACTTTCAAATAAATTCATATATATTTAAAGATTCAGGTTTCACTATTTTTTTTCTTACTTTTTCTGAATTCAATGTGTTAAATTATACTACTGCCTATTTCAAATTTACGACCGCCCACACTGTAAATAAAAAGGTGCTTAAAAATGAGTATCTCAACATATTCGTTTTTCTTTGAATACAATTGCGTCGTAAATGAGAGCTGACGTACTCAAATTTAAGTAATTGTACTTTTTCAAAAATGAGCAGTCTTATTTAATATTGTTGATCTCAGCTTCTGTTCAAGCCGTATTAACAAAGCGACCTGACACACTTAAAATAGTTCTTCAGAAGATGGTTTTCCACATCATTTGATGTCGGTTGCTTAAATAGAAACCGAGTTGTATTACGACTCAATTATCTTATTTCCCATTCTCTTGGCACACCTTTTTAACATTTCTTCTGTTTATAATTTCTTCACTTAGAACTGGTAGTTCAACGGATAAGACACTGGACTGCGGTGCTAGGACATGGGTTTGATTCCTTGTAAGTATTGATTGTAATTGTCGATATTTATTGAAAGTGATTTATGAAGGCAGCCTGTGTAGGCGCAAGTAACTGCTCTTTTTATTCACTTTTACTCAATGCACTTATCTGTTTTGTGTACCTATTTTTAACATTGCAAGTAGGCCACGAATGTCCGTTAGAATTGGCCAGGCTTGAAATGATCGTCAAAATTTATAAAATAAAAAAAGCTTATTTAAAGAAAAGGCTGTAACTATTTTTTTTTAATTCATATATTTGGCTTATCCGATTTGTCTTTTAAAAAATACACTTTTTTATGACTTTACAAATCTATAAATCAAATACAATGGGGAGTTATAGTAATATTTTTACTAGCAATAACTCCAGTGCGTGGGCGGTTTTTCATAAAAGAAGACCTTATACAATACGTAAATACTAAAAAGGCCCTAATTCAATGATGAGTTGTATATAGAATAACATGGTAAATTTGAATGATCTGTCATCAAAATAAATGATCTCAAATTGAAGCAATCGTGCTTTCTCAAAAATGAGCAGTGGCCATCTTAACAAAGCGACCTGACAAACTGGAAATAGTTATTCAAAAGTTGGTTTTCCCCATTATTTGATGTCCATTGCATAAATGGAAACTGTTATTACAATTCAATTATCTTACTTCCCATTCTTACGGCACGGCACATCTTTTTAACATTACTTCTGTTTATAACTTCTTCACGTCGACCAGGTAGCTTAACGGATAAGGCTTTGGACAGTGGTACATGCAGATGTGGGTTCTATTCCCGGTGATTCTTGGTTGTAATTGTTGATATTTATTGAAAGGGATTAGAAGGCAGCCTATGTAGGCAAACAACTGTTCTTTTTATTCATTTTTGAGTACATGTGTTTTTCAAAAATTAAACTTATGTGTTCGGAGCTATCATAAGCATCGAATGCACTCAAAAATGAATGCATTTTACTTATTTTTGAATATATTTTTTTTAACAGTGAAGGTTGTTTGGAATAGCACAGTAGCAGAAAAAGTGGTCTATAAAAAGCTGTCTGCCCATTCAAATCCCACAATCACGGCACTGCCCTTAACAAGACTGCCGAAGAATCCACATAAACGCAAAACAGAACAAAGGGAAACGAAAGAAAACTCAAAACATCTTCTTTTCAAAAAAAGAAGAAGATGAAAAGAAAAGAAAGCCGATAAAACATGTCTTAATCCTGCCCCAGACACTTGAGTACGCCACAGACTCGTAAATACCCGGATAAAGGAATCCAAAGTGACAGCATCCAATGAAGACGTAGCAAATTTTAACGTATTTACAGTTGACAATCGCAGCTTGTAAACGTGAAAGTGTTTCTGCCCTTTTGAAAATAATACGATTTATGCAAATGGCGGAAGCGTCGTAAAGTGTCTTTATGGCTCAACTGTGAGTCTCACGGCATTTTTTTTAAATTCTGTTTTTGACAATTCGCACCATTGTGAAAAGTATCAGTGTACGATTTAAAAAAGAAAAATAATGTAATATATTTATCCAATTATATTTTTGTGTCTCTTTTGTTAATTTGTGAAGCCTGCGCATAAGTTACGGAAAACAAATTGCGGAAAAGGACTGACTGGATTTTTAATATATAACTTGACTTCTTCCATGTCAGGAAGCTAGTAATGTATCGCTGTACCCTTATGAGAAGGAGAGTTAAGATCGTTGTATTTCATAAGACTATTTGAGGAGCAAACATTCAAAACGTATTTTGGCACATTTAGGGGATTCGTGGGAAATGAAAGTAAATTATCTTTCTTCATAGCTCAACTGAAAGTCACACGGCATTTTTTAATTAATGATCTTATACAAATTTCAATCTTTGTAATTTCATTTTAATCGGACAAAAATTGTTTTGAATAAATAAAATAGTTTAGTTCGATTGCAAATTCAGTGATGTAATAATATAATTTTTTAGAAATTTTCAACAAAGCATATTTTGAATATTTGTTCCTTATTTGTTATTTAAGTATTTTAATTTGAAAACGCATATTTTTCTATTTTTATTTCCCATTATTTTAACTGCTATAGGTAAGGAACAAGTTTATTTAAAAGAAATTATTTATAACGTATTGTTTTTTGTTTAATAAACATGAAATTTTTAAACTGATTTCAATAAATAACAACTTTTTTTTTAACCTGAACGTCGTTCCGTATGTGAACTCAAATTTGACGAAAGTTACATGCTCCTATATAATTTTTCGTTTAAAAAAAAACTAAATATGTACAAAAAAAAAACGAAATATTTTAAATAATTAATTTCCTTATTTTTGACAAAAATTTATTCTAAAAAATATAATTAATTTTTTTTATAAATTATTTAAACTATTTTGACTGTGAAAATCAAGGGGAGGGGGTTAACAAGAATAAACAGCAAATAAGGTTTAAATTCTGTTCGATTAATTTCCCGAACCAGCACCAAATATAACTTGTTTTATTAAACATAAAAAAAAATCTGATATACTTAAATTAAATACATTTCAAATTATTTTTAATTTTGGTTTTTAGTTTTAATATAAAGATAAGAAGAAAAATATTAATTAACTAACTAACTATACATCTCTAATATACATCCTTTCTTAGTCTATAAATCCTTGCATAGTCTAAAATCTAATAAGTCTATTAAAAACAAATTAAAAATAAAATTTTAATGGTATTATATAATTATTAAATCAAGCTTGATTGAGAATTTTTATTCTTTTAATACCGTGTATATACCATTTTTATAATGCCTTTCTTTTAACTTGTAAAAAAATTGTAAAATTAAATTAATTACGGTACGACAATTTAATTAAATTTCCCATTCTAAAAGAACTATATAATACACCTTGAATCATAAGATTATACAGCAGATAAAGAATGAAAGTTTTTCAAAGAGTCTGATGGGTTTTTCGTCAAAAATAAGAAATAAGTTAATCGAAAATCACATATTTTCCCATCAGTTGGAAGAACTGGCAAAAATATGTCATAATTTTTGACGAAAAATTTAATGAATATATTAGCGATTTTCGCTATATTTGAATAATAATGTTCCGAATTCTAACCTCTCAATTACAAACTTGAGTGTCCTGATTTTAAATAGATATAAATACTTTGATAGCAAGTATTTAGTGGTCCGCTTCATATATCGTATTTTCCAAA
Source organism: Troglohyphantes excavatus (assembly GCA_963932185.1). Lineage (NCBI taxonomy): Eukaryota > Metazoa > Arthropoda > Arachnida > Araneae > Linyphiidae > Troglohyphantes > Troglohyphantes excavatus. The sequence goes on along the minus strand of OZ010677.1, from coordinate 49,487,556 downwards.
AGCTTTCTGTTTTAATAAGTAAATATAGAAAATGAAAGCCTTATAAAATAAAAAACTAAGTTAATAATAATACTATTCATGGTCTATACAATTTTTGATTATAAAAATGGAATGAAATTAAAATATATTCAAAAGAATTATTTTAATAAGGAAAGTTTAAAAATATAGCAAAATCTTATAAAATACTCATTAGCTTTCTAAAATTTTCGAATGCAATTCCTACTTAATACAACGTTTGATAATTTTTTAAAAATAAAAATGGGTTATATATAGTATATATATTTTTTAAATTTGATACAATATACTTGGTAAAAACACAAAATAAAATAATTTCAATATTGAAATAAATTTCTAAAAAAAATTCTAAAAATAATTTTGAAAAAAATAATTAAAAAAAAAAATCACATACAATTAATTTTTTTTTTTAAACATCACAATAAAATATCTGAAACTATTGTTTAAATCCTACCTTCATTGTCCGAACGGCAACTTGGTCATCTTTGAACAATGAACTGCCAGAAAGCATACCGCGACAAAGATGCGCTTATCCGCGAAATACTCGTTTGGAACTGCCATCACTGGGATCCCGCCATTACATCGCTCCTGGATGCGGTTTTCTTACAACCCTCCCCATTGGTCACAGACACGTCAATCATTACTAGTGGGCGGGACTAGGGGCGTGGCTCCAGTCGGGATATCCTCTTACAATCTTTTCTTATTTTGAAGGGGTCGAACTTCCAATACTCAGGTGGGATAGAACTCTAGAACGAGAATAGAACCTCCCTATCTCTACAGAGCTCCTCTGCTTCGCTTTCCAAAGGATTCTAACTCCTTGGTACGTTGTATTGTAATTTCGTTTCGGAATATAATGCAATCCTATTTATTTCGCAAGTGAAGCCTAGTTCTAGAGTAGAATTACGCAATGGTGACTGATGGAAATGGTTTCGAGATTCCTAAATTGATTTCGAATTTTAGTATCAAGGTTTAAGTGTAACTATTGACTTCGTATATAATTTTAATTTTTTTTTTTTGTATATTTCTAATAAATAGAATTTTTTTTTTGAAAATGGAAGTTAGAATCATAAAAATATATGCTAACATGAGTATTTTTTTTTTTTTTTTTTTTGTATCAGTAAGTGTTTATATAATAGCTTTATTCAACATAATGGCAAACAGACTTCCGTCCCATTTACTACTCAATTATTTTTACGTTACGCTATTTTTTCTTCCTTTAGTACATCATCTCTTCCATATCATGCCATGACAGATTTTGCAGTTATAATCAGTTATCGTACTTCCATTCTCTTCCATCGTACTTCCATCCCATTAGAAAGGTATTGAAGATTTCTATAAAAAGCATTTTATATCAATGTTTGTGAAAGACATTTCAGAATTTGTTTCTACTAAGTTCTGCTACGTCACGCAATCACTTTACCACTGAAACCCCATGCGAACGTCACAGTCACCTCCTACCCTTCTATCGTTTAAGGGTGCGTGACTCCTCCCCCCCCCCCCAAATATTGGTAAACTCCTGTAGTTTGGCAAAATCCCAAACCTAGTTGGCAAATTTGTGAAAGATTTGGCTTTTTTTAAAAAATAAACCCAGTAGTTTCAAGTAAAAAAATCACTTTACCACTGAAACCCCATGCGAACGTCACAGTCACCTCCTACCCTTCTATCGTTTAAGGATGCGTGACTCCTCCCCCCCCCCCCCCCAAATATTGGTAAACTCCTGTAGTTTGGCAAAATCCCAAACCTAGTTGGCAAATTTGTGAAGATTTGGCTTTTTTTAAAAATAAAACCCAGTAGTTTCAAGTAAAAAAATGTTTCGCAAGTGTGCCAACTAGCTTTGTGATTTTGACAAGTCATCAGGAATTTACCAACTTTTTTAAAGCGCACGTAGGCATGAAAAATGTTGTCGACATTATGTTAAAACGCAACATTTTAATAAATTTTAATTTTGGTGGGGTTGCAATTTCCCATCTAAAACTAATTTTTCCTATCCAATATTTAAAAAACAGGTAAATTTCTGGACTCTAAAAACAGTTTTTAATTTGAATTGACCATTTTAAGGCTATTAAAATACAAAAAAATTGTCTAAAATATCCAATAATATATATCGGCCAGTATATGGACTGGTGCACGTTAAATTTGTTCGGGATCCAATGTCCTGATGCCAATTCAGATTGCGTTGGGTGTTAGCTCAGGTGTTACATCGTCATCTGGCCTTGGTAAAAAAATATTAAGGTATATGTATGTGTGTGTGTTACCTGTACCAAGGATGATGATAATATATGGATAACAGAGATAAGGGCAACCTAAATAAGACAAGCAAAGATCTCTTAACTACCAATAAATAAAAAGTTTTAATGAATGCTTTTATACTGCAAAAATTTATCCTGTCATAACATGGGGGGGGGGAGGGGGGGGGGGGGTACGAAAGTACACTCTAAAAAAAGGTGCTCAAAATGAGTACATGAACGTACTGGTTTTTTTTAATACAATTACATCGTAAATGAACGATGACATACTCAAATTTAAGTACTGTACTTTCTCAAAAATCACCTGTGTGTAATTACTATTGCTAACCTCAGTTTCTGTTCAAGCCATCTTAATAAAGCGATCTGACACACTTAAAATATTTGTTCAGAAGATGGTTTTCCGCATTATTTGATGTCAATTGCTGAAATAGAAACTGATTTATTACAATTCAATTATCTTACTTCACATTATTTTGTCACACCTTTTTAACATTTCTTCTGTTTATAACTTATTTAAGTCGCCCTAGTAGGTTAATGGACAACGGTGTCTGACAGCGGTTTATGAAGACAGCCTTATGTAGGTTAGTATCTGCTCTTTTTAATTCATTTTACAAATTGTACTCATTTTTGAGTACATGTCTTTTTCAAAATTGAGACTTATGTATTCGGAGCCATGATAAGCATCGAATGTATTCAAAAATGAGTACATTTTACTTATTTTTGAATACCTAATTTTAACAGTGTATAAAAAATATCTTGACGCAACAAATGAATGCTTTGTTATATAGAATTCTATGGCTATCAATCTGAACTGCCATACAATGATATATGGGAATCGACTGGCCTTCTTCATTAGAAGGCCCTTCTCTCTTCATTTGTAAAGTAAATGTGATGGGGTAGCAGTAATGATTGGGGCACTTGTTGATGTTTAACGATGGGGTATATCGATTTGGCCATTGGTTTGTTAAAATACTTGCCAATTTCTTCCGAGCCCAGTATTTATTCCCCTCTGCGTTCTTCGAAGTGGAAGCCAATTGAAAAGAAGTTTGAGGGTTCATCAATCCTTTTCGAAATTCAGAATCAGGAACTTTCACAGAACCCGAAGCAAATAAAACTAAATACAAACTGTCGTTTCTCGGAAATTAAAATTCTGAATGTTTTTTCCTCGCTGATTGCAGTGAACTGGGTAGGTAAATGGGACTTGCTTTTGGAATATAGCTAGAAATAGGGAAATGGTTGATTATTGTGGTTTTACTTGTTTGTAAGTAATATTAAATAAGTGCTTAAACGAGACGAGAATTTTCTATAAAGTTGCAAATGTGCAATTAAAGATTAAAAAAAAATAATGTTTATTTGAATGTTATTTAAGCATATGTTCTAACATTTATATTCTTCTTCAGGTTTTAACTTTTAGTCAAAGTTAAAAAGTTAAAAAATTTTGATAGGTGTGTATTCCTGTGCATTTTATGTTATTCTCGACGGGTGTTTTTTCAGGGGCTGTTTTCATGGGGAAAATTTCACTTTAAAATGAAGTGTACATGCAATAACTCAAAAAGTTTGTCGAACTTAAACAGTTTATAAATTTGACATAGAAACAGTGACAAAGCCTGTAATAATTTTGATAGTATATATATGAAAAAAAACCACGCTTCTTTGCGTTATATTTAGAATTGAATAAAAAACAGCCAACTTTCAGGGTAATTAACAGTATTTAATTTTTAATAAAATTTGTACGCAAAGTTCCTTGAAATCATGACAATTTTGTTTTGAGTATGTTTTACAGTTACCAGATATATTTCAAACAGCGAAAAAAAATATTTAAAAAAAATTACAATAATAAAAGCACATTTAAAGAGAATATATCAATTTCATTTTTAAAAAAAATCAAGCACATTTAATGTAAGGTGTCTTCGGCCAATGCAACAAGAAGCTATTCATTCAGTATGTCACACCCTTTGAGGGGAGACAGTATTTCATGCGTGACAGTGGATGTTGGTGATGTAGTTGCGTGACGTAGCAAAACTTTGTAGAAAGAAAGTGTGGAAATTTATTCACAAAACTTTGATATAATTCACTTTTAATAGAAATCTCAATCTTTCTAATGGGATGTTTGGTAAGATACGCAGGGTGGAAGTTTAAGGACTTTTTTAACATAATTTTTTTATCGTGACGTGACACAGGGAGTGAGAGAGTTAAATCTAACGTAACTGTGATGTGATATGGAGGAAGAAGGGAGTACAAAATGGAGTGTTAATTTTATCTTTTTTTCACGAAATTTATTTCGTCAAAAATAAGGATGATTTCAAATAAAACTCGGCGGCTTGACTCGAAACAGAGATCTTTTGATCCGAAGTCAGGCGCGCAATCGATCGACGAGCCCAGGGGCGGATCCAAGGGGAGTCAACGGCGAGCGGCTTGCAAGGGCAAATGCCAGAAGAAGTCTTTTTGGACGAAATCATTCTAAAGTCCAGTGATAATTACAGAAAAACAGGGGGGGTCAGCCGACCCTCCCCTGACGAGCCAGAAAAGCTCTGTTGAATTGTAGCAATGTACATATTAGAACCAAAACCACTGAAAATGAATCGGAGTAAATTACTTTCGTTAAAAGTTTGAAGATTCTTTTTTCGTCAAAAGTCAAGTGTTTCACGACAAAATGATTATCAAAATTGGCGAAAGTACTTTAGACGATTGCAGAATGCTTTAAAATTATAGTGTTAGTGGACAGCATTTCAGATTTACAACTCATGCCGGAACTTATTTCAAAGAGGTATGAGAGGAAAGAATTGCTGTTTTTACTATTTTATATATTTTTTCTGTGAACTTTTTAAAAACGTTATTTATATGAAAGTAGGCATGGCATCCGCTATACCTGCCCTACCAGTTCCGGGGCCAATGACATTTGCATGTAACATTTTTGGTCAAAGTTAAGATTTTTTTTTTGTTGCATGCTTTTGTTTAACTGACACTCTGGTGTGATGTTGCTTCAAATCTTGTAACTCAATTTACATCCACTTCCAAATGTCATATCGACTTGAAACTTGGCAAAAATACGTAATCCCGGTGACAATACAACTATTAGTCATGAAATTGTTAATTACTAATTATTTAATATCGATTTATTATATTTAACGTTTCAAGCTAAATACACTGTTAAAATTTTCAGTTCAACGTTGCACCATGTCTTGGTACTCTACAGCAACTTTCACATTGTTATGGTGCAATCTAGGTGAACCAAAAATCCTTGACCGAGAATAGCGCAGTTTTTACCAAAAGATCGTGCTCTCTCCTAAACTGCAACCGAAACTTTCCCTTAATCTGCATCAACAAATCCACAGACAGGGGTACCGTGGTACCGCTTGCTCTGCGGGTAAAGGCGTTCAGTGGGTAATCAGAGGATTACTACTACGAGCCGGTGCGGTGACAAAGATAAAAAAAAAAGTATTAATCTTGTGATCGGAGGGTAGAATATTTGATCTAATCTAAATTTTAATGGGGGTAGCTATTTTGGTGCAACGTTTCACCACTAAATGGTTTCCGTGGTAGTCAGAAAATGGTAAAACTAAGCACCGAATAATGGTTGCAGCTAAATGGGTACCAAATTTCGGTGCAAAGTCATAATAATTTTTAACAGTGTATATGGACTCCACACTTCAAACTCTGTCACTGTTTGCAGTTTGTTACTATCTATTACAGCAAGTGCTGATTCCTTCCTTACTACGGAGGCCTCCGTGGCCGAGTGGATTAAGGCGTCAGCTGGGAATCCAAGGGTCCCCGGTTCAAACCTTGCGATGGACTAGACTAAAGAATAGTAAAAAGTAGTGATATTGCGGTCGGAGGGTTGCCAACTTCGCTACCAAAATACTAGAATGTCGTCCAGAACATCCACAAAAAATTAACGGCGTGTATGCGGGACTGGTGCACGATAAATCTGATCGGGGTCCAAAGTCCCGACGTCTATTGAAGGCGTTGGGTGCCAGCTCAGGTGTTGTCCTCATCATCTGACCATGGTTCAAAAATACGAGGCATCGTTCCCGGGATTTTCCTTCGAGATAGGCCCCGAATCGTCGCCAATAGCCCACTGTGCAACTCTAGTGCGACGTTAAATTAACCCCCCCCCCCAAAAAAAAAACCTTCCTTACTAAAAAAGAATAAATAAAACTCCGAGTTCAAACAAAATACCCAAACGTTTAAAAAGCTGAACCGAGTACAAATAAGACTCCCATGACGCCCTGCCAAATACCATTGTGCCACCACTTGTGGTGCAGTAAGCGAAACATAAAGTGGTAAAACTAAGCACCAAATAATGGTTGCAGCTAATTAGGTAACAAATTTTGTCTAAGGTCGTAATAATTTTTAACAGTGTATATCGACTCCACACTTCAAACACTGTTTGAAGTTTGCTACTATCTATTACAGCAAATGTCGATTCCTTCCTTACTACAAAAGAATAAATAAAACTCCGAGTTCAAACAAAATACCCCAAACGTTTAAAAAGCCGATCCAAGTACAAATAAGACTCCCATGACGCCCTGCCAAATACCATTGTGCCACCACTTGTGGTGCAGTAAGCGAAACCCCGCATCGCCCGCTGCAGCCGACCCCCTTTCGGAACCGCGACGTTTGTCAAAATGAACACGGGGAAGAGAAAGAAAAAAAGGGGGAGGGTTTTTAAGACCGGATGAACTACCACTTTAATAAAAAGTCAAGCATCATGTTTGCGAAAACCGATAAAAGTCTGGTCTTCTGAGACGGCGTGAAAAGGAGTGGGGGTAGTTCCGCAGGGCATGGTTGACAGCCCCTTTGTGGTGGTGGGACTTTCACCAGCAGTCACACGCCGCTGCCTTCGACGAAGTCCGCCCTCTGACCCCGGGTCAGCCCCGCGAATTCTCTGCCGCCCCATTGTGCGGAGTCTATCAAAACCCGGGGTTCTTCAGCGTCGATGGCCCGCAATAACTCAGCCTTTCTTCCCCTTGTGGCCGTAGCTTTGCGCGCCACAATGGGCTTTGTGATGGGAAACCATGTAGGACACCTTCGACAACAATGGATCGGCTCCGCATGAGACCCAGGGGGGAGGTAGGGGAACTTCCCCTTCTACGCCCCTTTTGGAAAGGGGTCCATGCCTTCTGTAGACCCACCCTTCTGTAAATTGTCTGGCCGGGATGTCCACTAGACACTGTGGTGGGCAGTGACCAGGGAGTATTGGTCTTGGATATTGACAATTTGCCTTGTTGAATAGCGCAATTGGGGATAGGAAAACAGGAGAAGAATTAGCTACACCGACAGTGGTGGCGATTCGGGGTGGTAAACAAGGGGAAGTGCCGCTTTATTCTTTGCAAATTTAAACAAATTTCTATAGGAATTGTACGATATTGGGTAATTGTTCCCTCACTTCATATACGATCGCGGCCACTGTACTTTGGAACTCGACTAGTCTATATTCCATGTCCTATGTGCAGGGACCAATTATCGAATGTGAAACCGGGCACTAAATTTAACATGGGGAGAAAGGGGGTCACTGTGGTTGCGTGACGTCAAAAGACTTTATAGAAAAAAAATGTTGTAATGTGTTTTGCAAAAGTCACTTTTTTATAAAAATCAAAAAAATTCTTACGGGATGTATGTTAAAATACAGAGTATAAGTTTTAATGTATGTGTATTTTTAATTCAAATACTAACGGGAAGAATGTCTGTGTGGGGGGGGGGGGGGCACAGAGGCAAGGAATAATATATATGCATAATTGCCAGTTCAAAAATTTCAAAGAGGTGGATTCTGTAAAGGAATCAAAGTACAGTTTTTCAGTTGTTAAGGTAGCAAATTGAAATAAATACCGTGTCTCCACTAACACTAATTCTTTTTTTTTAATTTTATATATAAAAAATGTTTTTTTTTTCTGTTTTTTTTATCATCCCACTCTCCTGCTCCCCCCCCCCTCCCCCCCAAAAAAAACATTAATATTCATGAAATCTTAGGAAGTTAGTTATCAATGTCATGATGACAGACGTATAGAATATATAACTGGGTCTTAAATAAAGTTGATTATTAGAACCTATTAAAGCCAATAACTTCGCAAGAAAGGAGATAACATATTTTTTGCGGAGGGACTGGGGGAGGGGAGGAGGAGGGTGACTAGAATAGTTACGTTACATTGGGAAATATACTTAATAATATATTTTCGATGAATCAATCATTTCTCCTAAAATAAGATCCACAAACTTTGCACCTTGCTCTTGAAACACCGTCCCTTGCACGACAACACGCAGCACCCATAACAAGCCTCACCACCAACAAATTGCAGTTGGTTTTTTTTCCCCCATTCCACAAAAATCCGTCATCCCAGACGCGGCAAAAATTCCAGGTTTTCTGTCAGAAGTAACATATTACAAGTTGTTCGTCTCGCTGGCTCTCTCTTGGAATAGGGTGTCCCAGTATCGGATGTCCCAGCGACGTGATCTGGATCTCTGCCAAGAGGGGGGGGGGGGGGGACCACCCTTGCGGGACACCTTTGGCCCGCGGGCTATTCGTCATACAGCCCGAAAACAGGCGTCGGACAGGCTTCATCCATCAGAGGAGCTAGCAGGGTCAATGGAGGAGACCTTCCAAAAACATATGTGGATGACCTGCCATATCGCGGGGGTCATCAACTACGATCACAATTTAACCCTCCTCTCTAAACAATTTAAGGACTGCCATGCAACAATCGGAATTTATGGAGTGAGAGAAGAGTTAATGTTTCCATTTGAAAATGGAAAGTTATACTTGAGGAGGTCGTATAAATGATCGTTCATTCATTGCGTCACTTTATTTTTCGTCATTTTGTGCCCCCTCTTACCCTCCCCCACGTTGTGCACTGTTACCCTAGCTTTACCCTTCCGTTACCCTATATTCAGAGACTGATTTACGGGAGGGCATTCGGGGCACTTGCCCAGGGCCCCCATTTTAGAGGGGCTGCCAAAAATGATTTAATTCTAAATATATGTGAAAAAGTTAAAAATAAATTTACTAAAAATTTTTTTAAAAATAAATTTACTAAAAATTTTTTTAAAAATAAATTTACTAAAAATTTTTTTAAAAATAAATTACATTTATTTTATTCAAAATTTTTAATTTTTTTTTAAATCAATCGTTAATTGTTTTGCAAAACTTATATTATTTTACCCAATCAAATCAATTTCACTTTTCAGCACGTTCATGATGTATGTCACATTTGCATCGCGTTTTTGAAAGGTATGCGTTTTGGATCACTAGTAAAATTACATTAATGACCAAGGTCCAAGACCATAAAAAAAGCTGTGTTTACTAATCGCATGTAAATTTGTCGTTTACGGATACTTTTTTCCTATACCAAATTTCCTAATATTGTAATCATCAGGGATTTGCTAGCAATAAAAGGGGTAGAATATACGAATCCGGCTCAACTAAAAAAAGCTAAAAAGAAAGAACAGAACTAGAAACGTATGAAAAAACTGTTGCAGAATTGACCATTAACGTTAATTCAAATTCTCAAAAGAAGAAATGAGTAGTTTAGAAAAAAACAACTTATGTTTGCATTAAAGCTGACTGATTACGTCATTTTGTATTGTGTGCTTGTGCATAAATTTAGAAGTTTCATTTTGCGTTACGTCGAGGGGCCCCCGAATGTTCTTTTGCCCTGGGCCCCTCCCGAGACAAAATAAAGGTGTATGCCACTAGTATGCCGCATATATGCCGCATACATGTGGCATACGTATGCCTCGTATGCCCTGTGAGAATATCCCATATTACTCTGGCATACGGAGGTGGTATGCGACATGTATGCGCCTGGCATATCACCTCCGTATGCGACATGTATGCGCCTGGCATATCACCACCGTATGCGACATGTATGCGCCTGGCATATCACCTCCGTATGCGACATGTATGCGGCTGGCATATCACCTCCGTATGCGACATGTATGCGGCTGGCATATCACCTCTGTATGCGACATGTATGCGTCTGGCATATCATCTCCGTATGCGACATGTATGCTGTTGGCATATCACCTCTATATGCGACATGTATGCGCATCGCATCAATTGTGAAGGTTACATGATGGCTTTTTTCCACGATTTTTAGATTAACTTTTGAAAAAAATATCATTATTATTTTTATTTCACATTTGGTGGACAGTATAATGCTACTTTCTTTGTTTGGGAACAGTAATTACTTTAAATATAAATATTTTTTAAAAGTTTTGTGGCATGAAATGTAATAAGAAAAAGTACTGTTTAAATAAAAGTTACTTACAAGATTTAAAAAAATAATGTCAATGTATGACTTTATAATTTCATATGAATATAATTATATGTAGGACATGTAGTGTTTAGTTAGCAAAACTAATTTATCTGTCTTTTAACTTAAAATTGATTTTTCTTAAAAAGTATTTCTTTGAAGCTCAAATTTCTACTTTAATAAATGTAAAACTATCCTATGTATATTCATATGAAATTAAAAAGTCATACATTGAGATTTTATTTAAATCTTGTAACTTTTATTTAGAGAATATTTTTTCTTATTACATTTCATGCTACAAAACTTTTTTAAAAGCACTTATATATAAAGTAATTACTGTTTCCAAAAGAAAAAAATAGCATTATACTGTCCACCAAATGTGAAATAAAAATAATAAATATGTATATTTTTTTTTCAAAAGACAATTTAATATCAGTGAAAAAAAGCCTCCAAGTAATCTTTACAAGGTTTATACTCTGCTTAAAATCTGAAACCGGCACCTGGGCTTAACATGTATTATAAATTAATTTGTATTAGGAATACTCTACGTAGTATAAATTAAAATTTTGATCTCAAGGAACTCATTTCTATCAATTGAAAAATAATGGCTAATAACACTCAATAGAAAGTTTAGTGGTTCTGACAAGAAACACACTACTATATAAATTTTGCATTTTGACTGAACAAAATTTTTGTATTTTTGTGTAGACTCAACTCATCAAAAAGTAAGGCTGTAATATGACAACGAGGCATCAAGTTTTTTTTTATCCCTTGTAGTAGGTTTTCAGGGATATAGTAAAGAAGTTAGTTCTATGAACATATAAATTATAGTTCTAGTATATAAAGTGACACACTATGTGTCTGTATAATTTTGTTTAGTATATATTTGAGAGGAGAAACATGTATTTGAGCAGAAAAGTTTACACCTTACCTGTTGATAATAAATTTAAAGAGTAAGAATATTTTTATTTACATTAGTTTTTAATGTTTTATAGTTATTGCTCACAAAAGAAATTAACTTTAAAATTGTTTTTATAGTAACATTGTTTAAGCACATAGACAATATGTTTGGAATATAGACAGTTACTTATTTTGTTCAGGAAGAATCTTTTCATGATGATGTCAATTTTTATTTTACATTTTAACTCTAGTAATATTTGTAGTACCATAATAATATATAAAGAATATTTAGAAAATTTTATCAAAGATAATTTTGAGAGAGAAAGTTATTGTATTATTTATCAGAAAAACAAACTATCGAAAGTTAATGCAATAAAGTGTAATTTTTTAAATATTAATTAAAGTACTTTAATTAAAGTATTTACTTAAAGTACCATAGTGTAAATAATATTTAGAAAATTTTTTCTAAGATAATTTTGAGAGAGAAAGTTATTGCATTATTTATCAGAAAAACAAACTATTGAAAGTTAATGCAATAAAGTGTAATTATTGCAATTCTTTTAAATATTAATTGAAGTACTTTAATTATAATTTGCATTAAATGATCTTTTAAACATTTAAAGTAGCTGATAAAGAAAGACCGCGGACTATTTTTGAAATGGTGCTCTACTTTTGGAGAAATTCGAATAATATTTAAAAATTTACTTCGTACGATACATTTAATCGAATAATTCTCAGATATAAATTTTTAACAATTTGAAATGTCTCATAAAAATTCATTTTTTTAAAATATAAAGACATTTTTATGTTTAGATAAAACTCATAATACACATTTTTTTTTTAATTTTAGCTTCAAAACTAACTTTTTTTTAAGAAAAAAATAATACTGATTTATAATAAATTAAAATTTATTCTTAAACTTTTTATTTAAAAAACATAAAATTGGAATGAACAATGTTTATTTTTAAATAAAATACATATTAAAAATATTCATACATATTAAAAAATATTTCATAAAATTCCTAGATAAAGTTAACATGTAGCAATTTTGGAGTTAAAAAATAATTTTAAAAAACCTTTTCAAGTTTGTAAATCCTTCAATGTAGAGAGATGAAGGAATATCGGTATAATCCAACTTCAAATTCTGAGATGAGAACACATTACTGCTGTGGATTTTTTTTAGAGACCCTTTTCTCGGTCATGACAGAAGATACATTCACAGGCTTATTTTCACCACTGCTCGACCTCGACCGGACAAAGTGTAGGACCGTAGATCACACTGCGTTACGGAGGCAAGAAATATCCTGGTCCCATTATTCTAAATTGGCACTTTGGATTCCACTTTGGATTTGTACTCCATCACAGTCACTGTCTTCAACTCCTCTGTAATGAGATTAGCAGGAACAACATTCTTTTCCTTGGTTTCCGACTATAACTGGAAAAATCCGTTAGCCATTGCACTGCACGTCAAGAAGTTGCAAGCCTAATCCAGACGAAATGCAAAATGGCTACCTACTTCCGCGTTGTTTCTCTCATTGCGTAATTCACCCACACATGTCTGCAACTCGTGACCATGTAAAGTGGAAGTGAAACTATAGATATTTACGACTCAACTTAACTTATACATCCAATTATAAAGTTGTAGACATCGACTAAATGTTGCAATAAATATGATCGAAATCATAAACATTGAAAAACTATGCCTTTAGTTGATTATGCCAATGCCATTCCCCGGGCTAGCCCGGCGCACAGGGGGGCCCCCTCCCCCCCCCCCCCCCAATATTCTGGAAACCCATAAAGTAGGGAATTTCAACTTCTAAAAACCCCGAGTTGGGAAAATTTATGCCTGATGGAAATTACATTATTAACAAATGAAAGCTAGAGAAGATTAGAAACTTGTAAGATTACATTTAAATCGACCTCAAAACGTACACTGCATTGGAATATGGGTGTAACAAATCAATGCTTATGAGATAACTGTTTAATATTACCTAATATATATATATATATATATATATATATATATATATATATATATATATATATATATATATATATATATATAAAAAAATATGAAAAATTTCGATAAGTTGGAACTGGGAATTTTCAGCACTGTTGAGTGGGAATTTCAAAACGTTAAGTTGGAAAATTTCTTATTTCAACTCCCCCCCCCCCCCCCCCCTTCCCCTCACACACACACACGTACAAATGTGTAAAGGCGCTGCCCTGGACTTCCACCTATAGCAGCTCACCAGGTCGAAAGCATGCTCGGCATATTTCTCGCATACTAAAAATAAGTCTGGCATACGTAGTGCATACACGCTGTATATTAATATTTTTATGAGTTTTATCATTCTGGATCTATTACTATAATGAAATGGTTTCAAGGAAGTATAATGTAACTAGAGATACTTAAAAATCATTTCACACAATTTTATAGTTTTAAACATTCATGTCGCAAAAAATTGGATCGAATTAGGAAGCGTATGCCGTTCGCATACACCGGGCATACCACCTCCGAAGTCATCATTTCAATGGCATAACAGGCATATTTCTGCAATACTAAAAATCAGTCTGGCATACGAAGGCATACACGCGGCATATTAATATTTTTGTCTCGGGAAAAATCAGTCTGGCATACGAAAGGCATACATACGGCATATTAATATTTTTGTCTCGGGAAAAATCAGTCTGGCATACGGAAGGCATACATACGGCATATTAATATTTTTGCCTCGGGAAAAATTAATCTGGCATACGGAAGGCATACACGTGGCATATTAATATTTATGTAACTAGAGATACTTAAAAATCAACTTACACAATTATATAGTTGTAAACATTAATGTCGCAATAAATTAGATCGAAATCGGCATCATATGCCGTTCGCATACACCGGGCATACCACCTCCGAAGTCATAATTTCGATGGCAAATGTGGCATACATCTCGCATACGAACAATCGGCTGGCATACGAAAGGCATACACGCGGCATATTAATATTATTGCCTCTGGATCGTAATAGGAAGCATATGCCGTTCGCATACATCGGGCATACCACCTCCACGTTCATCAGTTCGAGGGCATATGTGGCATACATCTGGCATACGAAAAATCGGCTGGCATACGGAAGGCATACACGCGGCATACGAAACTTTTTGTCTCGGCCCGAGACAAAAAAAAGGTGTATGCCTCTAGTATGCCGCATATATGCCGCATACATGTGGCATACGTATGCCTCGTATGCCCTGTGAGAATATCCCATATTACTCTGGCATACGGAGGTGGTATGCGACATGTATGCCGCTGGCATATCACCTCCGTATGCGACATGTATGCCGCTGGCATATCACCTCCGTATGCGACATGTATGCCGATGGCATATCACCTCCGTATGCGACATGTATGTGGCTGGCATATCACCTCCGTATGCGACATGTATGCGGCTGGCATATCACCTCCGTATGCGACATGTATACGGCTGGCATATCACCTCCGTATGCGACATGTATGCGGCTGGCATATCACCTCTGTATGCGATATGTATGCGGATCGCATATTATCCATTGTAAAAGTTACATGACGGCTTTTTTCCACGATGTTTAGATTAACTTTTGAAAAACATATCATTATTATTTTTATTTCACATATAAGTATTATTAAAAAGTTTTGTGGCATGAAATGTAATAAGAAAAAAATACTGCTTAAATAAAAGTTACACAAGATTTAAAAGTTACTTACGAGATTTAAAAAATAATCTCAATGTATGACTTTATAATTTCATATGAATATAATTAGGACATGTTAGTTTTTAGTTAGCAAAACAAATTTTTCTCTCTTTTAACTCAATATCGACATTTCTTAAAAATTATTTCTTTGAAGCTCAAATTTCTACTTTAATAATTGTAAAACTATGCTATGTATATTCATATGAAATTAAAAAGTCATACATTGAGATTTTATTTAAATCTTGTAACTTTTATTTAGCCAATATTTTTTCTTATTACATTTCATGCTACAAAACTTTTTTAAAAATACTTATATATAAAGTAATTACTGTTTCCAAAAGAAGAAAATAGCATTATACTGTCCACCAAATGTGAAATAAAAATAATAAATATGGATATTTTTTTTTTCTGCTTAAAATTTTAAACCTGCACCTGGGCTTAACATGAGTTATAAATTAATGTGTATTAGGAATACTCTACGTAGTATAAATTAAAATTTTGATATCAAGGAACTCATTTCTATCAATTGCAAAATAATAGCTAATAACACTCAATAGAAAGTTTAGTGATTCTAACAAGAAACACACTACTATATAAATATTCCATTTTGACTGAACACAATTTTTGTGTTTTTGTGTTGACTCAACTCATCAAAAAGTAAGGCTTTAATATGACAACGAGGTATCAAGTTTTTTTTTATCCCTTGTAGTAGGTTTTCAGGGATATAGTAAAGAAGTTAGTTCTATGAACATATAAATTATAGTTCTATTATATAAAGTGACACACTTTGTGTCTGTATAATTTTATTTAGTATATATTTGGGAGGAGAAACTTGTATATGAGAAGAAAAGTTTACACCTTACTTGTTGATAATAAATTTAAAGTAAGAATACTTTTATTTACATTACAGTTTTTAATGTTTTATAGTTATTGCTCACAAATGAAATTAACTTTAAAAAAAACTTTTATAGTAACATTGTTTAAGCACATAGACAATCTGTTTGGAATATAGACAGTTACTTATTTTGTTCAGGAAGAATTATTTCATGGATGATGGCAATTTTTATTTTACATTTTAACTCTAGAAATCTTTTGTAGTACCATAATAATATATAAAGAATATTTAGAAAATTTTATCAAAGATAATTTTGAGAGAGAAAGTTATTGTATTATTTATCAGAAAAACAAACTATTGAAAGTTAATGCAATAAAGTGTAATTATTGCAAATTTTAAATATTAATTAAAGTACTTATTATAATTTGCATTAAATGATCTTTTAAACATTTAAAGTAGCTGATGTGGACTATTTTGAAATGGTGCTCATGCTTTTGGAGAAATTCGAATAATATTTAAAAATTTACTTCATACGATACATTAAATTGGCCTACTTCTCAGATATCAAATTTTAACAATATGAAATGTGTGATAAAAATTCATTTATTTGAAATATAAAGACATTTTTATTGTTATGTTTAGATAAAACTCATAATACACATTTGTTTTTAATTTTAGCTTCAAAACTAATTTTTTTGAAGAAAAAAATAATACTGATTTATAATAAATTAAAATTTATTCTTAAAAAATTTTTAAATAAAAAACATAAAATTGGAATGAACAATGTTTATTTTTAAATAAAATACATATTTAAAACATTTATTTCATAAAATTATAAATCCTAGATAAAGTTAACATGTAGCAATTTTGGAGTTCAAAAATAAATTCAAAAATAACCTTTTCAATTTTGTAAATCCTTCAATGTAGAATTTGTTGGGTGTCCTGATGAAACGTAGAAAGCAAGATCGGTATAACCAAACTCACATGAAAACACAATACTGCTGCATATTTTCTTAAGAGACCCTCTCTTCTAAGCCGTAACAGAAGATACATTCACAGGCTTATGTTCACCACTGCTCGACCGACCGGACAAAGTGTAGGACCGTAGCCCACACTGCGTTACGAAGGCACACTGCGTTACATTGGGTTTCGCGTACTTTTCTACTTTCTAAGTTGGGAAAATTTTAATTCATCTGTAATGAGATTAGCAGGAACAACATCCTTTTGCTTGGTTTTCGACTATGGAAAAATCCGTTAGCCATTGCACTGCACGTCAACCAAGCCTAATCCAGTCGAAGTCCAAAATGGCTACCTACTTCCGCGTTCCTTCTCTCATTGCATAATTCACCCACACATGTCTACAACTCATGATCTTCAAGTGGAAGTGAAACTATGGATATTTACGACTCAACTTATACATCCAATTTTAAACATCGCGTTTAATGTTGCAATAAATTGGATCGAAATCGTAAGCATTGTAAAACTATGCCTTTAGTTGAATATGCCACTGCCATTCCCCGGGATCGGCCCGTCGCACGGGGGGGGGGGGGGGGGGGAGAGGGGGGGGGGCAATTTTCTGGAGACCCTGAAAGTTGGGAATTTCAACTTCTAAAAACCCCGAGTTGGGAAAATTTATGCCTGATGGAAATTAACATTATTAACAAATGAAAGCTATAGAAGATTAGAAATTTGTAAGATTACATTTAAATTAGACCTCAAAACGTACACTGCATTTGAATATGGGTGTAACAAATGAATGCTTGTGAGAGAACTATTTAATATTACCTCTAATATATTTAAAAAAAAAAGATGAAAAATGTCGATAAGTTGGAACTGGGAATTTTCAGCACTGTTGAGTTGGGAATTTCAAAACGTTAAGTTGGGAAATTTCTTTTATTTCGACTCCCCCCCCCCCCCCCCTTCCCCCTCGCTCGCTAGGTCGAAAGCATACTCGGCATATTTCTCGCATACTAGCAATTGGTCTGGCATACGTAGTGCATACACGCGGCATATTAATATTTTTATGATTTTTATCGTCCTCAAACTATTACTATAATGCAATGGTTTCAAAGAAGTATAATGTAACTAGATATACTTAAAAATCAACTCACACAATTATATAGTTGTAAACATTAATTTCGCAATAAATTGGACCGAAATCGGAAGCATATGCCGTTGGCATACTCACAGCATACGCCTCCGCGGTCATCAGTTCGATGGCATATTTCTCGCATACTAATAATAAGTCTGGCATACGAAAGGCATACACGCGGCATATTAATATTTTTGTCTCGGGAAAAATTAGTCTGGCATACGAAAGGCATACACGCGGCATATTAATATTTTTGTCTCGGGAAAATCAATCTGGCATACGAAAGGCATACACGCGGCATATTAATATTTTTGTCTCGAGAAAAATCAGTCTGGCATACGAAAGGCATACACGCGGCATATTAATATTATTGCCTCTGGATCGCAAAAAAGAAGCATATGCCGTTCGCATACACCGGGCATACCACCTCCGCGGTCATCAGTTCGAGGGCATATGTGGCATACATCTGGCATACGAAAAATCGGCTGGCATACGGAAGGCATACACGCGGCATACGAAACTTTTTGTCTCGGGCGGGCTAAGCTTGTAAGTCGGTCCCTGCCTATATGTCACCTCAAGATATTTTTTTTTGCGGATTAAAAACAGTTATTAAAACTTCCAATCTGTGTGTTTTATCAAACATTGCATTATAAAGATTGTGCTATAAAAAATGACTAAAATCAATGTTTGCAATATTAATTTAAGAATTTTGTGTATTAAATTTTGCTACATCACGCAACTATAGAGACACGCCTTCCCTCATGTTATGGTACAGTCCCGCATGATAGACCCTCTCATGGGAGCGTGATGTAATAAATAAACGGCCCCTTTAATGGGATTGACGATTGAAAAGTATATTAATTACATTTTGTACTGTCATATTTTATTTTGCGAGTAAAGTCTACATAAGGAAAGACTATACTATAGCAACAAGGACTATCCGCTGTTATAGTGCCGTTCTGAGTTAATGGCTTATGTCACGTCACATTGTTTACAGGGTAAAGATAATGCGAACAATTTTTATAAGCAGTTAAACAAAATTTTAATTAAAAAAATCATGAAAACTATTTATATTTTCATTTATGCTAAATATAAATTCTCATACCTTATAGCTTAAAGTTATTTGAAAACTTTTATATATGAAGCGTTCAGAGCTAATAAAGTGGATCAAGTTCTAAAATATAAAAAAAAAAAAATGTTTGTTGCAGATTAATACTTTTTAATGGAGTATATTTTCAAAGCCATAGTGAACCAAGTCCCCGCTATTGCTATTTTCTAACAGATTATCCTATAAATCACTGTAGGATTCAACTAGTGTTAATAAACTTTTACGTTGATTATCTCGAAACTACAATTTATGGACTTATTCCTCTTTAGCTCTGAACGCCTCATATGTTAAAAAACTATTTTATTACTTCCAGTTAAAAAAATTGTACGGGGGAGAAAAAAAACTATTTTTTTTAAAAAAAAAGGGCGATTAAAAAATAAATAATATTCCTATAATCAACGTGTGTTTGAGGTTAACCAACGCGCGTACCGAGCAGGGAAAATTATCTCACATGAGTAATCAAACTAAATGAATGTCCTCTTATTATTTTTTATTTAAAAAAAAAACTTTGGAAGGGTTAGATTTTTTTTACTCCCCCTCCCCAAAAAAATCCCCATACTTTTTTTTCAATTCCTCACTAAAAAAAAAAACTTTGACCCCAAAGGGGTATATAAATCAATACACGCAAGTAAAATATATAGGGAAAAAAAGTATATAACAGACCGCTTCGATTCGAAAAATGAACCAAAAAAAAAATGCCCTTTCTCTCTGTTCTTTGTGATTCCTGTGAATATTACCAGCGAAAAAGTATATATTCCTCCAACACGTGTGCGACCGCATTTGCATCTTGTGTTTGGGTTCCGAACGTAACTGGAAAACCGGGAGAAACCGGAGAGGATATTTCGGGGGCTGGATGCTCGACGGTGCGGACGCGTCTCCGGTTCCTAATCCGGTTCCCCGGATTGTTGCCGCCCTTCGGACCCGGGGCGTAATGCAATTAGGGGCGCCTAATAAAGAAATTGGCCGCCTTTTGTGTGACTTTAAACGTGGGCGACGGATGAGGGATTAGTTGGTAGAGTGGGTTTGCATAGGGAGTCGCTTCATTGGCAGTTTCTTGAGGTGTTGGTGCGACTTTTTGATAAGGTTTTTGCTTTGATTTAAGACAGTTTTAAATGTAGTTTTTGTTTATTTTTGCTTCCGTTTTATGTTTCTTATTGTTTATGTGAAAAGGTGTTTTTTATAGCTATAAATCCCAGCGGAAAAAGTCAGTATAAAACCGTCATAAAAATTGTGGAAATAAAGGTTTTGTGCAGGAAAATTGCAGTTTTTTTTAAAGAAAAGTTAAGTTTTCCCGTAAATTTAATTTAAAGAATCTGTAAGAAAAACACCTTTAAAAAACCTTCAATTTTGAAGCATTGCAGTGACTGTGGCTGAAATGCAAACTTTTTAAATATTAAAAGCTGAATTTTTTTTTTAAATCATTTTTTTTTTGTTCTCAATTTTTTTATAAAACCTTCAAAATGCCTTCAATTTCACAATTGCTATAAAGTTTTTTTAGTAGAACGAATTAAAAAATACATAATGCCGATATTTACTTTTACAGAAGTCGTGATTTTTTTTCTCTTCCTTTTTTATATACCTCATGAGTACCATTGAGTACCTCATGATCCATTGAGTACACGGACCGTAAAAGGGATATTTATTACAGTAATGATATATATGATTGAATATTTGTTACTGTTAATAAGCAAAAATGAGGGTCCGCGCAGCGCAATGTCTAACCTTTAACTCAGTGGTCCGTGGTCACCTAAAGGTTAGGATCCATTAACGTAAACATTACTACGTAAACTCAAATAATTCGCAAGCATACAAACACAATTCTCTTTAATGATTAGGTCAATGGCATGATAAAATAATGCATTAAAACTTCTATGTTAACAGTGATAGCTATTTGTTGACAAACATACAATGTAAACAAATAGTCAGTTTGTACTACTATAAGGCTCATTCTACACGAACGAGTAAAACGCGTGCGAAGTTCTCGGTGATTGAATAATTCATACCACGTGGTATGGATTATCGAATCACCGAGAAGCTCAAGCGCGTTTTACTCATTCGTGTGTAATGGGCCTAACAATAATTGTACAGTTTGCACTACTAATAATTTGTAATACAGTTTGCACTACTAAAAATGACTGTTGAAATAATAATAAAAAAGTTTCGTAAAATATGCTCATAATCCATTTTTTGTTTAAAATAAGAGACATTTCCATCAGCACTTATCGTTTATCACAAAACTCGGCAAAAATACTTTCAACTTTTCGTAAATTGTGTTTAA
Organism: Troglohyphantes excavatus; assembly: GCA_963932185.1. Lineage (NCBI taxonomy): Eukaryota > Metazoa > Arthropoda > Arachnida > Araneae > Linyphiidae > Troglohyphantes > Troglohyphantes excavatus. The sequence continues at coordinate 49,466,105 of OZ010677.1, read as the reverse complement.
AAAAAACGGAACAAAGAAATTTGTAAATTTTTTAAGAAATTAATTTCTATTACCTTTAAGAAAATCTTCATCAAACATGAGAAACCATACGTAACAACGTATTGAAATATTTTTTCTACAGAAGCACAGCATGTCAAATGAAATCTAGTTAAAATCTGTAAGGAATTCTGAATGCCTAGAGAAATATATAGGTCCCCAATAAGTTAGGAAACATGAGCAGGCCCGTCGCACCGGGGGTAGGGGGTTTGGGGAGGAGCACGACCCCCCAATAATATGGAAACCCTGAAAGTTGGGAATTTCATCTTCTAAAAATATCCGAGATGAGAAAATATGTAACTGAAGAAAATAAATATTAGAAAATGAAGGCTAGGGAAGATTAGAAATTGATCAACTTTTATGATTACATTTAAATTAGACCTCTGAACGGACACTGCATTGGAATATGGGTGCAACAAAACAACGCTTGTCAGAGAACTGTTAAATATTACCTAACTAATATATATATATAAAAGATGAAAAATTTCGATAAGTTGGAACTGGGAATTTTCAGCACTATTGAATTTGGAAATTTCGAATAGTTAAGATGAAAATTTACAAAATGTTAAGTTGGGAATTTTGGGAAATTTCTTGTTTAACCGAGTTTCGAATTTGATATTTTGCCCGCCCCCCCCCCCCCCCCAAATATTTTATGCATGACGGAACTGAACACGAGTAGTATTATGGCAACCTGCAGTTTTCTAGATCGCTTTAATAAAATGGTAGAAATACTTCCACTAACTTACTCAGTACATCTCCCCCCCCCCCCTATCCCCCCTCCCCCTCTTCTGCTAAACACTATTAAGAGCCCCTTTTCTCTGCATGTCAAGGAACAATAGGCGGGATTTCCCCACATTCTGCCACCATGTAATATTACCTATGCAGGCGCTAATGCTGTTTAAATAGACCTCTCCAAACAGCTTTCGGCTTGTGTGTACCGCCTTTAGTTTCTGCCTTCGGGGAGGCTTTTCACGTTCTGTACACAGGGCCCCCAGGTTCGGCGATATGTCGCGATTTGGCGATTTACAATGCTCTTTTCTTTTTAATAAATTGAGTGAATTGCAATTGAATGCGAAATTGTTTTGGTTGGATGAATTTGGTTTGGTTAATTAACGTCGCACTAGAGCTGGATAGTGGGCTATTGGCTACGGTTCGGAGCCTATATACACTGTTGAAAATTATTACGACCTTGCACCAAAATTTGGTATCCATTTAGCTGCAACAAACATTTGGTGCTTAGTTTCACCAGTTTACGGTGTGACGTTGCACCATTTAGTGGTGAAACGTTGCACCAAAACTCATAACGTTGCATAAAACTCAGAATTCGAGTTTTCTTAGTAGTAGTATTTTTGTAGCGAAGCTTGCAACCCTAGATCTCAAGTTTTTTATTTATCTTTGTCAAGTCCATCGATCGTGCTCGAACTAGGAATCCCCTAATTTATAGCTGAATGCCTTTATCCACTGGGCCACGGAGGCCTTTGTTTGTCGTCGTCTTTCTGGAAGAGGATTCCTTTCGGGTACAATTAAAGAGGTTGAACCAATTATTGGTGAAACCACCGCTTTTTTCCGATACAGGTTTTTGGTTCAACCCAGATTTCACCATAATATGGTGTAAATTGCTGCAGAGCCCTGAGATATGGTGCAACGTTAAACTGAAATTTTTAATATGCTCGGGAACGCTGTCTCAGCATGTCTAACCACGGTCAAATGATGACTACACTGAGCTCGCACCCCACTTTCCAAACTTGCACATCATGACTAGCGTGAACAGTCGTTTCAGTTCAGAATTATACGTTTTCAGTTATGTAAACGTTTCCCAAATATTTCAGACATGAAAATCGTAAAAAAATATAACAATTTAAAATCTTTTAAGAAATCATCTCTTCATTTATCTTGTGGAACTTCTTATGCACTTCTCATCAAGACTATTTTTGTTTTTGTTTTTTGAACATAAAGTTAAATTATAAAATTCTTTTATGTAAACATAATTACATTTTAAAGTGTCCCATCTAACTTATTAATTCCCAATTTTGTTTAATTAATATTTTATCATCTTCTATAATATCTTACAGCAAAAATTATTAAAAATAAAGTTTATTAATATTTAATATTAATTTATTTTATTAATAATTAATAAAACAATATTAATTCTGCAATAATTTTTTTTTAATTTGCTGGAAACTATATCATGGCTACGAAAGCGGACTCGGGAATTCCGTACAATTTGGCGACGTCTTTTGATTGTTTGGCGAATTCAGGAGTTGGCAACCCATTCTTCGCCCCCATGTGTCGGGGGAGTGACTGGTGTAGGTCACTCTTGAATGGATTACGTCCTGTTAGGTCACAGTCGCCCCCTGCACAGGACGCAAAAGGAGACGCAATTTACATCCTTAACTCGGTATTCAACGCCTGTAATCGTGTTATTAAGGGTAGAAGGGGGGCGCCTAACTCCCCAGGGCGTTTTTTAGCGGGGCTGCAGCAAACGTCAAAAAGGGGGGCTGAATCTGCATATCAATGCTGCTCCCGACTTGCCATGTTACAGTTGATGTTTTCTGGATTTGTTGGGGGAGGATGGAGGGGGGGGGGGATGACGCAGGTGGGAAAAGTCAGCGCTGTTTCAATATTTCCTTATACAAATCCGTTGTAGGAGGGGGTGTATGTGTAAATGTAATGCGATTTCGAATGTTAGGTATTAGGTTGCTGGTTATAGCCCTTCAGCGATTGTCTTTTTTCGAAAGAACAACATCTGTTATACGACGTCACAGAATCTATTTCCGAAAATACTAGTTCCATGGAAAATATAGGTTCATGGCAGTTATTAACTCGATTTTGAGAAGAGACAAAAACCTTCTATTGCGATTGTGTCGGATTTTTGTTTAATAAAATTAATGCGGCGATTTTGGTAAATTTAATTTTTTTTACATATATGGTTTATGTGGCGAATTCCGTGTTAGTTCAAAAACGGTATTTTTTCTAACTTTTAATTTTTTTTTACTTGTGTCAATCTAAAAAACATAAAACCATAGTGGCCTTGCAGTCTCAGGGTTCGAAATTAGCTATTGTTAGTCGAATTTTGCGCCTAAAAATTTTAATCTGATGATCGTAATTTTACACCCAGTCGTCATTTTTAACACCTACGTTTTTATAAAATTTCAGTTTGCCGACATCGTCATTTGTAGCCGAAAAAAACGGCCAAACTTTAAAAAAATAATGTGTTTCGTTAATATTTTTTTCCCCTGGAAAATTATAAAATGCCTTTGTTTCGATTATTATCAATAAGTCTTCAGAATGTCTGTATATATGTATAATACCAGTGTTCACTCTAGAAATAAAAAGGGCAGGGCGCTGTTGGCTGCAAAAGGGCACCCCGTTTTTGAAAAGGCACTTCTTGTTTTTAAAAGGGCACTTTTTTTAATAAAAAAATGTTTGAGATGGTTGTGTCCACCCGTGACAAAAACAAAAAAAAAAGTACCGATTTGATGATTGATATTGCGCTAAAGCTGAATATTTAGCTATTGGTGACGATTCGGGGCTTATTTTGAAGGAAATACCTGTACAAAATTGATGTCTCTTTATGAAGATACTACTTAAAATCCAAAATTTGACACTAAAAATTAATATTTTCGCTACAAACCAAAACTGTAAGTAGCTCTAATCCAGACCCTTTACAAAACTGATGAACAGGCTACTTAAATCTAAAATTTGGTAATAAAAGACCTAATATTGTAACCAAACCATCTTCACTTTAAAAAAAACTATAACATTTCATATTCGGGTACCGGCAACCAATAAGAATCGTGGAATGCCCCGTGCTCGAAATAACCGCGAAATGATCGCGATTGTACAACACGCGTAGTTAAAAAGTAGTTTGTTTTTCTACTGTCATAAGTCACTCAATTCCAATTTACACACACATTTTTTTCAATCAATGTCTTTTTTAAAGACAGCTAGGGAAGCAAGGACGATTGTGCTTGACTGAAAAGGGCAAAAGGGGCGGCATTTTTGAAAAAAGGGGCATGAGGGCGCTATCGAAATGAAAAAAGGGCAGGCAGGGCGGACCGCCCTTCAAAAAACGCCTAGACTGAACACTGATAATACACTTAAGTACAGCTGCCAACCCTTCAAAAGCTTTTAATAATAAAAAATGATTAACTGAATTTTCAGTAATTTTGTCATTAAGACGGTGATATTTTTAGAGTATACAAATGGAATTTCGATAGATATGCAAAAAATCAAGCAAACGTCTGCTTAGATTGGGAAAAATTAGCGTAATTACTTTGATTTGTTATTTTTGTGCTATAGTTATTTTTTTTTCTGCCTTATATATTTAATACTAAAATAAATAATTGCAAATAAAATTTTAAAAGAATGTAGTCAAAATGACAAATGTGTTGTAAGCATGAAACGTTTTCTTGAGTGTTGTAATCTAGGGTTAAGCAATCTGAATTATATTAAAATTATGTCTAAGCAGAACATTTACGCCACTAAAAGAAAATTGCTAGATGCCGATGACTCTTAACTTTTACCTCCTAATTTCGAACAAAAAAAAATAAGCAGTGACATTTTCGAACAATTTCTTAAACATCGGAATCAATCAATAATAACCACTTTTGGAATGATTGATTTATCACTTATCAGAGGTTTGGTTATTTAACGTCGCGCCAGAGCAGCCCAGTGGGTTATTGGTGACGGTTTGGGGTATATCTCAAAGGAAAGACCCGGGAACGATGGCTCGGTATTTTTTTTAACCATGGTCAGATGTCGAGGACAGCACCTGAGCTGGCACCCTACGCAACCTCAATAGTTGCCAGGATATTGGACCCCGATCAGATGTATCGTTCTCCAGTCCCGTATACACCATAGTTTAATTTGTCGGATGTTCTGCACGACTTTCCCGTATTTTTGTAGCGAAGCTGGCAACTTTCCGATCACGATCACTACTTTTTACTTTTCTTTGTGAAGTCAATCGCATGGGCTCGAACTAGCAATTCTCTGATAACCAGCTGAGCACCTTTATTCATGGGCTACCGGGGCCCTTTGGCCCAATGGAACCTCCGTGAGTGATCAGTTTTACACTATCTTCCTTGGACAATCCAGACCCCGCTCGGAACTTTATTAGGAATGCCCGATTAACTCAGTGTCCAACAAAAGATTGTTCAATGAAGCTCACCCCTCACTATATAAGAAGAATCAAAGTGCGTAAAGCCGCCCTAGAATCCCATCTGATTAGATCTGTTTTCGTACCTCATCAACCGCAAGAGTTCTAATTCCTTCCCTCAATTCTAAATACCACCCCCACAACCCCGAATTTCTATGATTTGTCTAAACGCCTTCAATGTTCCTAGTCATAATTACTGGACCTGAATGACTTCTAAACTGCACGTGCACGGACGGGGATGTTTAGATGTTGGTGAGTGACGTAGTAATTCTGATGGGTGTAGGTCAGAGGAGGACCCAGGATTTATTCTCGGAAGGTTAACTTAGTAACTTTTTGCTAATACTACTAACCAGACTTTATTTTGCCTGTTTTATACATCATTGTTACTAATAAAATCGACATTAAATTTTATTATTTAGTTTGACCATTAATTATTTCCGACTAATAGGTTTCTCGTGTTTTAGTCCTATACATATAATTATCGTACAAAAGGAATGACTTTTAAGACCCTCTTTTATCCGCTGCCCTTGTGATGTGACTATCAATCACGTGAGAAAGACTTGTTCTTTGTTTTACCTGTTCAAATTAAACGGGCCCAACGGCCAAACCATTAACATATCACTTCTAGTCAGATCAAAGAGGTCGCATCATGGATGCGGTCAGTAACATTTGACCAACCACATAAGTGTTGCCCTTAAAAAGGGGCCCGGTGGTCCCAAGGAACAGTATCCGTCTAGCCAAGGGTCTAGCAATCCAAAGATTGTGAATTCGAATAAAAGCTTACACGATCTGAGGGTTGCCAGATTCGTTCCTAAATTTCAAAAGTCGCCTAAAATTATCCTCAATTTCCAACGGAATGCATATGGGACTGGTGAACATTAAAATTGATCATGGTCCATTGTCCTATTGAGGTTGCGTCTGGGGCCATTTCGAGTACAGTCCTCGACATCTGACCATGGTTAAAAAAATACGAGGCAGTGTTCAAGGCGCTTTCCTCCGAGAAAAATCCCTAAACGTCACCAATTGCCCATTGTGCAGCTTTAGTGCAACGTTTTTTAACCAACCATCAAATTGAACGAGAACTGCCTGCTGTAGAACATAAAACACTTTTTTTCGTATTAGCTTGTTCTTTAACTTAATTTAAATAGATAAGAGATTCCTACTCTAACAGCTCAGCCCACGATGGCTGAGCTGTTAGAGTAGGAATCTCTTAATCGGAGGTTGTGTGTTCGAATATCGACATTTGAGAATGCAGCGACCTCATGATCGGAGGGCTTTGAGTTCGAAACTCGACTTTAGGAATACAGTGATCTCATGATCCAAGGGTTGTTAGTTCGAATTTCCTCTTCGAAAGCAAAAATAAAAACATGTTGACTCCCTTAAAAGTATACACATGTTGGTACACGGGTTCCAAATTCACCTAAGTGACCATCATAAAACCAACAACTGCTGCTCCATGTTGTTCAAAAATCCGCTTGGGAGGTGGATCTCAATAATTCGTGATCGCGAATCGGACTGAATAAACGTAAAAGGAACAAATATAGAATACATGTTTAAAATGAACAGACGCGGGATGTAACTGTTCCTCAAAAAGAACATAAAAAAATTCGAATTAAAAACAACTATCTTCGAAAAGTTTGATATATTCTCCTAAATATAAACTGATACAAATAACAAGAATTCCTACACAAACACAGTTTATATAGCAATATAAATAAACATTTAAACTTTCGACAATAGAACATTTCTTCTTAAGATTTATGAACACTCGCTTATTGTAGCAACCGTTAGAGAAAGGTAAAGAATATTTTAAATGAAACAAAAATCGTCTGTGAAATATATTAAAAATAACATAAATAGAACATGGATTTACAACAAAAACGTAAATAGAATCTGGAAACCACTAATTGCCAAATGTTCTTTTTCGACGATAATTAATAAAGAGTCGGTTTTCTTTCAATGATCGGAATACAATTTGCTTTTAAAAAGACTACTATAAAAGCATTCTCATTACTATCTATAAATACATTAGTTTTTAAGTGTTGATTATTGTTTTTCGTTCTATTTTATTAAAATTACTAATTTGACTAAACATTTTTTGTTTTAATAATGCTGTACACAAATATTCCACGAGTGAACTATTTTTTTTTACCTGTTAAAGCAGAACCAAAAAGAAAACAATTATTAAAAATATTTATAAACCTCAGAATTAAATTAAAATAAAGGGTTATGTTTTCCATAAAAAATAAAATGTTTTAAAGTATATGCAATTTTAAATTTTTACACAGAGAAATTTAACTTCGAATTTTAAATTTTAAAAATTCGATTGCGCACTTACTTTTGCGTAGTTTTCTTTCGGGAATGTTTATAAAAACAATTTATTGCACAACTATAAATAGTCATATTAAAAATATGTTTAATGTATATCAATAAATATAGTGAATAATAGCAAACGCGCGTATTTTAACCTCACTCACCAAATCTTTCAAATTGTGTACATTCGCACCGTTGCCATGTGAAGTCTAGAGTTTAGATCATGGAGGTGCTTAGATGGTTTATGGTTGCGTTCCAGATAGACCCCGAACCATTGTCAATAGCCCACGGTACAGCTCTAATGCGACGTTAATTAACCAAAACAAATGACATTAAAAAAATTATTTTATTTGAAGTTCAATGGTGTCGAAACAGGTAGCTCGAATGTAGAGAGCGTCGAAATCAACACCAGTGACAGCGCCGTGGGTTCGATTTCGGGTATCTGTGATCCCATGGTTGTTAGATTCGTTCTTATCACCCGACAAAAAAAATTCGTCGTGTAAATGTTACTCACGTGAAATCCATAGTTCTGTGCTCCATATCAAATGTTAGGTGTTGTCCTCGTCATCTGACCATGGGGAGATAGGCCCTGAACCGTCGCTAATAGCCCACTTGGCAGCTCTAGTGCGACGTAATTTAAAACAAACCAAACCAGCTTAGCAACTAAAATACTATAAAGTTGTCTAGAAACATCCAATATTGCGTGTATACGTAACTGATGTACGATAAATCTGATCGGGATCCAATGTCCTGACTCCTTTTGAGGTTGCGTTGGGTGCTAGCTCAAGTGTTGTTCCTGTCATTTGACCATTGTTCAAAAATACGAAGCATTTTTCTCAGGTCTTTCATACAGGACAGTCCCCGAACTGTCGCCAATCGCCCAATATACAGCTGTAGTGCGACATTTTATAACAATATTTTTTGTATTTGATTTTAACTGTACCCTTAATTGAATATAAATGTGCTATTGTTTACATTTGTGATACAGCGGTGCAGTTTTTAAATAGTATTTCTTATGTTTACCGTATTTAAATCAATTACTAGGAGAATTCCTATATTTTCGAGCCGAATTGTTATTAAGCACTCTTGTTCCGTTCCTAAAACCAATTTTAACGATCTGAACCTAAACTTAACCGATCAACACAAAGCGATTGACGAACAGAAAAAGTCCACGCCAGACGAACCAAATCTTTCAGCGAAAACAGCCAGCCGTTACTACGTGGAAAACGGTCTTCGTAATGTCTATCCATACTACTACCACCACTCTACCTACTGCAAAGGTCGATGGAGTAAAAGGAAGCTGGTCGACGTATATTTCGAAGAATTTTTACAACCCAAAGAACACATTGAGAAACGAATCTTAGATGGGGCTCTTCAAGTAAACGGAAAAAAAGTTGCATTAGACTATGAACTTAAGAATGGGGATTTTCTTACTTCAAATACCCATAGACATGAACGACCTGTACTTGCAACCCCAATTAAGACATTGTTTGAAGACAATAAGTTTTTTGTGATCGATAAACCCCCCTCATTACCGGTGCACGCAAGTGGTCTGTACCGGTACAACTCTGTGCTCTCTTTGCTTGCTGAGGAGCAGAATAGGAAAGACTTATTCTTGACCCATCGACTTGACCGGTTAACGTCTGGCGTCTTGATTTTTGCAAAGGACAGTCTAAAGTCCAGAGAACTGCATGACGAAATTTTATTGCGTAATGTTCAAAAAGAGTATTTGTGTAGAGTAGAAGGGGACTTTCCCGATGGCGATGTCGTTTGTGATAAACCACTCAAGCGGTTTTACCGAAAGATGGGAGTCTCGATCGTTCATCCCGGGGGAAAGCCTTCAATGACAGAATTCCGGAAACTGAGTTTCAATGGAAAATCCAGCGTTGTCCTGTGTCGACCAAAAACTGGTCGAACACATCAAATAAGAGTGCATTTGCAGTATCTTGGATATCCTATTGTTAATGACCCATTGTACAATTCTTATGCATTTGGTCCCAATAAGGGTAAACATGGAGAGCTTCAGAAAAGTTACAAAGAGTTATTGGATGATTTGGTGATAAAGCATTCGTCTAGTTGTTGGTTAGTAAACAATGACTCAAATGAAGAACACCGAGAAAATCGTGATTATGCAACGAATGTCGATGAAAGTTTAAAGCTGGAGCTTGATACTAAAATGAAAATTTCACCTGTAGATTTGTATTCTAGCATGAGTTATGGGGTTATAAATGGACATTTGCTAGATACTATTTATAGGAAAAATCTTAAAAGGATAACTCAAGAAAAGAACTGTTATTTTTGTACAAACGTTTTTAGAGACCCTAATCTATATAATCTGGTTATGTTCCTACATGCTTTTAAATACAAAGGAGATAAGTGGGAATTTTCAACTGAAATACCAAGATGGGCAGAAAGTGATTGGGATATTATTTAAATAATTTATTTAATGTATGAAGAGTATAAATCGCAATGTATTTTGTAAGGAAAAATATTCTTTTAATTTATAAATATTGTGCATATGGCAAAATGTCTAAAATATGATAAATAGATGAGCTGCGAGTTTTCAGAATAGACTAAATAATTTGTGCATACTCCAAATAAGAATAGTAAACATTCAAAACATATTTTGCCACATTTAGGTGATTCATTTGAAAATATAAATAACTTTTACAAAATTCAGCTTGTTCTGAATCCAATCTTTGCAAGTTCATTTTGATGAGACAAATCATGTTGTGTATGAATAAAATCATTTAGTTAAGTTCGATAGAAAATTTTGAGGTGAATTCAGTGATGTAATAATCTGAATTTTAAAAATTGTGAACAAAACACCTTTTGTTTACTCCACGATATTAGAAAAAGAAATATAATAATCTTTCGTTCACTGTCGTATTAAAAAATTAAATTACATTTGTGTAAGAAAAAACAGGTATTTTTGTTAAATCAAAATTGAAGATTTTTATCTCACTTATTCTGTGCAGCAGAGGCAAAATAACTAGCTAAAACATTTTGCAAGCATCGCAAATAATAAATACTTCTTTCAATTATTAAATCACATACCAAAAATATTTTAATTGTAGCCCTGACCCTATAGAACTACCCTACTATAGTCCACTGGAAGTCAGAATCTGACAAGAATGAAAAAAAATAAAACACAATAGACAACAAGCCTTAATTCAACTATTGATGTAATAGTCAAAAGCTAAGAAAAATTTTAAATGCCCATAATGATAATATTATTTTAATGTATCATGAATTATCACCAACTGAAAGTTTCCACCTACACAATTCGAATCTTATTTAGGCAAAGTTCATCCTATATTAAAAAATTGCTCTTCTGGATTCTTGAGTACTACTGAAATTTACTACAAAAATCCATAAAATTAAAAAACTGTCCCTTGCAACTCTTATAAATTTTTTTAATGTTTTCATATTGTAGACACTATCAAACGAATCTGTATCTTAATATTATTAATTTGTACTATTCCATGTATTTTGTCTCAACACAAAATAGGCATTTAAATTTTTAGTATAAAATAAAAAAAACATTATTTCAGTGACTAGATTGCATTGTCCAAAAGCACATCTCTCAAACTGTGGATCTGGATTCGAATCCTGTGCAATTTTCTTTTGTTGGAATTAGAAACACAATTTGCCTTTAATAAAAGCCCGTCTGAAAGGTCATTTAATATTTTTTCAATAATTTCATGAAAATCAAGAGGACCGACTCAAGTACCTCCAGAGAATCGTATTAAAAACAAAAACATTTGGTTGGTTATCATAAAAATAACTAAAAAACGGTTAACAGACATGTTATTGGTTCAATTGAAGATTATCCGAGAATTTATAGTTTCATGGTAACTGATACGCAGTACGGAGCTGGAATCGGTTATTACATTTTCTCAGAAAAATAAGATGCCTGGGTTTACTTTAAAATAACAAACGCTATATTACTAGTACATATGGACAGAGTTGTGCGACAACCTTTAATAAAAGCAAATTTTTTTTCATTTTCAGCGTTAACGGAAGACCAAGGTTTCGCTTCCTATGTTAAGAAAAAATTAATAGCAACACAATACAAGTAGTGTCAATAATGAACATGTAGCGAATTGTTGCAGCATGGATTTCCCTATAGAATAGTCTTTTTTTAAAGCTAGCTTTCTTAAAATAAACACTGTTTGTTGACCGGTTGTTGCATAATACGGTCCATATATAGTCATAAAGGTTGTTTCTCGGTTAGTGACGAGAGATGTTTTAAATACATCAAAATGTGTGAACTAAACTTAGCTGTATATGTATTTCAACCCAATTCCACATAAAATAAATATATTCTATTTAAATGTACCAGGTACAAAATATTTACAATGCAATGGTAATTTTTTTTTTTATTTGAGACTAAAATATTATTCAACTTAGAATATATTTTAAACAGTCTTCATTCTAGGCGCTTTTTTATGGGAGGCCCGCCCTGTGCGTCCTTTTTCCATCTCAATAGCGCCCTTGTGCCCTTTTTTGCAAAATGCTACCTCTTTTGAAAATATTCCACACCTTTTCAGTCAAGCACAAACGCCCTTGTTTCCTGAAATGTCATTAAAATGGCAAGGACTTTTTAAAAATTTTATAGAAAAAAATTCTTACAATTTTCAAAAAGTGAGGAGGACTTGCGACCCTTAAGAAGGTATTTATTAATAACATGCAACGCAGCTGTGGGGGAAAGGCCTCCATCACGCGCGTGGACAGAGGCTGTCTCAGTATTTGCGTGACGTAGGAAAATGTTGTAGAAAAATTGCTGAAATTTCCTTTTCATACAATTCGCAATATTTCTAGTGGGATGTTTAGTAAATACACAAATTAAAAGTTTTAATGACTATTTAATAATTTAGAAAAATTATCGTGACGTAGAGTAGTAGTCTAAAATGTGTTGTCGAAGGACATGGTCACGAAGTGGCCTTCGCCTCCGGTATAGCATATAAAATATTTCATAACATGAGCTCATGGCTACATAGATAATATTATCATAAGGAAGACGGGGGGGGGGGGGGGGAATTAGGACGGAAAAGAGGTGGTCAGACAGTTCCGTAGTTGCGAGCGAGTTGTAGATTTCATCAATTGCATGTTTGTAAGAACATGCTAGTCAAGTTGTATTTATTTATCCCTTTCTTTTCTTTTTTTTCTTTTCAATTTTATATACCAAGGAATATATTTATTTACATTTAATTGCAAGGCAGAACGGGGGGTTTGCCAGTTACATTACAATTTATGTACATTATATTATATTTACAAGGTAGAACGGAGAAAATGCCACACTAATGCACTTATCTAGTTGCTAGAAGCAGGGAGGCTCTAGGTCTATGAATGTTATGTACCTCAGTGTGGTCATACCTCTCCAGATTTTGGAGCTCTTCGTTGTCGATATGCTCCAGTGAGCTATAAAAATTGACGGCCAATTTACCGATGTGCTGTAAGAGCGAGGGCATATTCTATGATATGATCGTGACGTAGATATAGAAGAATAGGCTAAAGTAGGTAGGATGTGGTACAAATTAATAAAAAAAAATCGAGTGACGTAATTTCCTTAGCCACTACCATTAAGGTGGTCATTCACGGTTGTACTAAGTGAATTGACGTGGTATCACTCCGTTCCATTTGGAGCGACCTAAAAGGTATAGGTTCATTCACGAACGCTCCATCAACACCACGGAGTAAAGAAGAAGGTGGAGGTGCGAACAAGTCATAAACCGGTTTGCAATGTGAAGTAAGCAATCGCTTAAAAAGTAGGAACTGGCGAAGTATTTGGCGCTATTCCAAAGCACTACTTTGTACCAGTATTTGGCGATTATTTATTTTATAATTTAATTTACCTATAAAGTGGAAATAATAGCATCCTTTTTCGATTTGGAACTTATACTACATCCCACAACTGCACAAACAGTCATTTTTTAAGTTTTAGCATGCGTTTTCTTAATTTGAAAATAATGCATCCCTCGTAGAAAAACTACTGCAAACTAGGTTTGTTTGTGCCTAGTTTGGGGTTGCTAACTTACTTCTCATAAAATCTCACTAAATCATCTCCACCTTTTTCTTTACTCCGTGATCAACCAACACACTCAACGTCTTTCTTGACTTGACTTCTGTGCGCAAAAAAATGTAGTTTCGGAATTCGGTGATCAAATTAAAGCAAACCAAACAAGAATTGCAAATTTGAATCAGCATGAGGACTAATCCTCTAATCAGAGGATTGCAAGTTCTAGCAGGACTGATCTGACCATGGTTCAAAAAGGCGAGAAATCGTTCGAGATAGGCTTCGAACCCTCGCCCATAGCTCACTGTCAGCTCTCGTGCGACGTTTTAACCAACCCAGTCTTGACGGGATCATTTGATTTTAACTGTACCCTTATCTTAAGAAATATTTGTTATTGTTTACATTTGTAATACGGCGGTGCGGTTTTTAAACAGTATTTCTTATGTTTACCGTATTTAAATCAATCACTAGGAGAGTTCCTATATTTTCGAGCCGAATTGTTATTAAGCACTCTTGTTTCGTTCCTAAAACTAACTTTCACGATCTAAACCTAAACGTAATCGATCAACACAAAGCGATCGACGAACAGAAAAAGCCCATGCCAGATGAACCAAATCTTTTGGCCAAAACGGACAGCCGTTACTACGTTGAAGACGGTCTTCGCAAAGTATATCCCTACTACTACAAACACTCTACCTACTGCAAAGGTCGATGGAGTAAGAGGAAGCTGATCGACGTATATTTCGAAGAATTCTTGTATCCCAAAGAACACATCGAGAAACGAATCTTAGATGGGGCTCTTCAAGTAAACGGAAAAAAAGTTGGATTAGACTATGAACTCAAGAATAGTGATCTCCTTACTTCGAATACCCATAGACACGAACTACCGGTACTTGCAACCCCAATTAAGACATTGTTTGAAGACGATAAGTTTTTAGTGATCGATAAACCCCCCTCATTACCGGTGCACCCATGTGGTTTATACCGGTACAACTCTCTAATATCTTTGCTTGCTGAGGAGCAGAATAGGAAAGACTTATTCTTGACCCATCGACTTGACCGGTTAACGTCTGGCGTCTTGATTTTTACAAAGGATAGTCTAAAGTCCAGAGAACTGCATGACGAAATTTTATTGCGTAATGTTCAAAAAGAGTATTTGTGTAGAGTTGAAGGGGACTTTCCCGATGGCGATGTCGTTTGTGATAAACCACTCAAGCAGTTTTACCGAAAGATAGGAGTCTCGATCGTTCATTCCGAAGGAAAGCCTTCAATGACGGAATTCCGGAAACTGAGTTTCAATGGAAAATCCAGCGTTGTTCTGTGTCGACCAAAAACCGGTCGAACGCATCAAATAAGAGTGCATTTGCAGTATCTTGGATATCCCATTGTTAATGACCCTTTGTACAATTGTTATGCATTTGGTCCCACTAAGGGTAAACATGGAGTACTCCAGAAAAGCTACAAAGATTTATTAGATGATTTGGTGATAAAGCATTCAGCTAGTTGGTGGATAGTGAATTCTGAATCAAATGAACCCAGAGAGATTCTCGATTATGCAACGAATGTCGATAAAAGTTTAAAGCTGGAGCTTAATGCTAAGATGAAAATTTCGACTGTAGATTTGTACTCTAGTATGAGTTATGGGGTTATAAATGGACATTTGCTAGATACTATTTATAAGAAAAATCCTAAAAGGATAACTCATGAAAAGAACTGTTATTTTTGTACAAAGGTTTCTAGAGACCCTAAGCCTTATAATCTTGTTATGTTCCTACATGCTTTTAAGTATAAAGGAGACAAGTGGGAATTTTCAACAGAAATACCAAGATGGGCAGAAAGTGATTGGGATATTATTTAAATAATTTATTTAATGTAGCAAGAATGTATATTCTTTAATTTTATAAATATTGTGCATATGGAAAAATTTCTAAAATATGATAAATTGATGAGCTGCGAGTTTTCAGAATAGATTAAATAATTTGTGCATACTCTAAATATGCATAGCAAACATTCAAAACATATTTTGTTACATTAAGGTGATTCATGTGTAAATGCAAGACACATGTACTGATTCCAATCTGTGTGAGTTCATTTTGATGAGACAAATCATGTTGTGTATGAATAAAACTATTTAGTTAAGTTCAATAGAAAATTTGGAGGTGAATTCAGTGATGTAATAATCTGAATTTTAAAAATTGTGAACAAAACACCTTTTGTTTACTCCTTGTATATTAGAAAAAAAGTATAATAATCTTTAGTTCACTGTCGTATTAAAAAATTAAATTACATTTGTGTAAGAAAAAACAAGTATTTCCGTTAAATAAAAATTGAAGATTTTTATCTCACTTATTCTGTGCAGCACAGGCAAAATAACTAGCTAAAAAATTTTGCAAGCATCATAAATAATAAATACTTTTTTCAAATATTAAATCACATACCAAAAACTTACCCTACTAGTCCACTGAAAGTAAAAATCTAACAACAATGAAAAAACAACAAGCCTCAATTTAACTATTGATGTAATAGTCAAAAGTTAAAAAAAAATTTAATGCCCATAATGAATATTAGTTTAGTGTATCGTGATTTATCACCAACTCAATGTTCCCTCTACATAATTCGAATCTTTAATGGGCAAAGTTAGAATGCTTAGTTGGGATTAGTGGGAAGCTATAGAAATTTTATAAAGGGCCCCATATAGAAACCATACAATTGTTAAAGTTTTTCATGAAATATTATTTGAATTGGTTTTAAAGACATTTCTATATTAAAGTTAATTATTCACAAATTTTTACTGTGACTTGTTTTTCCATTATTATATAATGTTCGGTTTGAATGATGACAAATTAAAATGTAGAGTGAATGTACATTTACCATTCAGTTAAGACCAATTTCCAAGCAGTGTCAATCGTGTGACTACTGAATTCGAATTAGACTGTAAAATGAGATGTACAGCCGCGGGAAAAAAAAAACGAACCACCGATGATTATTTCGTTAGTTTTTATAGTAGAGCTAAACTTAATATACCATTTTGTAGAGAATAAAGTCTACTGTACATTTATATACAAAAAATTTGCATAGGGGACTATTTTCATACTCGAATCCGCACCAACTTTAAAATTTTCAATAGCAACACCTACTTTTGATAGCGCAGAAATGTTCCCCGCCCTCAAAATAATCTAAATACAAATTTTCGTTGATTTCCTACATTTATATGCAGAGATATTAGACAATATGTATCGATCTTATTTGAGGAGCTACTTCCACAGTGAACAAAGTATTAGTGAGACTTCGAAATAAAGTACGCTGGTAGAAAATGTTTTGGCGTTAGCCGTGGTTCTTCTTTTTCCGTGGTCATTCATTCCCCCACTCCCGTATACCCTTCGCCTCTATATAAGAATTTTATGCTAACGCGATCACAGCGCTTTTAATTCTCAAAATTAGTAGATTTTTGTTAAGTTCTGCAGATTTTAAATTTGTGTATGACCCCTTAAATGATCATTTGATGCACATTATAATATTGCCAAAAAACTACAAAGAGGAAAATCATGACATTTTAGATATCCATATAAAACGTTTTTCTGAATTCATCACTATCAAAATATAGCATGGTTGCTATTTATAAATTTTATGAATATTAATATCCTAATTTAAATAAAATTAAAAAATATACATACAAGTAATGAAAGTTAGTGTATTTTATTTGGGTTGTTTAGAAGTAAAACAGATAAAAATATCAGCTTAATAAAATTATTATTTCGAAAGATATGATTAAAAGTTTAAGAAATTCATTTAACATTACGAGTTCTAAACTTTCGATATTCATAATTAAAAAACTGCTTAACCAAATGACTTGTAAATTGATATTTAACGATACATTTTATCGTAGATTTTAAATATTGAATCAAAATTGGGTGTTGCTATTGGAAATTTTAAAGTTGGTGCGGATTTAAAATGAAGATAGTCCCCTATGCAAATTTTTTGTACATCAATGTGTAGTAGACTTTATTCCCTACAAAATGGTATATTAAGTTTAGTTCTACTATAAAAACTAACGAAATAATCATCAGTGATTTGTTTTTTTTTCCGCGGCTGTACCTAAATTAAAAAAATCTAAGTAACATTGTTTGAAGTTACTTCAATTATAAGCTGTTAGTTTAAATATTTTTCCGTCAACTGGTGTATTCACCCTATATTAAAAAATTGCACTTCTGGATTCTTAAATAGTAATGAAATTTAAAACAAAAAATTTTAAAAGTAAAAAAAACTGTCCCTTGCAACTTTTATACAAAAGGTTAATGTTTCGTATCGTAGACACTATCATACAAGGTAAGAAAAGAAAATATCATATAAATTTGTATCTTAATGCTATTAATTTGTACTACCCCCTGTATTATGTCCCAACAAAATAGGTATTTCAATTCTTATTATAAAATAAAAATAAATTATTTCCAGAGACTACATTGCATAGCCCATTTTTCAAACTGTGGATCTGGTTTTAAATCCTGTGGAATTCTCTTTTGTTAGAACTGCTTGTCTAAAAGGCAATTTAATACTTTTTCAACAATTTCATGAAATCAATTAAGAGTTTTTTACAGCTAAAATCAGGCTGACTCGAGTACCTCCAGAGAATCGTATAAAAAAACATTTGGACGGGTATCATGAAAATAACTAAAAAACATTAACAGACATGTTATTTGTTCAACTGAAGATTATCAGATATTTTATAGTTTCATGGTGACAGTTACACATTACGGAGCTGGAATCATTTTTTCAGAAAAATAAGAAGCCTGGGTTTTATTTAAAAGAAACGCTATATTAGTACATATGGACAGAGTTGTTTCACAACCGGTTTAACCCACAAAATAAAAAAATTTCGTTTTCAGTGTTAACGGAAGAACAAGGTTTCACTTCCAATGTTAAGAAAAAATTAATAGCGACACAGGACGTGTAGTGCCAACAATGGACATGTAGCGAATTGTTGCAGCATGGATTTCCCTATAGAGGTCTTTAACCCTCTGACGGATAAGCAAAATTTCGAATCTGTAGGTTTGTTTTCACTACAAGTAAAAGTTAATTTATATTTTAAAAAAAAGATTTTTTATTAACTTTTAGATTGTGTGTACTACTGGAAAAACTATAGATACTCCAACGGATATACACATTTGTATCCGTCAGGTGGTTAAAGCCGGCTTTCTTAAAATAAACATTGTTTCATAACACAGTCCATGTATAGTCATAAAGGTTGTTTCTCGGTTAGTGACGAGATTTTTTAAAGATTTATTTTAAGAGTAATTACTTCATATCTGGTTTTTAAAACAATGTTTTGCTATTTTCACACCGAGATTTCACATAGACAATTTCGACGGTTTAATAAAGTTCAGGTTGCATACATTATTAAATTTTCTAACTCAATTTTTCCGTACCAGTATATCCACCCTCCCCGTCTCCACCGAATTGGTAGCAAAAATGTGGAACAAATATCAAAAAAGTAAAACAGTAAATATTTATTTATTACATAACATAGTTACAATATTTTGTAAATTGTATCATAGGATCTAATACACCTGCAACCTCACAGACAGGAGTGAAAATGATAAATACATCAAAATGTGTGAACTAACTTAGCTGTATATATGTATTTCAACCCAATTCCATATAAAATAAATCTATTCTATTTAAATGTACGAGGGAAAAAAATATTTTCAACGCAATGTTCATTTTTTTTGTTGGAGACTAAACTATAATTCAAATTAGAACTTTTTTTAAACAGTGTTCACTCTAGGTGTTTTTTGATGGGCGGCCTGCCTTTTGCTCCCTTTTTCGATCCCAATAGTGCCCACATGCCTTTTTTTGCAAAAATGGACCTCTTTTGAAAGTATTTTGCCCTTTTTCAGTCAAGCACATGTGCCCTTCCTTCCTTAGATGTCTTTAAAAAAAAGCATTATTGTGTAAATCGGAAATAAGTGAATTATGACATCAGAAGAGGTGCACAACGGGCTATTGGCGGCAGTTCTGAATCTCTCCTAAAATAAAAACGAGAATGAACACTGTTTTAAAGTTAGATTATGCTTTTTTATGTTACTTTTGGTAGAGGAAGAGTTGAACTCAAGAAAACTTCAAAAGCTAAATTAGTCAAATGTTTGAAGAAAAAACAGAACTATTCAAAATCACGGATTCATAATCTGGGTTTTGGATATAAATGAATGATTATACTTCTTTTCATATATATATTAGGTATGGCTTGGAGCTTTCTTGTCTTTAACTCTTCAAATACTGTTTAAAAAAAACCAGATGGGATAATACTTATTTACAATTTCATATAAAAGTATTGATTAGTTAATTAAAAATATGTAATGATTATAATCATTAAACTTTAATTATATGAGGTTTTGGATCTCACATAAATGAGTTTATGAAAAAAAAAATGTGTAGAAGAAAATAATGTGTCTCCCATATTAAAAGAGTAAGTAAATACCAACTATTTCTTTGTTCTAACGTTATTATTCATTTATGCAAAACAATTTTTTTTATTTTTCAATACCGACATCTGTCATATTTGTTGGACATTTAGTTAATTCTTAGACATACACAATTTAAGAAAAATTATAATATTGCCATAGAATGAGTGACCCACACCAAGCAACCCACAAACACCCTAATCCTCTTAATAATGTAAATATTACCATAATGCCCAAACAAAAAAAAACATATCCTAGCAGTCTATTAAAATGGAATGTTTTGCGAAAATGCACCTTTTACATATGAACAATAAACCCCAAAAAATAACTAATAGGAACTCGACATAAAAGATTAACCTTTTTACAATGTCATGGGACTTGATTTAATGAAATAGCTACATTTAATTACATTGAAGGTTTATTGCAGTTTGATGCTCAAAACCTGAAATAATTAAAAAAAAGTTGCAAAATTAATAATAATCAAGCACTTCTCTCGTAGACAAAATAAACGAATACATTTCAACTAAATTTCAGGGTGAAGTGTTTATATTTAAATACATAAAAACAAACCATCTGAGAACTGTTATTTTAGAGTAAGATGTATATAAAATTTTTTTAAAGCAGGCCATGCAGAGGATGTGATAACCCAGACCAAAAGACACATACCTTATTACTATAAGTTTCGCATACACAATAAATTAGTATGTGGATTTTGGTCATTGACAAGTTACATAACAATTTATAACTAATGTTTTCATGACTCCAGCAACAATCAATGGTTACTTTTTAGTGTGCTGTTATTTTTAAATCTTATTTTGCAACTAAAAGTAGCCCAATCACTCAAATATTGTGGGTTTGTCCCATTACGTACACTGGATGGGAGATCTGGTTTGGGATACAGGTGCTTGGCGACAAAACTAAGGCGATCCACTTTTAAATGTGAAAATTAAGGCAACCATTTTTATCAACGAGAGATGTAGCCACCGGATAGTTTGGAGACTTTCTGAAAAAAAATATGTAGCCAAGCTTTCACAAACCCTCAATCTTTACCAACCCATCCTCTGCACAGCCTTGGTTAAAGTAGAACGGAAGCAGCATCGATGTACGAGACAATCAGTTTTACAGTACCAATAATGGCAATATTCCAATCACTCAAACTTGATTATATAGATTCTCAATTACTATTAATTTTATACATATTTACATAGCTAGTAATATTTTACATCTTTATCAACAATAGCAGATTGTGACACATAGAATAGTTTGCATGGTCGATTTAAACACATTTTGATACACATTTCCAACTAAGTGTTTATCGTAAACAATGGGGCACAAATACTTAAAAATAAACAAATAAAGGTATAGCACAGGAGGAAAAAAAGCATGAAAGCATTGCAAATAAAAGACTAGATTAGTACAAAAAGTTGGAAGATATAGAATTTGGTAAGGTGCCAAATCATTATTATGATATTGAAGCTGTATGAAATGCAAGAAATGTTTGTTTAGGACAGATACTTAATGTTAAAAGATAAAGCTGTTGCAAACTATGCAAGTGGCACTCAAAAATACTGATTTTGAAAATACCAAATTTTATAAAACAAAACAGTCTGTTATGTTCATAAGTTTATACAAAAAAGCACTATAAAGTTATATAAAAGGGAAAAATCAGCATTGAAATGTCAAGTATACTACTGATGTTTACTCATTTAAAACAAAAACTGTTCAGAACAGCTTTGAATTCTGGTAATAAACAAGTAACACATATTAAAAAAAATAAAAATTGCTTAACAAATGACAAAATATGCCAAATGGTTTTATTTGTTGCCTTTACATTTATTGCAAAAAATTCTGCATTATTTAAAAATAGAAAATTATTGGAAAATTTTAGTAGGCTCTTGAAAATTGAAAGCTCCCAAAATGACCGGTAATCAATATTTTTTCAATGGTTCCCACTCAGGCACATACTCAGAGGGTTAATTAAAACTTGATTAATTATTAAAATTTTACTTGATAGATTAATTAGAACTATTTAGATAGCTTGTCATAACTTCAAAAAATAATATATTTTAAACAAAATATATATTCCTTTCAATATTTTTTTTATATTGATCTTAGCCGAATAATACACTAAGGATATATTAATTGAAACTGTTGAAAAACAATTAAAAATAAGAAGAAATAAATTACACAAATGGGAAGATTATAATTTCTGGCAGTTGCAGTTTATAGAATATATAAACCATGCTTGAATAAGCATTTGTAAAAAGGGGATATGTTCCATGTTAAGTCTATGAAACATATCCTCTTTTAACAAATTCCGATACACTTATATAAAAGAGAAAATTCTTAATTTTAGTCAAGAAACTATGAATAGGGATTATGTCAGAATTCAAAGTAATCCACATTAAACTATATTAAAAAAAAAATCTGCATTTTAAACCGATAACATCCTTAAACTTAGTAATGAGTTCAAAGATTCTGATATACTTAAATGCAACTATTAGGTATCCATTTTAAGATTGTTATAATACAATGAAATGCAAGTGAAAATGCTTTTATATTAATGGATGGTAAAACTTTAATACAATTTTCAGCATATGCATTATTTTTAAAGAAGTTTAAGATCAGAAAAAGTGACAAAGTTTGTGAAACTAAAGTTGGTGTTTATGAAAAAGAAAATTTTACATTTATGCAAGAGTTCAAGTTTATTAAACTCATGATATAACATATAACAGAAATAAAAATGTAACAAACTTATGATATTACACAAGTCAAATTAAATGTGAAAACTACAGTATTTGTTTATAGTTAAACTAAAACATTGAATGTATATTCACTTATGAGATTTGATGTATAACATTTAATATGTTAAATACTAATAAAAATCTTACAAATAAAGCCTTACCCCAATTGTGCAGTTCTAAAATGAAAAGTGTCTTAACTCTGATTGATACAACTTTTTTGCTTGATAAAAACCATATCAATAAAATCTTGCGCATGTAAGGACAGTTGTATAAGAATGAAAGTTTAGAAAATTACTCAAGTGTTTATGTGCATTTACTTCACTCAATAGCCATTTGGAAGCCCTAATAAAAACCACATAAATAGCACAAATTAAATTCATAAAACTAAAGTACTCATGTTTTCTTGTAAAACCGAATTGTGTATTGCCAAATTAATGCCAAGCGAAAATCACTGATTTATCTTTACAAATAACACTTTTTTAATTATCAAAACGTTTTTTTTTAACCTGGTTAAAGAAAGAGTAAAGCAAGTCTTTTTTTTAAAAGTGAGCTTCAATATATTAAAAGAGCAATTACATTTTTCTATAAAAAAATAGCATGTGGATTTAAATTTCTTGTTCAAAACTCAATATTTAAAATTGCAAAGAAATTTAAAACAAACAAAGACATACCCACCAACAAAGTTCAAATCCCAACAAATTTGTTTTCACAACAAAATGTGAATTAGTTTACAACGGATTGTATTTAATTAGTGTCAACAAATATGAAAAAAATAATAAATATTTTTTGCTCAATTAAAAAATAAATAAAAATACTAAGTTTGTTGTAATGTTACTGTCAATGTACTTTATAAATGGAAATGCATGCTTTGTCTTAAGAAACAACAGCCCTTTTAAAACAGAAAAAAAATTAACATTTCCAACAAAAAATTATAAGTTAAACTAAATTAAACATATATTTTTTAAATAAAAAACTTTTGAAAATGGTAAAATTTTACAAGATAGTGGTACATTTTTGAACAAAACAGTTAAAATTCAATCTTTGTAAGGATAATTGCACAAGTTGCCAGATATATAAAACTATTTTTTTTTTGTTTAGAAAATTACAAAAGCATTTAACAAAACACACAGCGGACAATGTAAATGTCTTAATTTTCTGTATTTCAAGTTGCAATTCCGAATTAATATTTGTTTTGAGAGTAAAGGTTCTAACATATAAATATCAAGATTTATAATGACATCAGCTTGTTCTATCACATAAAACATAGAAACGAAGTTTTTCAAATTATTAGTTAAAAAAAAAATAGGAAGAAAATTGCATAAAACAAATTTAAAGATCGATTCCTAGATATTATATAAATATGTAGAAAGTAAGATGTCAAAATACAAAAAAGAATGAAAGTGTGTGACTACAATTTATTTCCTGTTGTTAAACTTTAGGAAAACTGTCTGGAAATTTTTTTTTTTTGCAAGTCCTAAAAAGTTTTTACAATAAAAAGTTTTTTACATTCAAAAAGTCAAAA
This sequence comes from Troglohyphantes excavatus, assembly GCA_963932185.1. NCBI lineage: Eukaryota > Metazoa > Arthropoda > Arachnida > Araneae > Linyphiidae > Troglohyphantes > Troglohyphantes excavatus. The sequence goes on along the minus strand of OZ010677.1, from coordinate 49,441,855 downwards.
TTGATAAGAAAGAGAAAAAAAATAGTCATTGATTGAAAATTATTGAATAAATTTAAATGGTTTAAGGAAGGATGGTATCATTTGAGTAGCCCAGATGCAAAACAGGTTATATTCTCTTTTTAACTATTTTGAGAAGTCGGACAATATACTGCTTTTTTAATAGATTAATTAACTTGTTTTCCTTTCATTGCAAAATAAAAATTGAAGACAGCCATTAAGTTATTAAATACTCAAAAATCTCATTATTTGAATATAATCAGTGACTTCACTGAGTTTTATAAACCTTTTAGTAATTTAAGAGGAATACAAGAACTAATTAAGCTATTTAAAAAAAAATTAAAACTATTTTTAACCATTTATTGCTTGCATTATATTAATTATCCCCTTTTTTTTAGTGTACATAATTAAAAACAAAGAAAAATCAAAATTGTCCATTAGTGTACTAACAGTATTTATAATTAATAAATAATTCCAAATATTTGCTAATTTACAATCAGAAAAACCAATATATTTTTAATAATTTTTTTAGTTATGTAGTTTTGTTTAAATCAATTTTCACATTTTAGTTAAACATAATCTTAATATTTTATCAGATGTTTGTTTGAGCATTTTGTCGAAACAGTTATCACAGCTTAAATACCTGTTATAACACCCTTTAGCATCTGGGCCACTCATTAGTTAAGCTACCTATATTCAAAATATCAACATCCACTAAAGAATTTCCATTCATCATAAAAAAAAAATTAACGTGCCACCTCAATCACACATCCACAAGAAAACGATTCCACAAATTTCCACTTACAATCCCCCAAATCATTTTATAAAAGCGGCAAACACGGCCCACATCGCCTCGTTGGCGTTATTCTTCATGCTCTCCGCCTCCACATCCAACTCGAGGAGCTCCCTCACCCTCTTCATGGCGACCTCGTAGTCGTCATCAGAGAGCGGGGCGAACGCATTCTCGAGCACGTCCGAAGAGTGCGCGAGTATGATGAGGGAGAGCACGCGCTTGTCCATGCGGTGGGGGTCGTTGATCCACTTGCTCAAGACGGCGTCTTGCACCTTCTTCACCAGTTTGGTCTTGGTGGTGGAATCGGTGAGGGGGTGGGTGGTCATGTCGAAGAGGAGGAAGTTTTGCTTCTCTGTGGTGAGCACGCCCTTTTCCACGAGGTTCTTTGCGAGGCGCTCGCGGACGTTGCGGAGCTGGTAGCGGAGTTTGAGGGGGTTCCAGGTTTCGCCTAAGAAAGGAAATGATAAAAGATTTTATAGCACTGTATGACACAGGCATTTTTTTAAAAAAAAATTCAATAATTTATTTTTATCAAAAATAATTTAAAGATCAGAATGGATGCAAAATAATGGATGGAAATACCACCACACCAACTTAAATAATCTCGTTTTTTGTAGAATTATAATACAGATTAACATTTGCAAAGCTATCTCTCTCTCTCTATATATATATATGTAATGATTATTATTTAGATTTGCAGTCGTTAGTTATTAGATGATAAGTTCCATGATGCAGGGACAAAACTGAGGGCCGATGATCAATTCAAACATTTATTTCTCCGGACTTCACAGCCCGACTTGATAGCTCGAGGTTACATCGTGAATCTGTGTATCCAGTTGGAGATTATGAGGAGAATTCACCGTGGACGCCTCCGATTGGCTACTCTACTTTTGGTTCGCATTTATCTAGGTTTGGGTTCGGGATTTTGAAGTGGCTTGGGGGGGAAAGCAGTCACGTGAGGGATGCTTTTGTACTGGCAAAAGGGGCGATATACTAAATTAAAGAAAGTTAATTAAAGTACATTTTAAAGGGGGAAAGAGTTATAAAATATATTACATATATATATATATAAGTTTAACACTTTATGTTAGTTAAGCTTGTATTTAGCCTTTTAGCCAAATCCCAAAACAAAACTAGTTCGAGTTTTATTTGAAATATTTCAAAATAGCGCAAAAAAACATCTTAAGTGCTTTTAATACTAATATTAGTGTTCCTGTTATGCGTTTTTCAAAGGGCGCCGCGCCCTGCCCTTTTTTTGTAAGTGCCGATGCGCCCTTTTTAGAACCTTTTTTCAATATCTTCTTTGCGCCCTGTAATTAAAAAAATATATTTTTCCGCAAAAACGTAGGTCTGTAGGATTGCCTTGGTATCCCAATCGTACCCTTTGTCCTTTTACATAACACAAAGTGCCCTTTTACTTAACAAAAAGTGCCCTTTTACTTAACAAAAAGTGCCCTTTTACTTAACAAAAAGTGCCCTTTTACTTAACAAAAAGTGCCCTTTTTGACAAATCCCCCCTGCCCTTTTTTAAAACTATGTGAACACTAATTAATATAATGCAGATTTACATAATTAAAAGTACAAAAAAAAAAAAATGAAATTTTATAATATTAATGGCTTTTTTTATGGTTTAGTTCTTTAATTCAATTTTATCTAAATCGAACATTTTAATCACCACTTACATTTTAGCTTTAGTTAAATATTTCAGCAAAATAGGATTTCTTTTAGGATTTTGCAAAAAAAAGTTATGACAATTTAAACATTGAAATAAGCGTTATTTTGTCAAATTTTTAATGTATTCTTAATAAAAATATAGCTACAGTTTTGTCTGAAAAGGTTCCCTATTACATAGAAAAATCAGTAAAAATTCAAGATATTTTGAAAAATTGCAAATGTGTTTATGTTTACAGGAATATTTTTAATTTAAACTGTGTTTCCTCCGATTTATTTTCGTATGCAGTCAAATCATTTCCAGCATAGAAATTGTCTAAAACTTATATTACTTGTAATAAATGTTGAATGTTTAATATGAAAATATATATATTTTATACATACATTTGGGATTTGAGCTCTTATTTTTGTTATCTCAGAAATTAGTTTAGTAGTATTTTTAGAATTTCAATTAATCAATATATAAAGCATTGCAAATCATAAATTGCGCAATTCATATAAATTGATACAGTAAAATATAGGATTCATTTTGTTATTAAAGAAGTGCAATGTAAGTTGCTCTACTGTGTAACAATGTACTTTTTGAAAATCTTTATTTTGTATGCTTTAAAATTTAACTAGTAGCATGGCCCTGTGTTTCTGGTTAACCATTAAAGTATGTAAATCATCAATGTGAAAATTTTAAAGTTTCTTAACTGCAGATAGTCATTTTTTTTATTAACCATGTTAGGTTTAGGACTTAACATTTTTTTTTTATAGATATGTAATGAAATATTTTAACATTGAATAAATACAAAAATATCGAAACTATTAGAAAAACTTAAAATCATAAGATGGGAAATATAAAAACATGGTTCTATCTTCAATGACTCTTAAGTAAATGAAATTAAATTTTCACTGCACACACATTGAAAATTGAGAACAGAACACATTACTAACGAATTGGAAGATATTTTGTTAATTTCATATAAAGGTTGCAGAATATATATCATTAAAGATCATATATTGATACATGATCTTTTGTTCCAAGTGCTGTATTAATTTAAATAACTTCAAAGATAACGGCCTAAATTAAAAATGCAATGACTGACTTTGAAGAGGAAAGTGCACTTGAATGAGTAAATAATAAAGATATTTTATGGAGCATATATTTTTTATTTTCTAGGTCAATATTAAAAACTACTTTTACACATAATATTTTTTCTTTGAACTAGTTTCATACTTTAAAATATAATTAAATCATTAAAAAAAATTAATGGATAAGAAGAACACAAAACAATACATTCACAAAGATAAATTAGCTTCACACAGTGAAACTAATTTCTTCTAGTGTGCTTCCAAAAACAGTTAATACGCAATTTAAATAAAAACAATGCAAAACAAATTAACAACTAATAACACAAGTTTCAAAACTCTGCCTAAATTAAAAAAAATTGCCTTTTAACAATACTAATAACTTATTGAGAAATAATTCTTATCAAACATCTTGAGTAATAAAATATGCATAATTTTGCAATATAACCTTACCACTTAAATAGTCAATCCAGCTCTGTAGTGTTTCCGGGGGCTCTGTCTCCTTAATGTGTTTTAAGGCCTCGTCTAACAAGACATCGCCGGCCGGTGAATCGTTCTTCACCAGGACCTTTCTCATGAGCAGGCTTCGACGCCTCATTCCAGCCTTTTCCAGTTCTACTCTACCCCTTAGAGCCAGCTCTACTAGGATGCATCCACGTAACCCTGACGATATGGAATCATTCCAAAAGGATGTATATCCCTGCAAAAATGTAATTAAAAAGTTACGAGATTGTAATAAATCCCTCATTTTATGTGTGGGTTGTATGAAAAAGCAGCATAAACTACTTTTGCCTATGGGTAACCCTTAAAAACATGTGTCAGTGATTTAAGGATTTTAAGTTCTTGCTATCCACTGTGCCATTGGCTATTGTAAAATAATTCATTAAGTAACATTTTCAGGAATTAAAATATTAGAACCCATAATTTGCGAACAGTCAATTTTAAACCCTATTCAGATGATGAGGGCAATTGAAGACGTGAGTACAAGAACACGGCAGCTCCACATATACTTTTTCACTTATTTAATATATATATATAAACAAAAAAAATCCTCTATCGATTAGTGCAAGAACCACACAGTTCTAATTCTCTTCCCTTCTTCCAGCAATGGCTAAAGAGATATAAAGGGAAGGGTGCACTACTTTTGTATTATATGAAGCAAGAAACGTTTAGTGTTTTTCATCCTTCTAAATAATTTTGAATATTGGAGCTGCCATGTTTTTGCACCCACATTTTCAATTGCACTTTAGTAGGCTCATTTTCAAAAATTAATGCAGCCACTTCTGCAATCCAACACAAGGACATTTAGTAGACCACCAGGGACCGACTTGCGAGTTTAGGGGCCCTGGGCAAAATAACATATGGGGGCCCTCGATGAATTATAAAATAAAACTGCTAAATTTATGTATAAACACACAATGCAAAATAACATAATCAATCAGCTTTAATGCAAGTGCATTAAAGCAAAAAAACTTATATTTTTAAAATTACTAGAAAAAAGAATTAACGTTAAAGTGCAGTCCTTCAAGACACGGGTTTCTTCATACGTTTCTCTTTCTGTACTTTTTAGTTTACTTTTATTTGAGCCGCACGGGCATTTTCTACTTACATCTTGCGAATCCGTAAAGATTACAAAATCAGAAAAGGATAAATGTATCCGTAAACGACCCAGTTCACGTGCAATTAATAAACACTATAAACAAGTTTGTTTATGTAATCTTAATTGTTTATGTAATAATTAATTATTTTGGTCATGAATTGAATTTTGCAATTGATTGGAAAAATGACATGCAGCATGAACATGCAGGAAACCTGAAAGTGATTTGTTTTGCAAAAAAATTAACAAAAAAAGTATTAATTAAAAAAAAAAATCATTAATTAATAAATTTATTTTTTATCTTTTTCACATTTTTTTTAGCTTTATAAGCATTTTTGGGGGCCCCCTTAAACTGGGGGCCCTGGGCAAGTGTCCCGAATGCCCTGCCATAAATCAGTCTCTGTAGACCACAATACATTTAAAGTGCAGCAGCCCACTCTACATGAGCAGTGGCAGCGATTGAGTGCTAAAAGTGAGGGGGAAAGAGAAAAGAAGAAAGTATGTGTGTGAGAGGAGGGGAGGAGAAAGAGAGAGTTCAAATTTGACCCATCTTCCAACTATTTGAATAAATGTAGCACATTATGTACACTCATTATTTTGTATTCACTGAAGTGTACCCAGTGAAGTGGAAATTTTGATATCCCATTTTTTTTTAAAGCTGAAGCAGTGTTCACTCTAGGCATTTTTTGAAGGGCGGTCCGCCCTGCCCGCCCTTTTTTCATCTTGATAGCGCCCTCATGCCCCTTTTTCAAAAATGCCGCCCTCTTTTGAAAAAATTCCGCCCTTCTTGCCCTTTTTAGTCAAGCACAAGCATCCTTGCTTCCCTAACTGTCTTTAAAAAAAGACAATGACTAAAATTTTTTTTGTGTGTAAATTGGGATTAAGTGAATTATGACAGTAGAAAAACAAACTCCTTTTTAACTACGCGTGTTGTGCAATGGCGATGATTCCGATATTTCGAGCACGGGGCATTCTACGAATCCTATTGGTTACATGTGCTCACATATGAAATGCTAAGTTTTTTTTCTGTGTTCTTTTAAAGAGAAGATGGTTTGGGGCGTATTTGCAAGATTATGCATTTTTTTTACCAAATTTTGGATTTAGGTAACCTTTTCATCAGTTTTGTAAGGAGTCTGATTAGGGCTACTTACAGATTTGGTTTTTAGGGAAAACATTAATTTTTAATTGTAAAATTCGAAATAGGCCTCGAACTGTCAACACTAGCCTAATATGCAGCTCTAGCGCAATGTCAACCAACAAATCGGAACTTTTTTTTTATTTGGGGTCCGATGTGTCAATGGTGACCACGCCCACACCAAACTTTTTTTTTGAAAGTGCCCTTTTAAAAACAAGTGCCTTTTCAAAAACGGGGTGCCCTTTTACTACCAACAGCGCCCTGCCCCTTTTTATTTCTAGAGTGAACACTGGCTGAAGAAAGTATTGAAAGCCCCTACTTTTGACTTTTGTAAAAAATAATAATAGATGTGATCAATGACAGTTTGTTTTCAAAAAAATTCACACAAATATTTTTTTATTGTTACTAAAATTTTGTAATTGACTGATTTTTTTAAAATATAGATTCAGAACAAATAAGAAAAATCTGGCAAGATAATTTAACTTTCTATTGTCTTGCTTCAAAGGTTCCATTCTTCATTTTCAAACTTTTCCCTGTTTCCTCAAAATTTATACTACATTGATCTGAATCAAATTCAGTACACGCCATTTAAGATGTTATTGGCGAAATAATTATTTAGTTTAAAGAAAAATTGATGCGAAGCGATGTCGCAAAAAAGTTATATTTCCGAATTTATATTCACATTCTATGCCATGGACACACTAAATAACTTGTAAATTAATCTTTCTTGTGATATTTTGTTCAATGAAACACAAATAAAAATAATTAAAAAAAAAAAAAGGAAAATTGGAATATTGATGTAATTAAATATAATTTTTTTTTTCATTTCCTATAATAGAAGAATATAACAAAAGTTTCATAACAAAGGCTTTTATATTAATCTCAAGAGAGAACAACTTAACCGATTCAATATAGTTGATGTACATTTCCAAATTAGGCTAAAAAATTATGTAGTTTTACTTTTATCAGCTATTTAAACACTAGTTTCAGAGACTGCACACTTCATTTGAAGACCTTTTTTCAATACTTGCGATACACATTTTCTTGTTCAATAAATGTGTTTATCGTCTGCAGTAGTAGGAGAGGAGGGGGTTGGGGTACAAAATTATTCCATGGTTTGGGTGGGTGGTTAATTAATGTTGCACAAGAGCTGCACAATGAACTAAAGGGTCTATTTCGAAGGAAGGAGCCTGGAAACACTACCTCATATTTTTTAAATCATGGTCAGAAGAAGATCCTTGGTTGACAATTCAGTACAATTAACTTCAGGGTGTCCACAGGGAAATCATTTTGAATTTCCTTGACATTTCTCTGCAAGCCGTACTTTTTTTTACGGCAATATTTTAAAAATGTATTATTGTTCCTTATTATGTACTTTCAGATCAAAGTCTAAAGTAACCTCAATATTAAAAAAGAAATCAAATATACTCAAAAAGTAGAAATCCCTAATAATAAAACTAATTTATTAAATCTAATCCAGTATCTTTAGATATACAGCTTATTACACAAAATATATTTCCTAAGATCTAAAATGTACCAAAAAAATAATAAAGGCAACAACAGCTTCGTCAAGTTTAACAGAAAAAAATTCATTTTAGGGACATTCAAAAGAAATTTGAATTTTACTAGGAACTTAGCAAATTTTAAACATTTGAAAGATCTATTTTTAAAATAAATTGAGTGGGCGGGCAAGTACCTAGTTATAGATAGCCAATTGGTTTGTCAAATTTTAAACATCAGCATTTTGGTGCAGTTTTTACGACCTTGAAAGAGAAAAAATTCACTTTTACTCACTTTTAAAAGTCCCATACGCAATTTCCCTCTTTTTGATTGCATTTAAAAGTTAATTGAATATTTGTAACCAATCAACGATGTTTCACAGCCAGAAATCAAGTTAAAAATTTTTTATTCGACCAATTCCCTGATTTTTTCAAAAAAATCCCAAATTCCCTGATATTTCCAGAATGGTGAAATTCCTTGATATTTCCCTGTTTGTGGACACCCTGTAACTTGCATTTCTTAAAAAGTGAGGGAGCAATATCCAAAAAAAGGATGGGGGCAACAACCCATCACCTGAATGGCTGTCACTGTGCGTGAGATTCTCAGGCAACCAGCTATTGTAGCTTGTAATTATGCTTTTTATGATCGATTTTCGTGGAGCTGTGAGTCTGGAGAGCAGTTCATAATTGCAAAACAATGTTTAAATTCTCTTTTATTCACAGTGATAACATTTAACATGTTAAAAAAATTCTAATGACACCAATATTTATGTTTGCCAACATGTCATTTTTTTATCGTCTAACAAAAAGTGTTAATATTGCGATTAGAATTTCTGTGTGCTAAATACTAGCCTTGATAAACAACTTTCATTTTTAGCAATTCTTTTTGCAGCTAATTAAGCTGTTCCATTAGTTTTGGTTTGCACATTTAACCACCGACATTGATTTGAAAAATAGCGTCACATGGAGTATATTTAAAAATAGAGTGCATTGCCAGAAAAACAAAAGATCTCATGATAGGCTACCACTGCATTGAGTGTTAGAGAACATGATATTAGTATGATTTATTGCAATTCAAAATTGTAATAAGGCTATCGACTATTTTTTTATACTTCTATAAACCCTCTTCTTACATTTTGTGAGAAGCAGATTATAAATAACCTAAGTTAAAACTTAAAATGCAGCAATCGGCCAAATAATGTTTAACGGCCCACTGCCAAACAAAGTGTTTTGATATAACAAAATATTATAAAGAAGTTCAAATGAAGTGAAAATATCAACTGTTTAAGTATTGCATTGGGTTACCAAATAGAAGTAAATTTTTTTTAAAAAAAATTCTAATATTCATATTTCTTAGGATTTGTACCAATTTCAAAAATCTCAACCTAAAACTATATAATTTAAATTAAGATAAGTAACAATTGTTTGGCCAGACGAAAAAGTACTCAAAATTTGTCAAATGCTCAAGCATTTTTAATGTAAAATTGTATTTGTTGTCATTTCATCATACAAGACTGAAAAAATATTCATAACTAAATAATATTCAATTTGAATATTTTTATTATTTACACACTCCTATCCAGAACATATTCCCTCCATCAATATAAAAGCTTCTGGTAAAAACTTTCCTAATCGTTGCAAATACAATTATAAAATCACCAAAGAGAAAGTAATGTATATTTTCGGTATTTATTTAACGATCTGGAACACAATATAAAAAGAATATATAAAACCCTTTTCGGTAGTTGTATTGAGCGTATTAAAAAATTTTGTCATTGAGAATACAGGTGATTCGTTATATTTGAATAACCTGCTGTTTTTACTGCAATTCGGAAGGTACGTTTAGGATATAACTGTCAATGACGTAAGTGCTAATGTAAATATACCTCTTTGTCTTTCAATCCTAATAACAATACTTCTTCCATTAAAGTGAGCCGTGTTTCTTTCGAATCCACATCTTCTTCTTCTTGATCATCAGAATGATGCTTGTCCAGATCATCATTTATATTATTTGATCTCTCGACATTTTGCGCAACAACATTTTTTCGCAAAACGAGTCCTTCTGTTCTATTCATGGCCAGAAGATACTTTGGAATTTAGATACTCACTGCACATTCGATTCAAAGCACGTCAACGTTATGCTCCCCTTCACTGAGTCCAATATTCATATCTCAGTTAAATTAGTTTAAATTTTAAGAATAAAGTGTTATAAGTTAGATTGTTGGGGGTCAGACTTCAGAAAACGGATATGATAACTTATTATTTTGTGACGTTGCGCCATCTGCTTCCGCTAACAATGCTTGCCAGTGCCTGTCAAAATATTACAGAAATAAAAAAACAAAGCGAAATAAAAAATATATATATATTTAAATCTGAACATTTAAAAGTAATACTTCATATATTTATATTAGAAACAACATTTACTTGATTCTCCATCTTGAAAAAAACTTTAATATTATTTACACGTTTCCTTAAATCTTGTCCATAACCGTGTTTTTTTGTGATGTTTATTTATTATTTCTAGTTTCGAGTCCATTTAAAAGAAATATGTAGGCTCGTGAAAATTATGTGGGAGTTTGAGTCTGTGTACGAAAGAATATGTTCTGAAGTCTAAAGCTAAAGGTTTCATTAAAAGTATATTTTTAACATTGGCTTTTTTGCTATAGAAAATCACTATGTCCAATCCTGCACTCAAAATAATCAAGATTAAAGGTGGCGTTGTGAAAAGGTTCGTTAAATTTTCATTTTTTTAAATTAAAAAAATATGTTAAGTGGTTAGTGTTAAGATTTTTATTTATATGAATGGTAAGATTTCAGTGATAAGGAATATGGAAGAAATATTTTCATGAAAAGTTGAAATCGGCAAGTTTTAGTTATGTATTTAATATTAGGATAAATATTGAAGGAATAAGTATTTAAAGGAGAACAGGGGGATATGTGTAATTATAAACATCATAATATTATTCTTGTCTTAGATATATTCTACTGACTGTAGTTAGTGAGCTGTTCTCATAGTAAATAGTTAATTGAAAAAAATAATTTTTTTTTTTGAAGAATATGTTGAAGCTTGTAATGTTTTAAGAGAAAAGTGTCAAATCATTCTGAAATTCTTGTGGGTTCTTTACCACTTCACCTCATCCCTTTTTATTTTCTATTTCTTTTACAATACCGCCCGTTAGCAAAAAACCCAGTGATAGAATTCTGTGTTTTTTTATTGATATTCTTTTAGATAATTGTTCTTAATAACCAATCCTTTTGTATATAGAGCAAAGATTAATATGTCGTATTGTTAAGTAATTATTCAAAACTGTATTTTAAAATTCAGCAATAAAGTTTGGTTTGGTTAAATAACGTCGCACTAGAACTGCACAGTGGGCTATTGGCGACGGTTCGGGGTTTATCTCGAAAAGGAAAAACCCGGCAACACAATCACACACACATTCATACATGCACCTCGTTATTTTAGAACCAGGGTCAGATGACAAGGAAACACCTGAATTGGCCCCCAACGTCTTCAATAGACGTCAGGACTTTAGACCCCGATCAGATTTATCGTGCACCAGTCCCGTATACACACCGTTAATTTTTGCGGATGTTCTGGACAACTTTTCTAGTATTTTTTGCGAAGCTGGCAACCCTGCGTTCACCACTTTGTTTACTTTTCTTTGTCAAGTCCATCGCCTAGGATTGAACCAGGAATCTTCAAATTCCCAGCTGGCGCCTTTAACCGCTCGGTCACGGAGGCCTCAGCAATAAAGATTTTGTATCTGCAATAATTTAGTTGTTTATTTATAGATTCGGAGTGGACTACTAAATGGTCAGCTTATTTTTTCTTACATCACTACATAATTTGGAAATTATTAACCCCAGACATTTTGTCAATAAAGTTGGCAACCAAAAACTAATTAGGTTGGGTTGGACTAATTGGGTTAAGTTTTCTTATTAGTTTATTTCTCTGTGATTGATTTTAACGGAAACTATAAAATTGAAATAGGAAAATGACTGTTTAAAAGTAAACTTTTAAGGACTTAAAAATGTAGTTGATGAATTGGAAAAATTTCTGGTAAAGATGTCGATAATATGTTGAATTCGTACACTTTTGAAAAAGTCGGCCAGCAATTGTGTTTCTCACCAGCCGACATCTACCAGCAAAGCAACACCAGGCGTTCTGATTACATCTCCTCTTTCAAGATTGTATTCGAAATGGCATGCAGAATGGCAGGAATCATGGGGATTCAAATTATAGTTCATTGGTAAATTAACATCAGACTACAGCTTAACAATAAGCTATTGATGACGGTTCGGGGGTCTATCTCAAAGAAGGAACCCGGTGATGTCATGGGTTGATTAGTCAACATCACACTAGAGCTGCACAATGGGCTAATAGTTTGGAGCCTATCTCAAAGGAAAGACCTGTTGATGTGTTAGGATAAAAAGGAAAGTTAACCTACACAACAAAATTAGAATTAATTTAAATGAAAAAACATTTGGGTTAGAAGGAATTTGTTTCTATTTAAAGATTTTTAACTAAACAACAAGTAGGTTATTAATATTTTTTCAATAAAACTTTTTAATCCACACATTTAATAAATAAATTAAAATATGGGTTATGGAAACATACAGCTTAATTTGATAAGTTAAACCAGAATTTATCTTGTGAGTTTTACATTTCTCCACAAAAGATTAAACATTGAATAGTTTTGAAGCTGTTGGACCACTTAGAAAAAAAAAATGAAGGATGTGATTCAAAATGAGGGTTATGAGTTGAACCAACCAAATTCATAATTTTAATGAGATTGGTTTGTTTTGGAAAAATCCATCTGACAATACACAAACTTCAAACCCTGAGAAAATTATGCCTGGCAAAAATAAAAGCAGGGAGGGTAAGTTAACTTTGCGAATGCAGATGTGTGGCGACATACACCGTGGGTACAACAGGTGGTAGCTATTTGCTTAAAAACAGTTATTTGACGGTAAAAGCAAAAATTCCCAATGCACTAAAAACATTATGGTTGAATGCATAACTGAAGTAATAAGAAGCAAATATAACCCAGCAGAAAATAAATTACTTTTTCAAACAATGTACAATCAACATAAACTAGGTGTTTAAAAAGGTTAATGTAGTGTATACATACACATCTCTTTCAATTAAATCTGTGTTAAAGACTGTATTTGATGTATATTAAACACTTTTTATCTACTGTATTTTCATTAATGTACATTCCCTGATTTTATTACTCCTGTTTAGAATATTTTTTTATAAACCGAACTTTCAATAAAAAGGACAGCCTTCAGCCCCTATTAATCTGTTATAAAGAGGTTCTAATATAAATCTTGGTTATTCATATACAGTAGACCCTCCTCATTTATATAAACCCACGGAGTAAAGAAGAAGGTGGAGGTGCGATGAAGTCTAAAACCGGTTTGCAATGTGAAGTAAGCAATCGCTTAAAAAGTAGGAACTGGCAAAGTATTTGACGCTATTCCAAAGCACTACTTTGTACCAGTACTTGGCGATAATTTATTTTATAATTTAATTTATCTATGAAGTGGAAATAATAGCATCCTTTATCGATTTGGAACTTGTACTGCATCCCACAACTGCACGAATAGTCATTTTTTAAGTTTTAGCATGCGTTTTCTTAATTTGAAAATAATTAGGGATGAAACGAATATCCGGTAACTATCCGGTATCAGGCTGATTTTTAACTATCCGATATCCGGAAGTAAAATGCCGGATATCCGATTTACCAATCCGGATATCCGGATGAATAAAACATCAGATTTTTTTTGTGGCGGTCAATTACCTTTGCTTTAAGGATTTTTCTGAAAATTTTACCAATGTATCAACAATGTGCAGATTCTCCCTTGAATTTTTCTCGTTTTTAACTTCAAAATTCTATTAATTTTTTTTTAACGAATCGTAATGGTGGAGGATCCTAACACTTTACAACTAATATAAAGTAGAAATAAAAATAATTTTCTCAAACGTTTAAGCAAACTTGAGTTTTCATGTTTGCATGAAAGGGCATATGGTAAAAATACAATTATTCAGAAATCGAGTTTAAAGTGTACAAAACATACGCCCATTGGCTAGCAGCACCCTAGACTAACCCTTTGTAAATAAAAAAAAAAATTGTGAATGTTTATTCAATCTTGGTATCACCTTAAAGGTAATGTATTGGGGAATATTATAAAATAAAAAAATATTTTGTAATTTTTACCCGATATCCGTTTTTTTTAGTGTGTATGAGAAGATATTTTCATAAAAAAGAAACTGCCGGATATCCGCAAAATCCAGTTCGGATATCCGATATCCGGTTTGTAATGTGCGCCGGATATCCGATATCCGGCGAAACCACTATCCGGTTCATCCCTAAAAATAATGCATCCCTTGTAGAAACATCACTGCAAACTAGGTTTGTTTGTGCCTAGTTTGGGGTTGCTAACTTACGCCTTATTAAAATCGCCAAATTATCTCCACCTTTTTCTTTACTTCGTGATATAACCACTTAAAGTTCCAAATGATTAATTTTTTACTAATGCAATAAGTTATTACTCATTACAAGGACCTCTTTATTATAATTATAATGGGATAATGATGGGTGAGGGGGGGGGGGGATTTAAATATAATGTTAAAATGCTGAACAATTTATAAGCAGTTTAGAGGAGTATGAAAAAGAGACTTAATAAAAATATGAAATCCCATCGAAACACATCCAAGTTGTCAAGTTCCAAAACGTCTCTTTTCCACTTTGTAATACTTACGATAAATGAAAAGAAAATTTCGTATCTAATTTTATTAAGGAATTAGGCAAAATATGTTGTTTAATGTGTAAAACAACATATTTTGCTTAATTTCATGTGTAGAAATAAATTTTAATAAGAAAAAAAATGTGATTTACCGTACATATTACAAAGTAGACAAGAGGTTTTTGGACTGGACAACTCGTCTTTAAAAATTATTCAAGCTGAAAATAGATCTAAGCATCAATATTTGTGAGATTTAAAATATGACTAAGTACACTGACAATGGAAATTGCTGTGTTCGAAAAATTCTGGGATTTAGAAATCGTAGGAAATTTCTTTGTCATCTTAAGGTTTAATTAGCTTGTTGTTAGTGTGCTTCGGCCATTCTGTATTTGAAAATATATAAAGATTTAGTATGATAGTATAGCTAAAAGTTGGTATCTCTTTGTAAATTTGTTCTAATTTAAAAAATAAATAAAATAGTAATATACCTTACATTTCTATTGAAATTGTATATTTTCATTTTAACAGAAAAAATTGACTTGTATTTGAAAACTTTTTACAGTTATGTATGCTGAAAATGTGTTTGGGGAGGAGGTTATTATCTTGCATCTCTCTTTTGATTGTAATTTTATATATTAAAAAGATGGCATCATCAAATCAATGTGAAGGGTTCTGACCCCCTTCAACTTCCCTTTGCGTATCCATTGATCTGTTTAGCACATTTTTTTAAAAGTCTATTTTATTTCCTTTTTTTTTATTTAACAGGGAGTTTTATCCCTTGCTATATTTCTCAAGACTACTTATTGTTGTTCCTCGAACGCTCGCATTTCTACACACCACGTTAAAAAAAATTATTGAAATTATCTGTTTTATGAAATGTGCCGGATATATGTAATTTTATTGCAATTTTTCCAAGTGGAAAACCATTTAAACTACAAAATTGTGTAAAGTTTTTCCTTCAGAAAATATTAAAAAATCTATTAATTTAATGTGGAGAGATTTGATTTTGGAATTTAAATCCTATTAACCGGACTTTTTATTACTTCCTTCAAATTTAAAAGGCTCTAACTCCAAATTTTTTTTTTTCATTTGTAGCTTCTCCGATATGTTCTAAAAAAAAAAGACACCTTTTTATGATATTAAAATTTCCCAAAATTAAATATGTTTTTTAATGCCATAAAGAGGCATATTTTATAAAAGAGAATGAAAAAAAAATGTAGTTGGACTTTTAAATTATGAGGGCAGAGTCCCTATTCAACAAAAATAGAATTTTTCAAATATCTTAATCAAAACAGAAGTTACATGCTTTTGTTTAAAAATAACAAAATCCCACAAGAAACCACATTCCTCATGTTAGGGTTTGTGGGACGATGTCAGCAGACCCCTGGTGACGTCAATCTCTTCATTGCTATTTGCAGCGCTCTAGATAGCCAACCTATCTTTCTATGCTCCTTGGGCGTTGCTCACGTGACATGTCTTTTAGCGCTACGAGACGATAACTTTTTTTACGTTAAGTTGTATGTTTTTTAGTTGAAAAAGAAGTTTTGTGAACAAAATATTTGTAATAAAATTCTAAAAGATTATTTATTTCTATTCTTTAAAGTTGATATTTATTTACTTAATATTATATCAGTGTTGGCAACGACTATTAGTTATCGATTTAGCGAACTCCGGCTTCGTTGACAAAATTAGCTGTCGGAAAGAACTGTCATAATTATCACTTTTCGCTAAGTAAGTCAACATCTTTACTGTCATTTTTACTTTGTATTTTCACTGCTTCCTAAAAAAGTATTCCACAAACTCTGAATTTGAAGCGGTAAAACTTGTTCTATCGTACCAATGGAGCCGAATCTGAATCCCAACATGGCGGAACAAGACCCGCTGGAAGGCGCTAGTTTTTTATACCGCACCATGGTAGAGCGCGATCCTAGCAAACGAAAAGTAAAACCAGTCGAAAATCACATGCAGCAGTTGCTCGATTTCGGGGACTTGGACGACAGTTCCGACGACAGCGATTTCAAAATAGGTGACGATGCGCAAGAATCGAACGAGGAGGATTCCGGCGAGAGTTCGGGAGGAAACGACGACAACAGCGAAGAAGAAGACGATGATGACGAAGAACAGGATGCCGCAGACGATAATAAAGATGTGATCCACATAAAGACTGAAAGTTCTGCAAAAGACACTGCAGGGCCTTCCACCTCCGGTGAAGGAGCCCAGCGTCAAATCAAGCTCAAGTTTGGTGAGGGCTCAGCAGCGAAGAAACTGAAAGTGCTCATCTGCAGCGTTTGTCTTGGTGATGTTAGTTTATTGCCTAGACAAGGCTCTGACAATAAGCAAGTTGATGAGGAAGATGAGATCGTTGAGTGCGACTGCTGCGGTATTTCTGTTCACGAAGGCTGTTATGGTATCAGCGACGTTGAGACTGCAGTCAGCACCGTTTCCTCCTACTCCACCGAGCCATGGTTCTGCGATGCCTGCAAGGCCGGGAACATGAACCCCACCTGCGAACTCTGCCCCAACACCGGCGGGATCTTCAAGGAAACCGATGTGGGAAAGTGGGTTCATCTAGTGTGTGCTTTATATATCCCGGGTGTCGCATTTGGCGACGTGGATAAGCTGTCGCCCGTCACCCTTTTTGAAATGCCATATTCCCGTTGGGGGGCCAAAGCTTGTTCTCTCTGTGAAGACGAACGCTTTAGCCGCACAGGGGTATGCATCAACTGCGACGCAGGAATGTGTCGGAGTTTCTTCCATGTAACCTGCGCACAGAAGGAAGGACTGTTGTCCAAGGCCTCCACCGAGGAGGACATTGCAGACCCATTCTTTGCATACTGCAAGCTGCATTCCGACAAGAATGTCTCTCGCAGCAAACGCCGAAACTACCTTGCACTACGGTCCCAGTCAAAAGACAAGAACAATTCTGACTGTTCCATCTCGGAAGAGAAAACCCGCATCGAAAGGAAACTTGCCTGGCATCGTGATCGGTATGTTGCCGACAAAGAGAAACGACCCCAGCCGTGGGTGCCGACACAAAAAATGCCTCGTTTGCTTACCACCAGTCCTTCTGCTTGTAAAAAATTGATAAAGAAAGCTGAACTGTTGGGCCTGAGCCCTCAGTTGCATTTGAGTGGGGCCGATTACGGCATGGATGTCCGGCGCAAGTGGCACGTTCCTCCGGCTTTCAGTGCCGAGTTTGTGTCCTACTATCTCGACAGAAATGTACGAATGGTATCCATGCAACACCGATTAGACGAGCAGTTGACTCAAAACAGCCAGCTCCAAGAACAAGAGCAAGATTTCCGACAAAATTACGAGAGACTGGTTGCTGAAGTAGAAGTTTTCCGCAAAGAAAATGCTGACCTAACCGAGAGGGGCATGCACTTCTGGAAGATCTTGTGTGATCTGAGTGCCAAGAAGCTTGCCCTCCCCGACGTCTTACAGCCTAAGCCTGTCGCTAAGTCCAGCCGGAGCAAGAAGTCCGACCCGGCAGGGTCCGTAATTGCCGAATGCGGACTCTGCCACAAGTCGCACGACCAACACCAGCTGGCCAGGTGCGACAGCTGCCAGCTACATTATCACCTGGCCTGCCTGGACCCGCCGCTGTCGCGCATGCCCAAGAAGACCAAGTCACTCGGCTGGCAGTGCTCTGAGTGTGACAAGACCGAGGAGGAGGAACCCCACGAGGATGTGGACGCAGATGCACCGAGAAAGCTGAGACGGGGTGCGAGGGGTGACCCAGAGAAGCCGAGACGTGGCCGTTCGTGCAAGAAGGCGTCGGACGACAACATATCTGGGGAGAAAGAGGTGTGGATATCGTCCGGCGCAGAAGATGATGCACCATTGGAAGGCTCGCGTGCGAGGTCGGACTCGCGCAGGAAGCGCCGCTCTGCCGACATTGGGTATAGGAAGTCTCGCAGGAGGTCGGGGAAGAGGAAGCTGTCTCGAGAAAATTGGGATGAGGACGCTGGGACTACTGAGGGAAGTGAGGCAAAAGCACCCAGGCATTCAACTCGTCGCACATCTTCGACTTAATCTGTGGGATGATTTTGAACAATGTCATATTCTTTTTGTGATGTTGCTTTCCATTGTAACTGGAAGTGGGTTAAGACTTTTATTTCATGGTTATGCCAAACTAAATTTTAAAATTTAAGGAATTCTAAACTGATTAAAGATGAGGCAGCTTTACTTATGCTTTTAAGGGATTTTTGACTTGCTTTTGTGATTTCAAGTCTGTCTACTATTGTTATAGTTTCTTTATCAACTTAAATATCCATACCATTTCAAATGTTGATACAATCTTTTGAACGGAAAAATTCACTAAAACTGTCTTATTGGATCTCCCTTGGCGACTTTTCTGAAAATCCTATATTTGCAACAGTAACCCTTTGCCTATCGATAAAAACTCTTTTTATTGATAATCAAATAGCTCTTCCATTTCTCCCTTGCAGTTTCTTTCTGGCTCGTAGGGTTGCTAAAATGACGTTTAGCACCGGGTTACCAGATTGATGAAAAATCAAGGTGACCCAGTAAGACAGATTAATCTCACTTAATTTCAAACACCAACGCTTATATTTCAAGCTAAACAATTTATTGACATTTATTGAAGAAATACTTTACCTATCTATATCTTAATACCCTCTCATATTTAAAATAAACTTTTAGTGTCGATAAACACCTTGTTTTTAAATAAATTTCTGTTGAATGATTTATTCACGAGAGAGCTGTATTTGGATTATGTGGCATACCAGTTTACTTACTTATTTCCGCTTTCATGTGTAGGTGTAACATTCTAGTGCAACATTAATTTGTTTTTGTCTATCAAAAAGTAGTGCAAATATTTGTTAACATTTTAGACTTGTGAGACTGTTTGGTGTTGTGCTTGTCAATCACTTTATCTCAAGCTGTATGTGTATTGTGTTTCATTTGAAGATGGACTATTTATTTGTTAAATGGAAGACCTTTTCATTTTGTATATGGTTTATTCATTTTTTAGACTAATAATAAATGTTTATGAAAATTAATGTATATTTCTTTTAGCTATAGATTAAAGTGCACTTTTAATTAAAAGCACATAAACAGAATAGTGATTATTGAGAAATGATTTTTTTTAAAAAATAGGATTAAATATGCCCTCAATAGTATTAGGTTTTAATAGTCTAAATAATTGCAAAGTGTTTTAATTTAGAATTTTTTTTTTAATAAGGGGGACGGTAAGCTAAAAATGACATCAAAACAAAGCTTTAGTTTTCATTATTTTCAAAATCTATGAAACCAAAAATTAGGAAGTATTTTAAATTGTATGCTTAAGAATATTGAATGTGATTTTCATCCTTGATAGGACCTATTAGTTTATAATAACTACTGCAATAGTAAATTAAATATTGCAAAGTATTTTTATAGTTAACACTAAAAAACACTTGCATAAAAAGTTTTATTTTGGAATTTTAAATTTAAATAAGTTAAGTGTTGTTGGGTATTTGCATTTGTTTAGATAACACTTAAAAATGGTAACTTAACCTAAATAAAAATGTATTGGAGCACTGAGATTTTTTTATGTGCTCCAGATAATATTTAATCATACTATATATGTATATATATATATATAGTATGATTAAATATATGGAGCACATAAAAATTATCTAAAATTTTTATTTAGGTTAAGTTACCATTTATATAAATATATGAACAATTTAGGAAGATTTGGGGATTTAGCAGTAATCTCTAACTGAAATAAAATCTAAAATAGAAATTGTTTTGCTTGTATTTTTTTAAAATAGTCAATGTATGTTTGGATGGCTTTTCTAAAATTCAGTCACCATAGGTTAATGGTAAAATTTAGGTAATTTTATTTGTATTGTGCAGTGACTGAATATTGAATATGCACCGCTAAATCTAATGCAAAATCACATTTTAAGTTATATTTATCAAATTATGTAAATTTTTTTGTTATAAAAATTCCCACTAATTGAGTATACACCTAACATAACTTGAGAAATTTGAACTTGAAACTACAACAAAAATATGAAGTAGACGTTGAAGACGTTTTTATTGTCCGTTACTGAATTTTGCTTTTAAAATTCAACAAAGGAATAAATATTTTTTTACATGCTACAGTGTACAAAGTTCATAATCCATGCAAAATCTGCCAAATGTCATAAGAAAACAGCAGGAAATCAAATGTTTGAATTAATTTGTGACTATGAATTAGCAGAGTGTTTTACTGCCAGGTCTACAGGAAATGTTTTAAGAAACCTGAAATTTCCCACAAACACTTACAACTAAAAATTTCTCCAACAAATATCGTAATTGTTAATGTTTTTCCATAGAAAAAATGTAACCATTAAAGGGAAAACTGGCCACAAACATGTCGCTGGAAAGACTAATGTTGCATTCTTTAACATTAATAAAATAACCAATTAGCATAATAAAATAACGTAATGATAATCCAAAATTAAGGGAAAACTGGCCACAAACATGTCGCTGGAAAGACTAATGTTGCATTCTTTAGCATTAATAAAGTAACCAATTAGCATAATAAAATAACGTAATGATAATCCAAAATCCTATGCACTGCTAACTATGCTACAAAAGCACATTTTAGCTATTTTTTTTTCAAACGATTTTACAATATTTCTAAAATTGTTAAAATTAACTAAAAAAATGTAATTGAAATTTTAAAATTCCGTGCCTTGGGAGCACATTTTGAGAATTGTGAATGAATAGTACAGGAAACTTTTCAGACCTGTTTTGCTAAATTGTGAAAAATCTATTCATGATTTTGTGAATTAAAAATCGGGTACTTTCAGACAGTCCTGTTGCAAAATTGTGGAAAAAAATAAATTTTGCTAAACTAAAATTAGCATTAAATTAAGTTTTCTTTATACAAATTTTAAGATGAAGGTTCTGTTTTAATGAACTACATACATAATTTATAAAAAAAAAACATTCAAAAAGTTCCTTAAGGAATACTTTTTTATATTGTCTATAAAGAGACCTTAATTTAATACTAATTTCAATTTTGCAAATACTCATTTTTCGTTTTCATGATTTTTAATTGGATGTTCAAAGCATCAGACAAGAAACAATGGGCATATGCGATCATGGTTAGCTTTCCAAAATAAACAACAAGCAGCGTTGCCGAACGAGACACAAAGAATAATTTTTACTCTAGAAAAGGGTTGATAATGCTCCTTCTCCACGCTGTGTCGTTCCATTCTAGATCCGGCTGTGATCAGCGCTCGCTCTATACATCAGTGAAAGTTATTTTCAACATGTTCGTCAACCTTGTGGCGACTAAGCCTATTTGTTAGAGAGGCAGCAGACGTGTTAGATTTTATTTTAAGGAGGATTTATTCATACAGTTAGTTTTAATTTGCGATGTGTTCATTTTGAAGCCGAATTTTTTCTATATATTTAAGAGGAATACTTTTGTGAAGGGTCTGTTTTTAAGATAAAAAAAATTGTGAAAGGTCCATTAATGGAATTTTCCTAAAGTGACCCCTTTACTATATATATTTTTCAGCCTTTTATACGTAGAGGAAGTGGGTGTTTTACGACTCACAGACAGCTTTTATATTTATAAAAGATTCAGACAAATAAAAATGTTTACCACAATGGGTTATTATTCTTTGTAAATAATTTCTATTGCGAAATTGTTTGAATACAAAATATTTCAGAGGTAAACTGAACCTAAGAACTCCATAGCACAATTACTATATAAATAAAAAGAATGAAAGAACTGGCACCTAATATGCTGAAGAGTCACTTTGGCTCGGGTGTTATCGACTCTTCACCGGAAGGGTGCAGGTTTGACTTGCATCATGTGTGTAACGATCTGGTAATTGGATAGTTGTCGGATTCATTCTTACCCAACCACCAAAAGTTACCCACTGTGTA
Organism: Troglohyphantes excavatus; assembly: GCA_963932185.1. Lineage (NCBI taxonomy): Eukaryota > Metazoa > Arthropoda > Arachnida > Araneae > Linyphiidae > Troglohyphantes > Troglohyphantes excavatus. Next base: position 49,419,437 of record OZ010677.1, on the reverse strand, counting down.
AAGAGGACTGGAGCATGTTCCATCTAATGTCTTCAAGACCTATTCATATTGTGTGGGATGCCAGATCAGGCGTTGTCCTCGTCATCTGACCATGGTTCAAATTTACGAGGTAGTGTTCTTGAGAATTTCTTTCTGGATCGACCTTGAACCATCACCAATTGCTCACTGTACAGCTGTACTATGACATTCATTCAACCAACTCAATATGATGAATATATTTTTTTTTTTAAAGAATTCACTAATTTAATACTTTTTTAGGTAAACAGAGAAGAATAAAATATTTCCCATAGTCAGATTAAAATATGTTACAATGTAAAAAGTTGGGCATGAAAGCTTTTGCTAAGTCTAGTATAATATATCTTTAACAGTATATAATTCTATCATATTGGATTATGTGTAATCTGTAAAGGCTCTTTATTCAAATTTCATTACTTATTCAGTTTGAAAGTATTTTTTAAGTAAAACATTTTTAAAATCAGCTACATGTGGCATCAGGATATAAACAGCACCATTTTAAAGAGGGATTCATTCCGACACTATAATTCTTTGACAAGTAACTTTTTTGGGATAAATTGGCTCACTTTAATATAAGGTGCTGATGCATGTAAAATTTTGAAGAAAAAAAAGAAGCAAATCACATACGTTTTTATATGGCCCCAGACTGTCAGTTTTTTTAATCTCTTTTATGTTGGTCAGGCTTTTTGTTTGTGACTAATTTATATTTCTGCAATTTGCTAAAACGGTGCATCCCAACCTTTAGTGTGGCGCGGACCATCAAGTTGAAGAAAGTTAAAGGAAGTGCGGGCCAACATTTTCCGTTAAAGCCGAAAAAAAATTATCTAATAAATCTAAATCATATTTAGATGCTAAATACAATTCGGGTATTAACTGCTGTATGTTAAAATAATTATATAAAAACATTCTTAATTATGTGTATTTATCTTATTTCAAATAATTAGAATATATTAGGTTGCAGAAGTTTTATATACAGTAATATTCATAGGGTAATACAACGTACTTTCAACAAGTGAAAATGAAAGATCAACTGTATTAAAACAAATTTTTATGTATATCCATCTGGCCATGCTCTGACAAAGCCATAGCGGATTTCTTAAGGAAGTTTGTGTTTGTAGGAATTATGTAATGTACAATAGTTATCTAAAAATCAAATTTTAAGATATAAATTATTTAAGGCTAAGTTTTGTATTAAGGATTTTTATTGAAGGTAAAATTCATAAAGCATATTTTGTTCTGATTAATCCATGCTTTTAAACTACTAGTGTTTATCGATTTAACATTTTTACAAGATATGCAAAATACTGCTTATATCACTTCATATCAATATTAAGTTTCTATATTGTCTTATGCAGAATTACAAAGGAAGTTTTTTACTATGAAAAGGAAGTTATAAGAGAAAAGCAAAGACATGAAAAGATGAAAAATGAAGGAAAAGATGAATATGTACTGAAAAAACAAGTGAGTTTCGACAGACGTTTGTGTTTTGTTATTAGTTCACAATAAGGTGATATGATCAACATAGGTTTATTTATAATTTTATTAAGGATACAGGAAATGTTTACAGATTGAATTTTTTGTATTTATTGAAGATAGAGAGAGGAAAACTAATTTTTTTTCAACACTCAAAAACCAATGAAATACTAAGTATTTTTTTTTAAAGAAATCTTAATTTGAAAAACAAGTAATCATATTATTGTTTTGACAAAGTAAAAAAAAAAATATTGTTTCGAAATCTAAACTCAAATAGTCTGAAACTTTTGAAGGATAGCAGCATATTTACCTGGATATTTCTTCTACCTATTTTTTTATATACAGTTTTGTATAATATATTGAAATAAAGAAATTTTTTATTAAATATGTTTCATCAATACATCACTTTTATATGTTTTAGCAAAAATTATATTTGAACTTTGTTTAAAAGTTTACTTTCCATGTACTTCATTGTATAATTAATATCTTACTGAATTTTTCAGGAAGAAGTGATTCGTGAATCTGCTCGCATGGCCCCATATTGCATGAATGAACTTCAAGTTGCATATTCTGAATTAAAAGCTCTGTTGGTAAGCTAACCTATTTTTTACTATGTGAATTGCATAAATAATACCTCTTGAAGGAGGTTAGTTTAAATTAGTGTTCACATAGTTTTAAAAAAGGACAGGGGATTCGTCAAAAAGGGCACTTTTTGTTATGTAAAAGGGCACTTTCCCTACCTTTAACTGTATTTTTATCAGAAAGGCTAGAATTTTCTCTTTTCTAAAAGTTTTTTAAAGTTTGTATAATTTAGTGTTTTTTTAGAAAGGTTTAAAATTTTACAAAAAATAAAATTTAAATTTTTTTCAAAAACTGCACCTTAAACTTATAGCATTAAAAAATTTCTAATAGTAGTGTTTTTTTTTAAATTTTTTTCAAAATAGAAAATGTTGAAATCCTGAAATTTTTCTAAAGATCTTTGTTAAAAAGTTTTTACTATCTCAAATTTCATAAAGGGGGGAGATAGATCAAATAAAAAAAATGTAACAAAATACATCAGCAGTAAAACAAATTAGAACATTAATGCCAACCAAACAAAAAGGAACAAGCTTACTTCCAAAAATCAATTTTTATAACTCCAAATGACAAGTCCTAAACTTCAATTTCGTAAATTAAATTATATTTTGGAAAAATCTAATGCCATTTTGTTATGTAGTGCAAATCAAATCATGATGAAATAGAAAGTGGTGAAGTATAAACATTTATTCATCAGTTGCAAAATAGGTAAATGGCAGGGCAGTACTTGCGTGTAAAATATCTAAAAAGTATACAATATAATTTTCTCAGCATCATTTTAAAATAAGGGTCTTGGCGTTTTGCTTTCAATGTGCTCGTTACTATCCCAGACAATTTTTTCAATGTATTGAGGATTTTATATCCCGGTCATTTGTAAATTTTATTACGAGGAGGATTGTGTAAAGCCTGTGTGAATGTTTTTTGTTTAAAAATAAATTGAATAGTTTAGTCATTAATTTTAATTTGTCAGTAACTAAATTTATAATAAATTATCAGCACTGTCGCATTCTGCCACTGGCTTAAGAAAAAGTTTACTTAGTAAAACCGTGGTGTAACCCATGTTTATAAATAATAATTATTATTTTTCTTTTTACATAAACATGGAATTTAAATAAAATATACCTAAGGTTTCCTGATGAGGTATGTTCAGGCATTTCCATATGATATTTTAATCACATATTTTATAAAAGACCCAAGAATTCTTTTAGATTATCTTGAACTCACTTTCCTTGCTCTTTCTTATCTTTATCAAGTTGACAAAAAACAAAAGGGTGAGAGAAACCAATTGACCACTTATGTTCAAAATATTTAAAATGTGTCAAATTACAGTATATTTAAAGAAGTACGTTAAGTTTAGTTTTCATGTGCAATAAGTTCCACCCAATGCCGATTCCACATTTTATAGCAATTTTAAAAACTATGTAACACGAGCTTAATGTCTTTCTTTCCCAATGGATGAAACTTTCAACTTTGGACAGATTTTTGCCTTTTTCTAATTTTTGAATATCCAAAAGAGACTAAGAGAAATATATATTATTCTCTAACTAACTGTAAATGTGGTTGGATCAAAACTTGTTTTATTTTTTAAGTATGTAATGCATATTTTAGTTGAGCATATTGTGTAGAATATTTATTACAAGATGTGCAAATAGTATAATATACTGTAGTATATATATTAAGACAATTTCGCATTAGAATTCATTAAATATTAAAATATATTTTTTAGGGAAGATATAATATTGAATATGGTTAATTATAAATTTAAATATGTTTTTTAAATACATGAGCTTATTTATTTGTTAGAATGCGTTAAGTAAAGGACTAAAAAAGAGTTTCAAGATACTTCAGAGATGTATTATGTAGACAGACTTACACAGCTTTAAACATGTATGAACTCGAGGAGAGGAGACCTTATTCAGCTTTTCAAATTTATCAATTCGGGCAATTTGGAAGACTTGGAATTTAACTTTTGCCAATGGGACTATTAGCCATGGATTCAAGTTATAGAAATCATATCTAAATTGCGAGGTTAAAAAGCATTTTTTATAATAGGGTAATAGGCAGATGGAATAGCTAGCCTGATTATGTTGTTAATTTTTCGGGAATGAGTAGTTTTAAAGCAATTGGACAAACATTTAGGGGTCATTAAGATGTGGCAGACAGGACCAACCTTGCTGGGCCTAAAACCTAAATTTGATCGTCAGTATTTGTATAAATTTATAATTTAAAGCACAGCTTTTAAAATATAATATTTTAATTATGTAATGAATCATTAAAATTCTGCATAGCTCCAGTACTCCAAAGCTTTCACCAATGCCTCTTCACCAAATCTTGCTAACCTAGACATAAATTCTATTCCCTTAAATCCCGGAAGCAGAAACGCGGCAACGTGCGTCGTACGTCGCAGATTTTTTCAAATGTCTGCAGACAAATTTTTGCATCATACGAATTTTTTTTATGTCTACACTACTTTAGAACATTTTCTGCAGAATATTGAAATTTCTTCATCTTATAAATTGGAATATTTGAATATACCTGAGGATATCGTGTGAATTCTAGTATTTTAAAATAAACTTATACTGCAAAATATTTTATTTTTTTATGCTATTATTTTTTTTTTTCATTAAAAATGACAGTTTATATTCTAGCATTAAAATTTCACTATGTTATTTTTCAATGATAATAAAACGTGATTTATTAGACTTGCTTGCTGTGAATCTTATAATATACTGTCTAAAAGCCAATAAATAATAATTTAAATTACTTTAGAAGTTAATTTTTGCAGTTTTGTGACTCGTGAAAATGCTGTCGCAGACTGTTTAGAAATTTTCTCCTACTGGGCCTTAAATACATCACATTTTTGAACTAATCTTTATTTTTATTTAAAATAATTTTTAGTTCTATATCTTGAAATATGTTAAAGGGGTGTGTATTAAGGCCATGTTAGTTTTTTCATACTTTAGTAAGGATTGCATTTAATTGTTTAGGAATCTGAATCCCACCTGTGCGAAAGCGAAGAGTACCAAACCTCCAACGCCATCCTCGGTGAAGCCGGAGTCTTGTTGGCCCAGTGAATCGAAGTAAAAGTATCAAAAATAAAATAAAATAATTCAAGGTATTGTCTTCTGTTTCTATTGCTCTCTACCTTAATGTCATTGTTTTGTCTTTGCATTTTCATGAATTAGAAGGGAAAAGGTTTGTACCGACCAGTGGGTTGTAGGAATGATCCAGCGCTGCATCGAATTCGCCATTTGGTGGAAACGGATTGTTTGGCCTTCAAGTCTGAATATTTTATTCATCTTTCATTGTTTGTTCCTGTCTTGTTTGTGCATGCTCTTTTAATGTTTTTTTTTAAACAAAGATATTGTGTTTTATGTATTTAATCCTAATGTTTTTTCAATATAGAACATGTAGATCCTTATTTATATATGGTTATCTTATGGACTTAATTGGAAAATGCATTTAATTGTAATATTGAAAAAATGAACTATTAAAAATACAAAGAGGTTATTGAAGCACAATAATATTCCCCCTCCCCTCCACCATGATTAAAAAAAATCTTGAAGCTTTATATATATTAAATTAACATTTTATTCTATTTTCTTTCCTTTATGTCCTGGTTATTTCGCATAAAAAAGAGGAAAACTGAGAACTGAGTGAAATTGATTTTTTCTTTAAGATATTCTTTTTGATTGGCTCATAAAATATTAAAGTTTTTTGTAAAAGTTATTAAACAAAAGTTAATTTCCCGTTAAAGGTCGTTTATTTAAGATGACATTTTAGAAATATGAAACATTTAATCTCTTGTTTCTTATTTCCTATTAAGATATGCCGAATTTCAATTATATTATATAGACAATATTAACACATGTAACAAAATTTTTTTTAACTATATAGTTCTCTAAGAATAAACTTTGAAATGCTGAACTAATTTAAGTTGAAATTAAATAAATTTTATAAAAATAGGTGTATTTTATATTCTTCTTCTTCTTCTTATTGTAATAATAGTGTTTCTACTAATGTTTAAAATATTTTTCAACTAAATAAAACAATAATTTTTCACTCGCAACTAAATGTCAATATTTTTATTTATTGACATGCATATTAAATCATTGAGATTTAGGTAGCTTTGCAATTAGTGTAAGAACAAAATCATTATATTTTATCAGACTTTCAGTTCTTGATAGTTACAAACATCTCTTAATTGTGAGCTAAAATTTGCTGAGTTGTTTAAAAAAAAAAATATATATATATTTTTTTTGTAAAAATAGTTAGAATTTTCCCTTTTATGCTAAGAAAGTAAATTTTACCGTATTGTAAAACTTTCAACCGAAGGATTTGCAGAAATATTAAATGTTACTCTTCAAATGAAATCCGAATATTTGTAAAGTTCAATATATTCTTTAGTAAAGACTCCATAATGCATTATGTATATTTGTTTCCTTGACTTCATGCTTGGTTGAGTATTTTGTGCTAAATTTAATTTTACAAATAGCCAATCCAATTATACATCTGTATGATTTTATATTTCATTTGACACCATTAAAAACAAATAGATTTTTTTAAAAATATTAAACTCCTTATCCTTGGTAACCTAAAGTTACAGTGGTATCAAAAAAGATGTATAATAAATCTCCAAATAACAAAACTAAATATGTAATTAAGTAAAATACAAATCATAAATGTGTTTATATATGTGAAATTAGTTAGATAAACAATAATCTATTTTGTTAAGATCAATTGCTGCATTCTAATTTGGAATACTATAAAAAATATTTATTAACGCAAAAAAATATACAGTTATTACCCTAATTAAGTTATCAATTTTTAACAGTATCTCATGTTTTAACTTGAAAACATTTTAATTTTTGAAAATATTTATAATAAATTATTTTATTTGCCAATAATTAGTTAATCATAATGCAAAAGGTTTATACTTTTCAATTTATTATGTTTCTTTATTTTAATATATATCACTTTAAAAACTTTATTCATGATACAAAAATACTTTTGCATTTAATTTAGTTGGTAGTGTATATATAATGCCAAATTTAAATTTATATCTTCTAAGGGATAACGATGTGTATATCCATCTGTATATTACTAGTTTTTGTAGCAACACATAATATATAAATTAATAAAAATACTATTTGTGGAAACAGTTTTCAAATTTAAAGCATTGAGGTACCTTTAAAAAGATTATTTTTATAAAGGAATGTGTTAAAAATATAGATAAAACATAATCACAGTGAAAATGCCTTTAACAATTTTTGTTTGGCCTTCTGAAGAGCTAATCTAATGGACTAACAAAATATTGAAGTTGTAAAATTGTTTACTTAAAAAAAAATTTAATTTCCAACTCTTCTTTTTTTTTTAAACAAGATTGCTTTTAAAAGTTTTCTTTATGAATTCAGGGACTGCACAGACCTTAGAAACTGGTTATTTTGGTGTCATAACCATAAGGGTACTTTAAAAGTACTGAAAAATTCCTTATTTTTGTTCAAAAGGTCCTTAGAAATTTTCTAGTTACAGAAGGCTCTTAAAAAGTAATTGAAACAATTGTCAACATAAATTATTTTATTAAACCTCTATTAATTAAAAATCTATGGTCTTAATACACAACTTTGTATCTTAGTAAAAATACCCATGGCTTCTTTGCACCCAATAGCTTTTAGCTACTTATATACTTATCTATCTATATATATTTTATTAAGAAGTCTATTTGCGACTTTAGAACTAACTTTTTGTTACAAATGTATGCAAGTTGTTTTCATTATAATATATGGTCCTTATAAATTGTATTTAAGATCCTTGGAAAAGTCCCGAGAAGCTGTTTATTTTAATTTTCGGAAAATGCGTTTGAATCGTGGAATTAGAATATAAAAATATTTCAACACTTAGTATTTTTATTCATTTAAAAATTATGTGAATTGCTAGAGTAACAAGCAATGCATAAATTTATATATCTCTCTGATGGTTAAAATGAAAACTATGATTAATATTTGAACAGATTGGACGTCAAATGGTGTATGCCTATAACTAAAGCTTTTAAAGTTTGTAACTTACCTTGGCTATAAATCTTAAATGGAATAACATTCAAATCGGAAAACCTTTTGAACAAGTGCCCACTCAACTTGGCAAAATGACACTTCTAGATTTTTATTAATGACTGACTAAAGACTAAAACTTTTGTGACTTAGGCCACTTATAATCACTTTTAAGACAACCAACCAGGCCACTTACATCACTCATTTATAGCATACCTTAATTTTTTAAAAAAATATTAGTATTTTAAAAAGATTGCAGTAATTAATCTTCAAAATTCTCTGTGTTTAATTACTAATTTGATACTATGTAAACTATTTATGTTTTACTTAGTAACCAGTTTAGTTTATGTGTCAGCAATAATGAAGTAATCCCAATGCATGTATCAGACTACGGAAGCCTCTTTTTAGGCTTAGTGTTGTGGTGTTAAGGGTCTAGATTTTTTTTCACCCACTACCTTTTGTCCTGGGATGTATATATATTTCATGATATGACATTTTTTTCAGAATAGGGATTGGATCAGCAGATGTGCCAATTTTTTTCAAACTGCTCTTTATTTTATGGAGATTTAATCACCATGGTGTCATAAGTTAGTATTAAAACCGAAGTCTGTATGAACAATTTTCTTTCTAACAATTTCATGGGGTTATTGAGAAATTGTATTTGAGTAGTTCTCATAAAAAAATTAAAAAAAAATTCTGGCCTCATCAAGTGCATTGGAAGTACTTGTTTTTTTAAAATAAATTTTATTAGCAATTTTTAAAGGATTCATAAATTTACTATTTTCTCTTTTTCTTTGTTTGGCATTTTGGGAACTATTTGGGGATTTCCCTTTTTCTAAATTTGAAACTTGTTATTGTTTTTCCATCTGTTTGTACTGCACATTCAAATATATATGTTAATTTTTAAATTAATGATGAATGATTTTTTTTATTATGGAATAAGTGATAGTCAATTTGAAGTCCTAATGCAATCTGCTTGAATATTGTGCATGTATTTTACAAAAAAAAATTCCCATTGTAGTTTTGGATGAAAACTGGCAGAAAAATATATTTGATAAGTTTTAGTTTTTTTATTAGAATTAGTATAGTGAACTGTATTTTATTGAAATATAAAAATATGCAATTAGTATTACATTAATTAACACTGAATAAGTAAATACTGTATTCTGTTGCAAATGAATGGCATTGAAACCTATTTTTATGTATGTACTGTGTATTTCTAATATTTTGCTCGAGGAGGTGCAAAGTAAGTTTTTTTTTCAAATGTGTTATCTTCACTTGCAAATACACAAAATAATAAAGTATAATTTAATTTTTCAAGGGAAAACCGTTAAAAAAAATTGAGTTTAGGTCCAATATTTTGGTTTTAAATAAAACAATGCCAACAAAGAATAGAGAAAATAATAAGTAAATTTATTGAAATGTTCTCTGTTTATTACTTAGACAATCAAAAAAATTAAAGTTTTTTTTATTCTTAATTCACAAAAAGAAAAACCCTCTTGTGATATTTACCTTTATTGTTTGTTACCTGCATATGTCTGAATCCGTACCAATCTCTCTGACTTATTTTTTAAGGGTTTCGCTGGTTCTTGTGTTCAAAGAGCTTTTTAAAGATCAGTCTTTAAACTCGGCTATGCATTTGGATTCGACTATGAAGTCCAAAGTAAAGTATTGTTGGATGATAAATGCTTAGTTATATGTATTATGAGTTATTTGTTGTGTGCTTCTGTTTTTCATCACCTTAGTCACTTTTTCATATCCCATTGCTATGTATTAATCCATCATAACCTAAAGGTGAAGTTAGGTCTGCCTTCATTTCGATCCTGCCTTAACTGTTGTTTTAGGAAACGATTGCTGATCAGGACAGATCTTGCAAACAAGATCTTAAATTAGTATTTGCCACAGATATTTTACTATTCATTCCTCTTTTTCAGGTTGATTTCGTCGCTTTCAGTCGACAACCATGTTTTCTCTGCTTTACAAGATCTTCTTCCACGACTGGAGCAGTTTTGCTGGACATAAAGTGAAGGAGAAGGACAATTCTGTTGCTTGTGAACCAGTCAACGAGAAAAAGTTTCGAGGAAAGGTCACTAGCCTGAATTGCCTGGAAGAGTATGGTGTGATAAACCAGCATGTGTATTTCCACTTCAGTGTTGTTTATTCTGGAAAAGAGCTTTCTGTTGGCGATGCTGTTCTAGTTAATGCAACAAGGAAGGAATCCTACCACGGTTGGATCGCGTCTTATGTTGAATTTATTTACAAAAATTCTGATTCCAAGTTGAATAAAAATTCTATCAACAGGGCCTTAAAATCCCAAGCGAATGGACACACTGTTTCTAACGGCCAGCTGAGTCAGTCTTCTTATTCTAAGAATAACGGAACTTCTGAAAAAGAAAATTTTGATCCAAAGGCACAAACCATGGATCGAATAGAGACAATTGCGCAGACTGTCTCCGAGTGTAACGGCCACTATGGCAAGCTGAAGGATGGTTACGAGTTCTTCGTTGAGGATGGTAAAATAGATTTTGAGCCTGTGATTGGTGATGTCCTCATTGCCACAATTCAGTACAGCGATGAAGGCAAGAAAGTTATAGAATGGGAACCGAGGGAAGTGAAATGTGTTGAGGGGGAGGTCACTGCTAACGAGAGCGATTGTGGGGTGATAAATGATGAAATAATGTTTTTTCGTAACTCATGTCATCGTAAAGTAAAGTTGTACCTTGGAAAGAAAGTCTCGGCTATGATAGTTTCGAGCGAGCAAGGGCTTTTTAGGTGGCGGGCCTATTCTCTGTGCTCGTCATCCAGCGATGAAAATGTCAATGAGGTCCGTAAGCCATTTCTTTCTAATCAGGAAGGTGTTTACATCACGGAACCTTTAAATTTTGAAAGTATATCTTTGGGTAAAGAGAATAATCTGCAAGTGACATTACAAAATAATACATCGGATGGCTTGGAGTTCCATAATTGCTATTTTCAAAATAAGAATGGGGTGTTTTATATCGGCAAAAGTATATCAGCTATTCAATCTATTCCAGAGAAAAGTAGCATAGATCTGACGATCCACTGCAAAACCGAAGCCATTGGACAGCACGCAGATTTTTTGCTGTTTGAGTTTTCTAATTTTATTATCAAACGTAATGTGACGGTAACGGTCACCGACCCCATGCAGCACATTCTGAAGCCCATCGCCCCTTTTTCTCGCGTGAATAAGAACAGACAAACTCAACTGGACTGCGAGAATCTTGTGATTATACCAGGCAGGAGGCCCTATAAGCCAGTGTCTCAGTTCTCGAATAAACTACCACCTTCTAATATTCCGAAGCCTTTAATGAGAGCAGTTACTAACAGGGAAGACCTGAGTAGCGTGGTGCCTTGGTTATATCAATCCTTAACTATGAATAATTATGTTACCAAATTTACCACTTTGCTCCACCTTGAAGAAATTCAGGTGCGATTCGATATGAAGAAGTTCGATCTTTCTGAAGCTTTGCTACGAAGGAAAGGAGAGTTCTTAAGTCTTGAAGTACTCGGATTAGCCGAGGGTCGTCCATCGTTGATAATAGGTGACAAGGCCATTCTTGTTCCTCCTTTTCAAAAATCCAGTTTCGCTTTTGAAGGCTGCATTCATGAAGTCCATTTGAATGAGGTACTGCTAAAGTTCAATGATTCCTTTCATAATAGTTACGATGGAGAATCCTTTGACGTTCGCTTCGAACTGAACAGGACCAACTTTCGGAGATTGCATCAGTGTGTACATCAGGTGGCTGAAAACCATGAGTATGCTGTATTTCCTTCCAAGCTTATTCTCAAAGAACCATTAACAGATTTGGGACTACTACCCACTAAACACCGAGGAAATAGTAACAAGCGCCAGAAGTTTCAATCTAAACCTGTCGTTAAGTCAGTTGTTGAGTGGAAAAACACGAATCTTAACTGGAAACAGAAAGAAGCGGTTTTACGCATACTTGAATGCAGATGTCGTCCGTTGCCATATATTATATTTGGTCCACCTGGAACTGGTAAGACAATTACTCTTGTTGAAGCTGTTCTCCAAGTGCATAAAAACATTCCAAATTCAAGAATAATCATTTGTACTCCATCCAATAGTGCTGCGGATCTCGTTGCACAGAGAATCATCGAAAGCAACTTGATCAGTGTCAACGAAATGGTCCGGCTCAACAGTTACCAACGATCAGTTGAGTCCATTCCAGAGTTTGTCAAGCCATACTCTCAGGACAAAGACTCTTTGGATCATGTGACGCAATATCGTATTATAATCAGCACCTGTTCCACTGCCGGCTCATTGTATACAATTGGTTTATGCAACGACTTTTTCACACATGTCTTCATCGATGAGGCTGGCCAGTTGATGGAGCCAGAGAGCGACATAGCAGTCGGGTTTATCGACTCCCAAACCGAGGGGCAGGTTATCATGGCTGGTGACCCGCAACAACTGGGGCCAGTACTCCGATCTTCACATGCTCTGAACTACGGCCTGCAAGTCAGTTACCTTGAACGCCTGATGAACACTGCCTTGTACGCCAGGAATGAAGAAGCATATAAGCAGTATGGTGGCTACAACCCTCTGCTTGTAACAATGCTTGAAGAGAGCTACCGATCCCATCCTGATATATTGCGCTTCCCATCTGACACATTTTACTTTTCCCAAGTAATTTGTAGATTCCCTACAGATAAATCCTGCGAACTGACCAACTGGAGTGAGCTTCCGACGAAGGGTTTTCCAGTGATCTTCCATGGTGTCAAAGGAGAGGAGTTCCGCGAACAAAATAGTCCGTCTTGGTTCAACCCCACTGAAGTCGTTCAAGTGACCAAGTACCTGCAGAAGCTCTACAGTTTCGGCCTGACGCCCAACGACGTCGGGATTATTGCCCCCTATAAGAAGCAAGTTGAGAAGATCCGTTTGCTGATGAGTGCTCTTAGCCTTGACTTTTGCAAAATAGGGTCCGTTGAAGAGTTTCAAGGTCAAGAGAGGAGGGCCATCATTATATCCACGGTGCGATCTTCAGACAGATTCGTGAATTGCGATATTCTGTACAATTTGGGTTTCATCAGCAACCCTAAGAGGCTGAATGTTGCCATTACAAGGTCACAGGAACTTCTGATTGTGGTTGGGAATCCTTATGTGTTGTCCAAGGACCTCTTCTGGCATTCGTTTGTGCGTTACTGTGTCGTCAATGGTTGCTACACTGGATGTGAGCTACCATTGTCCTTTATTCAAAACAAAGCAAGTAATTGCTGAAACTGTGCAATTATCTATTTCTCATTTGTAAAGGTTATTAAGGGATCACTAATGTAATAATGCTGCATTGTTGTTTTTAACATGACAATCTTACTGCTTTATTATGAATTGTTAACAAGCCAACATTTTGGTTATATAAAATATGTATATTTGTAGTGTTATTTATGTAAATTGTAGATGTGGAAAACATGATGCTTTCAAACTGCAAACTTAGCTGAAGGTGCTACAAAAAAAACTATAGTTTGCTTGGGGGCAAGTACTGTTTTATTTGCATAAAATCACTTTTGAGCTTTTATTATATGTATCATTTGCCATTGAGTCTGACATTTTTCTTCTATTTTATATGAACTCATGAATCCATTAGCATTTATACTTTCTGTGCTGTTAACCATCTTGTGTACTTTAACAGTTATTTTTCTTAGTTTTGATTGAAATTTCAACGTCAGATTTAAAAACATTTCAAATTTCCATTAAGGAAAACAAGCTGTTTCTCTCCTTTTAACTAACAGTTTGTTATTTAAATTATTTGTACAAATACCTCTTTATTACATAGTCATCATATAGCATTTTCCCCCCTTCCTTATTTTGCAAGTTCTGATTAAAATAAGTTTTATGTTAATTCATTACATTTTCACAACTTTTATGATTCACTTGATAAAGTAATAGTTCTTGTACTTTGGCATAACTTATTTTATTATTATTATCTGTACGATTATTTCCAAATAATTGATTTCACGTCTATGTTTCCTTCCTTATATTTTGTTTTAATGTCTGCATTGTGATATCAAAGTTCATTGACAAAGATCTTTTATATAAAAGATTTATAAAATATTTCATAAAATTTTTGGTCAGTTTGAGTTAGTGTTGTTACCTGTAGTTTCCTTTGAATTTCACCATGAATTCCTGACATGCTGACTATAAAAACAGAAATAAATGTTTGAATTCTAATAGAATAGCTATGAATATGAAGTTTTTTACCCAATAGCAGCAAATATGTCATTTGTATTTATTGTAATGGCTTTGCTTTCAAAATTTTTTCCTTAGCAATCATATAAGAATTTAAATTTATTATTACTGATATAAGAGTGTAATTATTAATGTATATTTGCACTTTCAACTTTTCCGCAAGGTACTGGCTCCTTAATCCGTTAAGCATTTTTTTTACATCTCCAGTGGTGTTACTGGTATCCATTTTCCTTCAAAGCATGTTCTATTTCTTCATAAGCATCCGATCGTTTCTATCTTTTTTTGTAGTCGGAATGTTTGTCATCATGCAGAAATACGATTTTCTGATAGTCGTACATCAATATCTTTGTAGCTCCCACTGACCACCTATCGCTCATTTTTTTTATTACTTGTTCCAAACAAACAAGCTTCAATTATCGAGAACAAAGCTTATTTGGCACAATAACCGCAGCAAGATCCAACGTTCAAGGCCACATCGCAGAATATATGAACACCAACCTTTTACAAAATATTAGACAATGAAGCAAACTTTTATAAAAGATTCTTTAAACAAAGTTTGTTTTTTTATCAAAGTTGACCATTACACCATCATATTTCTTTGCCAAACTTATTTTATAAAAGAACTTTGATAATGTAATACTGGCCTAAAACATGTTAAATAGTTTCTATTTAAACTACATTTGAGATTTGATGGAATTTCTTTAACTAATTTCTGTATTTGATGTTTTTTTTTGTTCGGCTCTTAATATGGGTTATATTCTCACAATTATAAAGTACAAAACCCAATATTTAAATGCTAACGTTCCGAGTTTCATCAAAATATAAGTTTTTCTCATATATTAAGTATATTTAACGACATGCATTATAACATAATTGTGCATTTGTTACATCATAAGTTAAGTATTTGATTTATTTTTAAATAATTTGAACTCTTACTGTGATAAATATCTAATGTCTCCTGCTGTAAACAAATCATTATAAAATAGTAAAACTACTTTTTTCTTCGAATGAATCACCTTAACTTTCTCCTCCAATGAAATGTCGCATATTACAGTTTCAATGTTATTGTATGCTGCAAAATTGTATAAAGATACGTTTTGTACCCATGATTTTTGTTTTCTTTTATGCTTGAAATTAAATGTTTAAACACATATATATTAAAATATAAATTTTGAATTTTATTTTTGAATTAAGCATAACTTGTATTTAAAGAAACTAAGAATTATATGGGTCATTTTCAAAATCCAGTGAGAAACGGGAAATTAAAAATAAAAAAAATAATTTAATTTTTTGAAGAATATTTAAAAAAAAAAACACATTAAACTGAATATTATTACCTATATTTTAACGTTTTTCATGCAGTTCTTTTAAAATATCTGTTATTAATTTTTATTATAAAAATACAACAAATTGTCATGTCTGTTACCAAAGACGGTAACAGGCAGGACATTTCATAGAAAAAGAATTATTTACTTGGAATATCTAAACCAAAACATAAACAGGACATTTATTTTGGATAAATAACCTTGTTAGCTAAATAAATCAGTTGAGAAATTAAAAAAATATAAATGATTTATATAAAAAATTATGGTTACAGACATGACATTTAATAAAAATACTTTCTACAAAAGGTCTTCATCTATTAACAACAAGAAATTCAAGATGGCTGCTTGTAATTATCTCTCTAATCCTGCTGCATTGATAAAACACTTTTACCATTCAGAAAATGTAAATTTTGATTTAAAAATATGTCAAAGTGTATGGTAACAGACATGACACAAATTTCTGGACAAAAGAATGAAATATATTAAAAGCTTAATTTATCTTTAAATATTATGAAAACCTTTTTTAATGCAAAATACAGAATATTTAAAACAATTGTAAATGCTACGAAAAAAAAAATACGGCCTTGGAATAATTCAATTGCAGAATTCAAATTATACTTTATGTTTGGGACAGCCATTTTTTTTATTCCCTCGCCACATTTGTTTAAATACATAATTTTTATTTAAATATTTTAATCCAATTTTGTATTTCTTCAATAACAACTGTTCGACAACATCTGTACAAAAAAAAAGTTGAAAAGATAAATACAACCTATAGGGAAAATATTTTTTATTAGGACGGTAAATGACACCGGAATTTGAAAATGACCCATATATTAATATACATGTTAGGAATAGAATGGAATATTTGATATCTACAATTTATAAATTGCCAATATGTTTTTTGATTAAGTAAGACATATTTCTTGGCTTTGAAAATCATCAATATTGAAAATATTTAGCCAAATGGCTTTTAATTTTTCTATTATCGACAAGTAGAATCGTTTTAAAGGTTGCACTCCAAACTTGCATTTGTTTGGGTATATTAGGATAAAGACCATCCTATTAATCCAGCAGCCAATTTATTATTTTTATTATCCAGCAGCTTTTATTATTAGGACGGTAAATGACACCGGAATTTGAAAATGACCCATATATTAATATACATGTTAGGAATAGAATGGAATATTTGATATCTACAATTTATAAATTGCCAATATGTTTTTTGATTAAGTAAGACATATTTCTTGGCTTTGAAAATCATCAATATTGAAAATATTTAGCCAAATGGCTTTTAATTTTTCTATTATCGACAAGTAGAATCGTTTTAAAGGTTGCACTCCAAACTTGCATTTGTTTGGGTATATTAGGATAAAGACCATCCTAACATTCAAAATGCCAGTAATTCGCCATTTTTGCTGTGTGTTTAAAGCAAAATGTTACAAAGAAATTTGGATGATGAGGTATATTTGATAAGAACTTTTGAAACAATGTTAAAAATTCGATTTATTTATAATATTTTGAATTCTTTATTATTTCTAGAGTAGTGACATTCGGCCTGCTATTGAAAAAAAAAATCATCAAACCAGGTGTCTAGTAGTAATATTTTCCCTTTAAATTGAGTCTTAGGACTTTCGACCACGACAGATTTATTGATCACCAGTCCATGGCGATTTTTTTTTACGGACGATCAAGAAAGCAATTTGCAATCCTCTGATCTCAAGCTCGCTACATCGCCACAGACGATATTCGAACCTATCGATTATGAGCAGAATATTTTACCACTGATATAAAAAGCATTTTACAAGCAAATGTGATTTTGCAGGAATCATTTTTTATGCGGGAAAAATATAATAAATCACCTGGAAAATCAATGGAATATCGTTCACCATTTTGAGTACCAACCCCGACAATTCCACAAATGAAAATGGCGCAAATCGCATCTTCCCAAACCGACCGTGAAATCAGTGCCCGAATTATTAGAAGGTGGGTGTTTCCACGGAACTCCCAATTTTCATTTGAGGAGGGGGCTAATGATATGGGGGAGTGCTAATCGAGAACTCCATCATTTATGAGCCCTCCTGCACGATAATTATGAACACATCCATCAGCTGTGATGGGTCCTAACTTCCAGGTGACAGGTAGGTGTTTCTGTAATAGATGGCACTTTAGATACGGACCCTGAAGCGGAACGGACAGCACTCGGGGCCACGGAGAGAAAAAAATCGTATTCTCCGCCTTGAATGGTGGGTGGCTGTTGATCGTTTCGACGAACAGGTCTTTAAAATCGTCCCGGATTCAATGATCATTGGCAGAAACTTGAGCGGCACGATATTTCAAAGCCCCGTAACTCTATGGGGAATCTACCTACGAGGATGAATGACCTGCCATCGTGTAGAGGAAGGTTGACCGGATTGGCTATTAATCCACTAGCCTCTCTGATTTTTGTTCTCTGAACTTCAGTTTTAATCTTATGAGTCTTGGCGAGTGAAGCTTAAGTGGCAGAGGACGATGAGAGTTACAATTTCATTTGAGACTAGCTGACAATTTAAATAATTTGTGTGGGAATTGACGATTTGTTAGAATATTTCACAATTGCGGCATAGGAAACTTAAAACAAGTTGAAAGAGCAGTTCAAGAAGAGCAAAATGATACCAAGAAGTCTCGATGCAAGTGCGAAGATAACTAGAGCCTATTTGGATCTCAGTGTAGTGTTTAGTTATAGGTTGAGCCAGCGCCAGCTGTATAGAAAACCGCATGGCACATGCTTTGTTCCCTTTTTACGTCACAAACTAAAGTAGGTGGAGGAAGGCGAAATCGTAACTCTTGTTGGTCATGACACACTCAGAAACTGAAATCGGCCTTCAGTTTGTGATGCAAAAAACACGTGCCATACGACTTTCTATATAATGGGTGCTGGTTAAGCCCGGCGGCAGTGGCGACTCGCCCACTACAGCAAGTACAGCCGGGCTGCACCTAGATTCATTAGTGTATTTTAAAACTAAAATAAGATATTTTACTAATTTTCTTAAATGAAGATTAGAATTGAAAATGAAAATTCCACGGTAGTAAACAAAATCTCCGATAAATAGCAAGCCTGTTACCGTAATGCACAATTCAGGAGGGGAAAAAACTCCATTCAATCAAACTGCAGCCAAAAAACGAAATTCGAAATCGGCTACATCGTTGCCATGGCAACCTCTACGTAGTATGGAGATTCCCCCCATGCTAATGCACTGCATTTGTGAGAAGGTACAGCCGAAATGAATATTCTTGTTTTAGCTGTACTTGAGGTTCGATATGCTGATTGGCTCGTTGGTGAAACGAGAACTTACCAGAATATCTCCAAACGAAAATGGTTTTCGTGATACATTTACTGTGTGCTGTTGTTTCAGGACATGGTCCTGCTGTTGTTTCGTTATGTAAGTTAAAATTGACCGATTCGCATGTTTAAAAGAAAGCAGGATTGCTTTAATTTTCAAAAAATAAGTAAGTGTTTTCCGTTTATTTCGCATGTTATCATTTCGTAAAAATTGAAAGGAAACTTTGATTTGAGCAGTGAATAATAAAGAATTTCCGTTCATGTATGGTTTTTGGAAATGTATGTTCCGTTCATGTATGGTTTTTGAAAATGTAGGTTCCGTTCATGTATGGTTTCAGACGAAGGGGGGGGGGGGGGGGGGGGGGATTCACATGATTTCGGCTGCACTAACATTTTTGACCACGGGCTGCCACTGCCCGGCGGTATTAGTTAGCTTCGTTATAGGTTAATTGATTGGTTCAATTTTCAGAATTCATGTTTAGACTATTAAATTGACAATTACGAGTAACAAAGGAGTCATCTTCTCGTTGGCGGATCCAGGGAAGGGGCCCGCGCTCTCCTTCCACCAGATCGGTCCACTGATTTTTCTCGTATGTAATCGTGAAAGACTAATGTAGGTAAAACAGCATAGTTTTCGCCCTGTTCTACAAAATTAAGAAGTCAAACATTAACAACCTTTAGACAACAACAATCAATCTAACATGCAGTGATCTCACTCTTCTCTGATATAATCACAATCAAAGTCTTTTCATAAAAATTCCCCCCTCCCATAGAAAACACACACACAAACTTACGGTAGTAATGACTATCATGCTTTGGGGTAGATAAGCTGGCTTTGGTCAGTCACGTCTTTAAAATAGGATAGATGGCCACCTTGTATTTCTTTGGTTCAGAACTTTTCGTAATTAATAATAATGAACTAATTATGCATATTATCGACTTAATTAATTATAAGTATTATTTATTTAATTAAATAATGACCAATAATTTATGAAAAAAAGATTGTTTACATTTGTTTCAAGAGGGGTCCCGATCCCGTACACATTTCCTCTCCCCCTTCCCCGCCCCGGAAGGCTTTTATTATTAAGATAACATAATTTTCGTCTTTTCCACCTAAAAACATCACCTCAATTGAAAAATAAATCCAGATATATTAAATCATTACATACACAACAACCATCCGTCATAGCGTAATTCCAAGTGCCTCCCCATCCATTAAACGAAACAAATTAAACCCAATCCGAATCACCGAACTATCCGCCCCGCCACGCGGACTCTTTCTCTCCCCTGCCCGAAATTCCGATCCAGACGATTTTTCAGCAGGCCAATTCGGACGCTGCTCAATTATTCCATTACGATAATTTCGCAAGGGGAGGAGAGAAGAAAATAGCCCTTTTGTGCAACCCGCGCACGCGTTCATAGTTAATAGGGCTTATCGCGCCCTACATCGTTGGCAGTGTGGAGGACTTGTCTGAGGAGTGACGCCGATTAATTAGGGTGGGGTGGCGGGAAATTAATATATTAGCTCCCGCAGAGAACGACTCTTGGAACAAAACAAGAGTTGGGGTAAGTGGAGAACTGGTTTTAAAAAAATCATGTACACAGTAAAAAAAATGCTTAAAAATGAGTACATGGATGTACTTGTTTTTCTTTGAGTATAATTGTATCTTAAATGAGCGATGACGTACTCAAATTTAAGTAATCGTACTTTCGCAAAAATAAGCAGAATGGTTTAATGTTGTTAATATCAGCTTCTGGTCAAGCCATCTTAACAAAGCAACTTGGCAAACTTAAAATATTTC
Organism: Troglohyphantes excavatus; assembly: GCA_963932185.1. Taxonomy (NCBI): domain Eukaryota; kingdom Metazoa; phylum Arthropoda; class Arachnida; order Araneae; family Linyphiidae; genus Troglohyphantes; species Troglohyphantes excavatus. The sequence continues at coordinate 49,398,651 of OZ010677.1, read as the reverse complement.
TTCAAAAGATGGTTTTCCACATTATTTGTTGTTGATTGCTTAAATAGAGACCGACTCAATTATCTTACTCCCCGTTCTTTTGCCGCGCCTTTTTAACATTACTTCTGTTTATAACTTCTTCACGTAGCTCTTGTAGTCTCTTGTAGTACACCGTATATGGCCCTGGACTTCGGTGCGGACGGCATCAGATCAAGGCCGTAGCCAGGATTTTTTTTCGGGGGGGGGGGGGGGGGTATGGTTGAAGGTTTAATTTCCGTTGTTACGACAACACGAAGATAAACTTTTCCTTTATAATTTTTGTATCGTATCTAAACAATTTTCTAAACTTTTTGATGCCGTTTCTACCTCTATATTTCATATACTGTTCATGCTAAAATATGCCGAATTGTAGTGTTTTGGCAATTTTTTTTTTAATTTTACCTTAAAAGACATTTTAAATGCCTATTCTTTAAAATCCCTTTTAACCGATAATAAGTGGATAAATAGCAAAAAAAAAACTCTGTTTTTGGCGATACGCAAATTGATTCTATATGTAGAAAATATAAAATGTGTGAACATATTTAAGATTTCTATAACGATTTGAGAAGAAAATATCCAAAAAATCCCTTTTAAAAATTAGTTGGGCTACAGTATGGCTGCTTACAGTCAGTGGCGGCGATTGGGTGCTAAAAGTGCGGGGGTAAGATCAAGAGGAAACAAGAAGGGGGGATGGGGGGAGGGTACTTATTTTGACCATCCTTTTTAACGTTGAAGTAAAAATTATAATAATCATTGTCTTAAAATTTTATTCGTGAATACTTTTGGGCCGCCGTATAAAGGTCAAAGGAGGGAGTGGATTAATAGCCAACTCGGTTGACGCGGCTTGCCTTCTTCTGCACGATGGTAGGTTTTTTTTATCCACAAAGGCAGAATTCCTGTGAGTTATTGGGGGAAGGTCGGTCCCCCCCCTGTCTACGGCCCTGCATCAGATTGTTGAAATTTATTGAAAGTGATTCATGAAGGCAATCTATGTAGACAAGCAACTGCTCTTTTTATTGATTTTTGAGTAAATGTCTTTTTCAGAAATGAAACTTATGTATTCGGAGCCATGATAAGAATCGAATGTAATCCAAAATGAGTACATTTTACTTATTTTTATGTTCCGATTTTTAACAGTGTACGCACAGTCCTCATTGTACAGTAAGGCTTGGTTCGTGAAATACGTAGTACGCGCTCCTGCTCTTACTTGCGTCTTTGGTAAGCTTTAGATTTCTCCGCACTTGTCATAGGTTTGGACATTTGGGTATCATTTTGGTCACATTGAATTGCCTTTTCAACATGTTTGAGTTTCCTGTGTCGTAAATGAAATTTAGGGGATAGTTTAGCTTTTTAGTGACATTTTCAATTTACAATCTTCCATTCAATTATATGTACAGCACAGGGCCCGATAAAGAATTTGTGACAAGGGAAGCCTGTTTTTAAATGAGGGCCCCATTCATCTCAAATAGATCCTGGAACATAATATCAAGCTTTTACATTCACCAATCTTTTATTCTCATTAAAAGGAAACAAGTTATTAAAACATATTAATATATAATTCTTAATATTCTGTATGTTTAATTAAAAAAAAAATATTCGAACAAATTTAACACGGTGTTGATTTATTTTCTTCTAAAGTTTGCATTACAATTTTTTTATGGTAAATTTATTAGTAAACTATGTTAGGGGTGTTAAATATTTATATAATATTAGGGATTTGAGGGCCCCTGAAAATGTAAAGTGTAAGCCTGGGCTTCACTGGCCTATTCGGTAATCAGGCCCTGTGTACAAGCGACATAACTTAGCTATCTTATTTCTTTTAAGTTCTGTTGCGTGTCAAAGTTGTGAAAATGATTCTTTAACACCCCTGTATGTCGTCACTTTCCGCTCCCCACAATTTTCACACAAAAGGTCAAAAGGAAATGTAGAACTCGCCCTTCCCTTCAATTGAAGTACGTGCTCGCCGCGACCTGTCGATTAGAAATGATTACAGTGGTTAAATAAGTCAGTGTATGCCCATTTGTAACTCATTTCCCCCGTCCCGGTGGTACAAATTCAGAGGGGAGGGTGGTCCGGTCTTCTTCTACACGATTTCACTATGAAGCCAGAATATTACACTAAAGTTTAATTACCGCAAAGCAAACTTAAATAAGTTGAAAGAACCGTTCAAGGCAAACTAAATAACATCAAGAAGTATAAACTTATGGCAAATGAAAAGAGATCTAGAGCTTACCCAAAATATCAGAAAGAGCCGGCGAGTGTACAAAGTATTCACTAATCATACCTTACGGTAAACATACCGTACAGTAAAGACTGTGTCTAAAAAAAGTGTGATTCTTACTAATTGGTGGTCAGGTCACGTCCCTCAAAACAGGTCTTCGCAAATCAACAAACGAGTATGGGCGAGTTAACCAATCAATTTATCTAAAACCCGTAAACAATGTGACGTCATAGCAGCCATTTAGCCAGAGCCGCATTATACTTGATTTTTTGCATAGAAGAAGTCTTTATATTTTAATGAGGATCCAGTAACGCTGGGCCACACAGGTTATAAAAGAATTAAAACGAAAGGCTACCGCATCTCAAACTTTATAAATTAGCATAAATGTTAAATTTACATTTAATAAAATTAAAAACAAGACAAGCAATAATAATTTATTTACAAAAATAAAAAAATAATTGCTTTAATTAGGCGTACAATTTTAAAGTCGCGGTAAAACTTTAAAAAAAAACACTTATTTAAATATCTCGGTTCTTTTCTTCCTACAGAAAATTAAAAAAAGGAAAAAAAAAAACCAGAGTTGTACGTCAATTAAAAAATACAATCAATTTCAACGCGCGTAATATAATCAAAACCACGGCACTCTATCAATTAAAGGAGAAGCAAAAAATATCAACCAATTATAATTAAAAAAAAAAAACTAGCACTTGACAGAATTTATCAAGTTAATTGCGCAAACACAACACATATAACAGGGAGGACGGAAAAATATAAATAAAAAAAAATCCTTATTAAGAAGAATCTGACAAAATAAATAAACGTAGCGGGCGCCTAATGAGACTTTATTAATGATTTTTGCCATTCCATATTTACTTGTTATTTAGGCGGATTACTCCTCCCCCTCTCCTCTCCTCGAAACTAGACTACCTTATTACAACTCCCAGTAAGAGCATTAATAAAAGAAACGACAGAAAGTGAAAGAGCGTTTTGTGGAGCGACACAAAAATGTTTCTGAGAGATTATTGAAGCAGCCGACCCGACTATTATTATTCTTGTTGGCGGTTACGGGCAGACTCGCAACTGCTGCCCTTTTATTTTATTAGGTATGTATGTATATATGGATGGAATTATACAGAAAGGAGCCAACCAGAAAGATATGTTTCGAGAAAATTGAGTGAAAAGCTCAAACGAATGTCAAATGAGTGTTTTAATAGATGTTATTATTTTTCCTTTTTATTAAATATACCTATTAATTATACTAGTTCATTACGCGAGTTTATTTAAAAAATGCACCACAGAAATAAGTAAGTATATACCCTATTTGCATAAAAAGATATAATAAACAAAGTTTCATTTAAAAAAAAAATCCTGAATTTTTTTTTAAAAAAATTAGATTTTTACGAAAATTTATGATATGACATTACCTTCTATCGGTTAAAAATGTCGAAATATGTGCATGTTACGTCCGTAAAATATAAAAAGAAATTGCGCCAATGAAAGGGGAAAAAAAGTTGTGATAACTCAGTTCCTTTTTAACATATCGATATAAAATGTCTTTATAGTTATACTCATGTTTTATACTCATGTTCTACTTAAAATATCGAACATAAAATATTCTTCCAAGTGGAAAGTATTATTTTACTAAGTCTACCCAAAATCGGATTATTGGTTTCTGAGATTAACTCGAACAAACACAGACATTCCTGTAATTTTATAAGTACGATTGAAATTATGTAATCAATTATTATAATTAATTATATTACTTTTAAACAATAAAAACTAAAAAAAAACTATTCTTTTGGGACGCTCGGAATAAAATCTAGGACGTTGAAATGATACTTCGCTATCTACTTTACGATTTCAAGCCATTTCTATATCCTGATAGTAAGTTTATGGGTATTTAAACACTTCCAGAAATAAACACTATCATTTTTGAGAATTTGGCGATCGCCAAGGCTACTTTCCTTATATTTTACAGAGTAATTTGAATCACGTGACTTTTGACCAAACAAGAACCTTCAAATTTTGAACAAAAGTCATTCACTCAGATTTCTTTTCGGCCCCTTTCTGGGTGATCAGCTCATGTTTGGTTCTTACACTTATATTATTAGAATTCAATCGAGTCTTCTTGGCCGAGTTGATAGAGAGTTGGATTCTGAAACGAGAGGTTCGCGGTTCGAGTTAGTTAGTCGATATTGAAATGTTATATTAGTTAAAATCGTCCTAAATTTTTGACAAAATAAATTTCGTTTAAAAAAAAAATCGAAAAAATGATTTTCCTCAGTTTAGCAAAATATTTAACATACATCTGTCGTCTGTTTCGTCAAAAATGACGAAAGTTTCGTCAAATATGAGTACATTTTTGACAGTGAAAGGACCATCACAGCAATATCATCTCTAAGTGAGTTGGAAATGGCACCGATTAAACAGCACCCATGAAGTACATCACGTGGGTGAAGAGAAGCTTGTTGTTGTGGCAATGTTGTGGTGGTAAAAGGGCCTGTCTTTAGACTGGATCACCAATGTATCGATACAGCTTGCAATTATCGATATTATTTTTATAAATAACTTTAAAAATCTCATTAATAAATATTTTTATTTCTTGTTTGAACAGCTTATATTTTTTAATATAAACTTATATCAACCCTTTGATGGAACTCAAGAGTTATATAAATGATCTTAAGTATTTTATCTTTTCAGTTGAATATCGTATAAACTGTATTACTGAGCTAGTAAAATATTCGAGGCTTTCAAACCTTTTTTAACTCTAAATGATATTCAACTTAAAATAAAAAATAGGTAGATCGTGTCTACGACACAGCAGCAGGCGTGTAACGTTACGCTCAAGTTAGTGGCACAGCGCTTTCTTGAATTCCGCAGAAACCTTGCACATTTTCTACACTGTAATTCGTTCCTAGAACGAAGTTTTCGAGCGTCAGACGAACGCTAAATATATGCGACCGCACCAACTCTGTTTCTCCGCTCATGTTTTAGTTATTACATTATATACCAAAAAATTCAAATTTAAAATGATTTTAATGGAAATTAGTATTAGGACTTTTTTGACTATCTCTACCTTAATTTTTACAGTACGAAATTAAAAAAAAATTAAACAGTATGTATTTAAGGGAACAATATATAGTTAAGTTATTAAAAGTAAAAAAAAAATAGTTAACATAATAATTGTGTGTATGAATAATTTTACTGTGTTTACATTATTTGCCTTCAAAACGTGCATAAAAATACATCTGTTTGGGATAGCTCCTTTTCGCATAACTCAATAAACACATAAATTCGTTCTATTTTCCAATTCACTTTTGCGCGCATCTGATCTTTTTGCGAGTAATTTACGATGATTAGAGCGAAAGTTCTAAGACGCGTCCTCCTTAATAACGCAGGAGAAGATTCCATTTTGCGGTGACTGTATTTGCCAGTCCGAGGAACTATTTAGATATCTCTCCAATTAGTTGGTCTTTCCTTTCCCATGTTCAGTTTCCAGAAGTTGTTTAATGATTAGTTTCTGCTTGACATCCGGTGCAAAGAAATAATAATAAGGACTTCTTCTTTCCCGCCCTCGCCATTTCATTGGTCGGCAGTTGTGATTTAATAAACAAATCTATTTTCTTATTGGCGGCTGCGAATGTTCTTTTATTCTTGGGATAGGAATTTGGGAGGAGTCGGGGATTTTAATGGTCTTTTATGGTTAAAAGTTATAATTATATGTGAATTTTGGTGGGATAAATTAAGATGGAGATTTAATGTGTTAAATAGTATTAAAATTAAATAAGATAAATTTAATTTTAAATGTGTTGAAAATCGAATTTTATTGTTTTTACGTTCTATACTGTATTGGGATAGATATCGTTATATCTATACTCATCCTAAAAGATTATTCAGTAATTTGATGGTCAATTATTGATTTATTATTTATTAATAATTAATTATTGGTCAATCAGATTGTAGATTTACATATTTTAATTTATACTTGATTGACTAGTTCATTGATTGATTTTTGGATTGGTTATTATAGATCCATTAATGACCTATTGACCAATTTTTGACTTTTGACCAATCAATAAACGGTCAAAAAGAAGTTACTGTTACACTGTATTTTCATTCGTTAATATAGTCATGATTGCTAAAGTTGCAGTTTAAATGTTTTTATAAAATGAATCACAATCAAATGAAAATGCAGTTAATTGCAACGTTTAAAATTAAAATAAAATATATTAGTATTGTATTCTGCTTGAATTCAGATATAATGTTGGTCTTTAGAATCCCGTCCATTTAGAACGATAGTAAAGATTGTGTGTGTGTGGGGGGGGGGGGGAGAAGGGGAAGGTGGGATAGATGCGCGGGATCATTGACACAGTTTTTACAATTTCAAATTGAGATTGGAAGTCATATTTTCTTTGGTTTGTCTTTGTAAAAATCGAACTTGTTTTGGGTACTCAAAAGGGAAGTGTTTTAATGTTTTTTCAATCTGGATTTCTCACCAAGACCTTGTTTTTAACCAGTCCGAAACGCATTAAAAGAAAGTATGAACTTTCTTTAAGCGAAATTCCTAATTTATAGAACATTCTTGAACGCAAAGCTGTGCAATTGGGCATAATCGTCACAGAACCTAAATTATATCCACTAAATCAATAGATTGTTTTGATTTTTGAGCAGATTTTGTACTTTCCTATTACATTTTAAGAAATCAATTCAACTCCTTTTCATCTGCCGAATTGTAACTTTCCTGCCGGTACAGTATTATCGCGGTAAACAAGGTTTTACAGTAAAGGTGTTGCTGAAAACACTACATTCAGTTAAAAAGGGAAGGCATTACGTATTGGATACTTTTGAATGGAAAACGATGGTAAAAATGTATTGAGAGTATTTAAGAGGACATAGTACCCTAGAACTGTATTTATGTCTTTTAATCAGTTATTTGAGATTTTATGTTGGAGGATGTTTTAAGATTTTCAAGGGACGAAAACTTTAAATCGTTTTTTCTCATTGTTTGGTTTTCATTGATATTAAGTTTTCCGAAACACTTGGGCTTTTTTTTTATTATTATTACATTGGATAAATCTATAATTTTTTTAAAACATATTGTAAAATATGTTTATTATGCGTATTAGCTCTATGAGTAGTATTTTTTTTTAATTACCGATATAACGAAATTGAGTTTTAAGAATTTCTTTGTGTTGTTATGATTAACTATTTATATAAACATTAATTTCATATAATATACAAGATTTTAATATCAATTCTTATGTATTATAGTTTAATGAATCCGGTTTTTGGTTAAAATTATTAATTTATTTTTGTCAAAATATCTAAAAAAAACACAGCATTTTAAATTTTTTTTTTTTTTTTTTTTTTTTTTTAAATTTAAAAAAAATACAGACAGTTACGGAAATTTTATGTGAAATATTGTTTTCTTGTATAAAATTAAATAATACATATTAAAAGGTCGATTTAAAAAAAAAACGTACATGGTACTTTGTCAGTTTAAGTTGCCTTATTTTATTTTTGTCTTAGAGGCGTGGATATGTTTTGGCATCAAAACTATTGTTATTGCAATGAAAGTAAGTATTGGAAATGTAAATAGATGTTTTGAATCACAGCATTGAAAATAGCATTTAATTGTAGACCAAACAGCTATCCTTTATAAAACCATCAATTTCAAATCAATGTGAATTTTTTTGTTGGGCTACTACACAAATTTCTTAACCAAGAGTAAACGTACCGAGTTAAAATTCTAGTAACTAAATCACATTATTCCGTACACCGATATTGCAATTAAATCAAATAAAGGCTCTCCACCCTTATCCACGTTAAAAACAAACATCCGATGCGGCCGAGGCGGTTTGGGACAAACTCTCTAATTGGAAAAATGTCACATCGGATTATTGGCCGTCACAATTAAGCCCAGATTAAGGGAAATACTAATTAATTGGTTATTAAACACGACGGCCAATTTCTTCTGGGAGGAAAAATAGAACGTCCGTTTCCTTCCCCTCATTTAATCTGCAGTTGCCACTCGGTGGGAGAAAAATAATTGACTCGGGTCGCTCGCAGACGACTATTTGGGGAAGAATTATAGCGGAGATGGAGAGGAACATACCGCCCGCTTTGAATAATTTATTCGGGTTGGCTGTTAGGAGAATTAGGAGCGGGCGTTCTGCTTCCAGAGTGATTTTGTTCGGCCGTTATAATTCGTTTATCGGCTGCATAATTGGTCTTTCTAATTAAGTGATACTTTTTCGTGTTGTTGATACACTGGGGAAAGTGCACGTTCTTTGCAGGTCTTTAAATAAAATTTTAATGTAGAGTAATATTATTGTTTTAATTTAATACTTTTTTATGGTTGTTGGCAAGGGATCGAAATAAACAATGCCGCGATTTACCTGAAAGTGGCAGCAACAATTATTGCTTCCTACGACAAACATTCTTGCGATAATTACAACCTTTTGTTTTCCTAATATTTTTTTTTGTTTACAATCGAAAATGCGCGATTTTCAAAATGCAGTTAATTTATAGTTTTAGTTTTTCCTTTATCCAAAATCTATTGTAAAAAATAATCTTTTTTTTTAAAAAAAAAAAAGGAAAATTGGCATAAGAAGAATGCGTTAAAAGTAGAAAATTATTTTTAATTTTACGAACAAGTTGAAAAAATTGAATTATTTAATAGCAATTTTATACCATAAAAACTTTTTTGAAATCGGAGCCAAAACTTAGGCATGTTTTTTGTAAATTGAACTTCAATGTCAAGTTTCAGTGTCATAAAGAAGTGAGAAAAGTGTCTTTGAATAAAGACGTTATGCGCCTTAATCAGCGAAAGTAACCCTTCATTTTCCGATTTTAAGGCTGATCAAGCAGTTAAGAAATGGTTCTCTACACGAAATCGTAGACCACACCTAAAATTATGTGTGTCTACATTCTGCAACATACTTGTATGTATTTAAGTGATTTTTTTTTAAATCTGATTTATTCAAATTCAAGTTTATTTCTTTTTGTCTACACTGTTAAAAAATTCAGTTCAACGTTGCACCATATCTTGGTGCAAAATGCAAGTTTTCAACTTGTTGCACCATATAATGGTTCAAAATGCAAGTTTTCAACTTGTTGCACCATATAATGGTTCAACCTAGGTTGAACCAAAAAATTTTGAACGGTAAAAGCGCAGATATCACCAAATAATGGTTCAACCACCTCTAGTAACTGCGATTGAATATTTCTATAAACAAATAGGAAACCGCCATTTTTTCCAAGAAGCGTATTGGCATTGCAGTTCACTATTCGACTATCAAAGTAAGTAAAGTGTGCTTTTTTATGTTCATTGTCTAATAATTTCCCTTTTTTTATTGATACTTAATAAAATGTTTAAATGAAACGATTCAGAGCGCATTCGTTATTCTCATTTTGTCGCTGCGACAAAATGCAACCATGCGCCCGTTAATACATGCATTCTTTTATTTATGTGATATATCTATTTCTGCAAAAGTAAACAACTTTAAAATATTCCATCATAGAAAAAATAATTACAGACGAATTAATTTAAAGCCACTTGATTTTCCTTTTTATTCTTCATTTCATTGCAGTCTTCAAAGACCTTCGAATGGAGTCGTTGTTTTGAATCTTATATATTTTTGCACATCTGGTGTTTATATACTTTGACTTGGAAACAGGGATGTTTAATACATAACTTTGAAACTATACAACCAATAGTTATCAAACTCATAGATTTGGTGGGAAAAGGTCAACCGTCTTGTGACTGTGTTGTAATAAAGTCTCTGATTACAAATTGTTTAGCACCAGTAAATGCGAAAGAGATTTTATATTTCGATCGTAAATATAAAGAAAAGAAAATGACTAGACATGATAACTCTGTATCTTACAACCTTCACATCAAATTATTAATTCTGCCTTTATTATTTTTTTTATTATTTCTTGATTTCCAAATAGATTTGCCATCCTACTCGACGGTAACCAATCAGATTTTTGCGGGAAACGATCATATTTGTTCAGAATCTAATAAAACTGTGGAATCATTAGTGTGTCAAACTTTGGTGTACTTTTTTTTGTGTATTTAAATATATTTGTTAATGTTGAATAAAATACATTGCACCAAAAATTGAGTATTTCTTTTTTCCTGAACATACAGGTATCTGTATTCATATGTTAGTTTGATTTACTTCTGTTTGCTGTGAAAAATGTATTTTTTTGGAATGAATTCAATTAAAAAAATTGGATTTTGCCTAATTTTATACATATATTTTAAAAATTGTACAGTCGGGCATTAATTGTTAAGTTTTGTGTCACGGAATCGAAAATAATTATCTTATTTTAATACTTATTAGAATATATTTCAGGAAATGTGTAACTAAAAAAAATCATGAATATGTATAATTTAAACCCCTTATTAAATAAGCTATAGAATGTTACAGACAAGCCTTTTAAGAATTAAAAATTTATATATAACATAAATGCACTTATAATAATTCAGCTAAACAAGCTTAAAGCTTATAAATATATGTTGGTTTATATAGCTTTATATATATGAGGAGATAAAACTTTAAAAAGTTTTACTTCAATGTACAGAAATATTAATTTTGGTTCACCCTTTTGCCAGAAAATTATATAAATCAAATGAATAGCATGGTTCAACGTTTCACCATGAAATCGGGAAGGGAAACGTGAAACTTCGTGCAACGTTTCACCATAAAATGGTGTATGAAAAACCCGAATTTTGGTGCAACCTTTCACCATAAAATGGTGTATGAAAAACGTGAATTTTGGTGCAACGTTTCACCATAAAATGGTGAAGAGGAAACGTGATTTTTAGTGCAGCGTTTCACCATTAAATGGTATCCATGGTAGCACCATAAAATGGTAGAACTAAGCACCAGACGTTGGTTGCAGCTAAACGGGTACCAAATTTCAAAAGGTCGCACTAAATTTTTAACAGTGTAGCGTGTATTTGTGTGTTACCTGCAAATTATTTAGTTTACAAACTAAATTAGTCAAGTTTTTTTTTATTATTATTTATTTGTTCAAATGCTTTATAAATTTAAAAAAAAAAGAAACTGAAAAAATTACAGATTACGTAATTAGTTTTATTTTGAGTTTGGCCGTGAGTTAAATTTTATTTTTTGCTGAGAGTTTATAAAAGCTTAAAGCAGTGTTTTCTGTCATCTTCAAAATCTTATTTCGAGCAATGTATCTGCGATAAAAATAATAATAAATAAATTGAACTATTCTCTCTCTCTCTGTATATATATATATATATATATATATATATATATATATATATATATATATATATATATATATATATATATATATATATATATATATATATATTTCTGTCATAAAATTTGGTTGAATCGCAAAACAACTTCAAACAATACATTAAAAAAAATAAGGGTTTCTGAAAAACAAAAGAGGGTTGTAAAATTTCTGTAGCCCCCCAGCGAAAAAAGTCAGCATGAAACCTTCATCAAAATTGTCAAATTGAAGGTTTTTTTGAAGGTTTTTGTAAAGGATATTAAAACAAAAAACTGCAGTTTTTTTTTGAAGTTTTTAATTTTCCCGCATAAAACCTTTCAAATATCTGCATTTTCCCTTCATGATTCAAAATTGATGATTTTTTACAGGTTTTTTGCAGTTTTTATGAAGGACATTGAAACAAAAACTTTTAATCTTATAGATCTTCAAAAAAAAACTGCAGTTTTCCTGCATAAAACCTTCAATTTCAAAATTTTGATGAAGATTTTATGCTGACTTTTTTTGCTGGGCCCCAGGTAGAAAATTTTCGTATACACCACTACATCGAGCAAGAGCAATTGCTCGAGCCCGATTGAAAATATCCGGTATTTGAACGGACCACCACAAATCTGAAATTATAGAACCCACTAACCCTAATTAGATCTCTATCAAAGCATTTGTCGCTACAATCCAACCTTCACTGCCCGACACCAAATGAGTTTATTCCGAGGACAGAAACACAAACAACCACCCTCTCTCCACAGAAAGCTGTCCAATTTGTATTCTCGATCGAGCACCCGCCTAATCGAACGGCAAATAATCTTTAAAAGGCGGTAGAGCCGCCTGCAGCCCAAAGGCCTGACATGTCCCTCCCCATCCCCTTGTAATCCTATTGCATTAAGTGGGCCGAAATCAGGGAATTCGGCGGCCAATCCGATTAGGGCAATTTACCGAGCGTTTTCCACTGATATGATTTGTATTGTGAAGTCGAGTTAATGAGCCCAAGGATTGCGCCAAATCCTCCGGCGCTGCAGTCCCCCCCCCCCCCCGTCACTCGGATAGAGCTTAGAATCGCGGCCGTCAGAGGGCCTAATTAACAGGACTCGCTGCTTCTCAACTCGCTTGGAAGGGCTGCCGGGTTTGGGGGCCTACAGAGTTGCCAAGTTTGAGAGTTAAATCGCCAAATTCCCCTCCCCCCAATGTAAGACATTGTTTTTACATTTATGGACAACAGGATGTCTACTGCTCTATATAGTGTGCAAGTAGTTGATAAACTGTATAAGTTAGTGGTGGGGCCGTTAACGGAACCAGGGTAATCATTATTTTTCTTATTTTTTTCTTATTTATCTTATTTTCCCCCCTATGTAATCGTGGAAGTCATATAGGTAAAAAAAATTAGTCGAATTATACAAATCAGGAAGTCAAGCACTAACAACCTTTTTACAACAACCACTAAATCACTCTAACATGCAGTGATCTCCTATGGAACAATCACAATATCACGACGTTTTTTCGTAAATGCCATCCCCCCCCCCCCTACTCGGTAGCTATGACCATCAAGGTTTGGGGTAGATAGGCGGACGTGCGTCAATCCCATTTTTACAATAGAATAAATGGTCACCTTGTATTTTTCTTTTGTTTGACTAATGATTTCCGAAATTTACAATTCCGTATTTCTTCGGTAATGTTAGCCATACACAAAGGCAAATTCTCCGTAAATTAAAAATTTATTTCGAAGGGGGTGACAGGCGGTAAAATTTTAATAAAATTATTAATTATTTAAAAATAAAGCTAAAAATGTTAAGACTTTTATGAAATTAATGCTAATTATGTAATTAATTACAAATATTAATGACTTAATTAAATAATTAATGACCTAATATTTGCGAAAAGAAAACTGTTTACATTTATTTCGGGAGGGGTTCGGATCATGTTTGCATGTACTATACCCCCCCCCCCCCTTTTGAGTAAATGTCTTATTTGTTCGGAACTATGATAAGCATCGAATTTTAATAAAAAAATGACTACATTTTGCTTATTTTTAAGTACATATTTTTAACAGTTCACCGAGAGCGAAAGGGTTTAATTAAAGAAAGATTACAATTTAAATCACAACGAAATAAAAATTGCCAAATTGGCAATCTTTTATCAATCTTGGCAACCCTGCTTTCTGTAATAGCATGAACGAATTCTATACGGACAGAAAAAAATTCCAGATTTACCATTGCCGTGGTATTAAATGCCAAGCAAAAAATAATTTTTGATGCGGTGCTTTGCAATTACTATACGCCCGAAGCAATATCAGCCTAAAAATGGACTCGTTTAAAATTGGATTCTTTTTAGAGCAGGAACATTTGAATATTTATTATACAGAAAACAATGTTTTTCTTCCTCTTTGACAGGAAAAGGAATTTAATTGAGGAGCGTTATTTATCACTTAAAATCGGGTTGATATTTAAATTCTGTAATCCGGCAAAACGCAATTAGAACTCTAGAGACGCGCGAAACTATCTTGTTCTAAAAAAAAATACTTATTATTTGTGATTCGTTCTGTTTTATGTAAATTTTGGTAATTAAAATGGCTCCCATTCGAAAATTTTACATTTTATTTTTTACACTCTCACAAAAAAAATTCCATGAAGAGTTCACCAAGAGGATTGCTGTTGCAATAAATCTATTTTGGTTTTTGAAAAACACATTTCTTTTTCTGAAATCAACTCCAAATCATGAATTAATTGTTTTAATGAAATATCCAACATTTACTTTAAAGACTATTCAGATAAATTTTGATTTAAAGGAGCTTTGTTTCTCTGCGTCAACCCATCAAAACCACCTGAGTTTGGGGATCTCTTGAGACTTTAATAACAAATCGAAATTCTGAAACCCCGATATCAAAGTTTTGACTTCAAATACGATGATACCCAGCAAAAAAAGTCAGCATAAAACCTTCATCAAAATTTTGAAATTGAAGGTTTTATGCAGGAACACTTTCCACATATTTTTTTATACTCATAAAGGGAAAAAAAATCCTGATCTGTTTTGTATTTGCAAGAGAACAAGTTGAAAAAAAGACTGTTGTTCTCAACACAAGATCATGCTGTTCTCGTTTATTTTAAAGAATAGGGAAACAAAAGAACTGGTCGTTATGTTGGCGCCTGAGAGGCGACATCGGAGTGCAAAGGGTTAAAATGTAAGGCGATGTTTCCGGGTTTTTCATTCGAAATATACCTTGAATCAGTGGCGGCGATTGGGTGCTGAAAGTGGGGGGGCAAGATAAAGGGAAAACAAAAAGTCCCCAAATGTGCAGGGGGGGGGGGGGGGGGGGGGAGGTGGACAAAAAAAAAATGTGCTATTATATTGCTATAAAAAAGCTATGGTATTGCACACTTGTATTTACTCACTATTTTGTGTTATTTGAAGTATACCAACTTAAAATACACAGTAAAAAAACTTAATAACATAAATTTAAGAAAAGAAGTTTTCATACCAGACATACATATAAGCATTTGAGACAAGTTAAAAGCTTTCTTTTTTCGTTATTCTGACTTAAAAAGGCAAAACACATCACGATAACTTTCAGAAATACTATATAAAAGGGCCACAAAAACTAAAGTCCAATTTTCAGGAGTATAAAAAGTATGAACTGTTCAAAACACTTTTATATCACTTGGCTATTTTAGCTATAGTCGAAGACAATTTAAGTAGACCCTTAAGCGAAGCCTACGATGTGTAAAAAGACTGAGCTATGGCCCTGATTGAATAAAAAAAATCAACGGCTGATTTAAAAACAAATAAATATCTATCGCAGTAGTCATAAGTCATATACAGTTTGCTCTGTAGACTCCAAAATGACTGTACAAACGAGTCATAAGTCATATTCGGCGCCGTTTCGCCTTTTTTCCCTACTGCTTATATGTAAAACTGAGAAAACTTGGGAATGAGTCATTCTGCTAGATTCTGGGTATTTTGTAGATTTAATACGTAGTTACAATAAACTATTTTCTTGATGTTTTCGAAATCAAAACATTGATAATTTAAAAAAAAAAAGCTATTAAATCTTTTCTGCCATCATCTTTGAGAACATTCGCTGATAAGTAAAGTAAACAAATATACTTTTGTGGATTGCGTTTTAAAAATGTTAAAATCGGAGATTTTCTGACTATAATAATCTATTTCATAACCAAACTATTTAATAAGTAATCATAAGTAAAATTATTATAAACTATTTCTTTCAGAAAAACTAGAAATTATATGGTTGGTTAAAAAAGTTAATCGCTTTGAATAGACTTTGCAAATGTATGTTTTGTTTGGATTTAATTTAACAATTACTGGTACTTTAGAAGTAAAATTTATTAAAATATACTACTTGATTTAATATTCGAACTCGCAATTTGGCGCTCTTTAAAGCGCCAAGTTCCTTACCGGGAGGTTGCAAGCCTGTTCTCCCATCGTCCAAACGTTTGACGGCGACTAGTGCACATTAAATCTGTCAATAAGAGGGGTTTGAACCTCTCGAAACCTCCCCCCCCCCACCTCCATTATTTACCTTCCTATGGTAGGGTGAGGAAGTTGGGGTTCAAAATTTTCCCTTTGTTAGGCAATGTAGTAAAACAATTGACACGTAATTTAGTTTTAAAAAGTCCAATATAAAAAAATGCGGGGGCAACGTACTAAAAAGTGCGGGGGCAACCGCCCCCCTTTGCCCCCCCGAATCGCCGCCACTGCCTTGAATAACCCACTGTGCAGCTCTAGTGTGACGTTAATTTAACTAAACAACTTTACTAATCCTCTTCACAGAATAATTAGTACTAAACTGTTCAAAAAATCTCTTTGATTAAGTTTTATTATATTTCTCTAAATATTTTGCTTCTATATAACGATATTTTCGAAAAATATAAAATAACTGTTCAAGAGATATCTCTTGTACTTTTTTTGCAACATAATTGCTTGAACAAAATAAGAACAATTTAATATGTCTATGTTAGGGGTAAATATTAACTATAAAATACAGTGATTTTTATTAGTAGTAAAAAATATGCATAAAATTGTTAAAAACAAAATTAGTATATACACTGTTAAAAATAGGTACTCAAATAAAAGTAAAAAGTACTCATTTTATTCATATTTGATGTTTATCATGGCTCCGAATACAAAAGTTTCCATTTAAAAAAGACATGTACTTAAAAATGTGTACTTGCAGATGCTAGCGTACACTGGATACCTTCATAAATCCCTTTCAATAAATATCGACAATTGCAACCAAGACTTACCGGGCATCAAACCCGCATCCTCAGGCAACGCAGTCCAAAGGCTTATCCGTTAAACTACTAGGGAGACTCGAAAAAGTTATAGACAGAAGAAGTGTTGAAAAGGTGTGCCAAAAGAATGAAAAGTAAGATAATTGAGTTGTAATAACTGATTTTCCATTTAAGCAATCGACATCAAACAACGTGGAAAACCATCTTCTGAACAAATACTTTTAGTTTGCCAGGTCGCTTTTTTAAAATGGCTTGAACAGAAACTGAGATTAACAATATTAAATCATACTGCTCATTTTTGACAAAGTATTTTTACAAATTTGAGTACGTAATCACTCATTTTCGATGAAATTGTACTCAAAGAAAAACGAGTAGGTTCAGGTGCTCATTCTTAAGTACCTTTTTTTTACACCGCATGTATTTTAAACAGTATATAAAACCGTCATGTATTTTAAACAGTGTATAAAAGAGTCATGTATTTTAAACAGTGTATAAAACATTCATGTATTTTAAACAGTGTATAAAAGAGTCATGTATTTTAAACAGTGTATAAAACAGTCATGTATTTTAAACAGTGTATAAAAGAGTCATGTATTTTAACCAGTGTATAAAAGAGTCATGTATTTTAAACAGTGTATAAAAGAGTCATGTATTTTAAACAGTGAATAAAACAGTCATGTATTTTAAACAGTGTATAAAAAAGTCATGTATTTTAAACAATGTATAAAACAGTCATTATTTTATACAGTGAATAAAACAATCATGTATTTTAAACAGTGTATAAAACCGCCATGTATTTTAAACAGTGTATAAATCAGTTATGTATTTTAAACAGTGTATAAAAGAGTCATGTATTTTAAACAGTGTATAAAACAGTCATGTATTTTAAACAGTGTATAAAAAAGTCATGTATTTTAAACAGTGTATAAAAGAGTCATGTATTTTAAACATTGTATAAAACAGTTGTTGCTGCTGATACCTCGTTTGCTTTATACCCCCTTGAACTTATATACGAATCTAAAACACCCAATCAATATTCCCAACCACCACACAAACAAACCACACCGTAAACTCCCTTAAAACATTAACTTTTAAATTTAATTAACCGTAATAACTTACGAACCCCGTTAACGGGTTAGCCTATAAAAAAAATCTCTAATCAAAACCCACGGTAAACGCCGTTCCACTCCAGAATGAATAAATAACAGATAAGGAACGATCTGCAACTGGCTTTCCGATCACGTCCTCCCAGTCTCGTTGTTTTCACGTCATTTTATCACGGGAGCTCTTAAGGTGAATACAGATTCCACTAACCATGATTGATGCTGACGTCCTGTTTGAATTATGAAGTAATTACACGGACCAAAGTGCCCTTCCGACGTCGTTTTTTGGGTATTTTGACGTCGGTTTTTGGTTATATTTCGACGTCGGCCTTTTTACTTCCAGGGATACATGGGGCGTAATGGCGGAATTATATTTCAAGAGTGGAGCTGTTTATCTCAACACTCTTTGAAATGTCACGCTATGCTTCTGCAGCCTTATCTAGGTGTGTGGGGGGGGGGGGGGGGGGAGTCTGGGTTGCTGAATTAATTATTCGCTTATGAGCAGGGTTTTAATTGATTTATATTAATTTGCATAAGTGTTTCCAACAGTTTTTGTTAGAGACTTGCGTGTTCTGTGTTAAAGGGGGAGGTTGCTAATTTTGAGTGCCATGTTTTTGTTAGGTCAGGGCAATGGAATCAAATGCGTGCCACTTTTATGGGTGATTTTCAAATGTTATACTTTCTGTGAACGCTTTTATAAAGGTTTGGTTTGTTTTAAATGAACGTCGCACTAGAGGTGCACAGTGGGCTATTGGCGACGGTTCGGGGCCTATCTCGAAGGAAAGACCCACGAACGATGCCTCGTATTTTTGAACCATGGTCAGATGACGAGGACAACACCTGAGCTGGCACCCAACGCAACCTCAATAGGCGTCAGGACATTGGACCCCGATCAGATTTATAGTGTACCAGTCCCGTATACACGTCAGTATAATTTGTTGGATGTTGTGGGCGACTTTTTAGTATTTTTGTAGCAAATATGGCAACCCTCCGATCGCAAGATCACTACTTTTTTACTTTTCTTTGTCAAGTCCATCGTACGGATTCGTACCACCAATCCTCTGATTAGTAGCTGAACGTCTTTTATCAACTGAGCAACTGGGGCTCCTTTTATAAAGGATTTTACTTTATTTAATGATTTTTAGGAAAATGTTGTTGTGATTCCGCCGCATGAGCTCATTTTTATCGCCGATGTGATTTACGAAGATTTACTTTTTTAATGTAGGATTCCTGCTACTTCTATTTTCAACTAAGGCTAACCCACTGAACTCTAACTGTAACTTCTGGAAGGCTCAATAGTTGTTTCCTCTATGAGCGCGTTGAAGCCAATGTGGAAGCAGCCATACTGTACCCCAATTGTTTTTACAGGGATTTAGCATTGTAGAAATATTAAATGTATATAAATATTATATTTTCTTCTTATGGAATTAATTTTTATATTGCCAAACAACTAGTTTTCCTTATTAACCACTTCGACTTTGACTTGAAAATAACTTTTTTAATTTAATAGCAGATTGCATTTAAAATGGGCTTCAAAAGAAAATAGAAAAAACTCAGCCAAAAGCAATACATATTGGCTTATTTTAACAGGAAAAATATACGAAATATTGCGATAGCGATGAAAGATGAAAGTGAGGTACAGTTGTTATCCCCCCAATTGGCTTCAAGTCTACAAAATGTATTGCCAATCCAGAAGTTACAGTTAGAGATCAGTCGGCTAGCCTTGCACTGGCAACTATCGGAACATGCAACTAACTATTTAGCTGCACGCAACTTGAAAACTCAAATTGTATCAGTTCATTGAGCAACTTTGATATCTTTCCCTCGTTACTGCACTAACAGCTTTGGCAAATAACCTACAATTTTGCTATTTTGTATGGATAGTGTTAATAATACGATTTTGGCGAATTCTCACCGTCACTTTGGCTATTGCGAAATATGAGACCTGGCAACCCGGAGTTGGATCGTTGCAATTGAATAATCAGGAACAGTTGGTATGTGATTTGCTAGTTGCTTAGTTAATTAAAAGTTTCAGTGCAATTATTACTGGTGCTCAACTAGCCTAACGGTACGGTATTCTAGTGTTATCGTTTTATTTTGTAAATTGGGCGAGATTGTAATACTGTTGAGAATCTTGAGGCGTTAGAAATCGTTGTAAAAGAGATATTGTGATTAGGGCGCGAAAATATTATCCACTTTTCAAAAGTGTACTCAAATTCAGCATTTAAGATCGAGTAGAAAACTTCACAAAATAAAAAAGTTGACACTTGAAATTAAATTAACAAATTAAAATATATCCATCACAAATTAAGCATATTGTACGAAAGCATTTGCACATTTTATGTATTTTAAAAGTTTGTAACGAGCGAGTGGCAACGCTGAAATTAAGAGTTCAGTTTTTTTGGAATGTAAATAAAAAGCTTCTTAGTGCTGTTATGAAGTTAAAAGTCTTTATTCATTAGATATTTTCATATGTTTAGCATTTTAATTATATTAATTAACTTTTCATGGAAATTTAAGTGTGTTGTGACAGAAGTTTGTATAGCCTACAGAGTTTTTTAAATCGAACTTCGAACACATATGTTGAAAAAAATTGTGTAAAGTGAAGCAATAATAAAAAAAAAATCTTGATATTTGAAGTAACACAACAGAACTTTGGTAATGTCGAATCAAATTCCGTGAAGACACATATAATTAAAAATAAAGTATATAAACAAGAAACACCCAAAAACGTATTTAAATGTATGGATGACTCTGCAAAATGATTAAATTCTTTTTATTGTGTTTCATCACCCCCAAAATACGAAGTTTCATGAACAATTCCAGCAGTATAAAACTGAAGTTGCCAACCAAGCAAAAACAGTTTTCTCAATCATTCCTGATTTTCCGAAGTCAAACGTTCCGTGGTACGACTGTACATCTAGTGCATTTATATATGTGCATCTAGTACGTTGTATCGAGTCACGTCCTACGATCACTAGTACAGTCTCGCTCCGATTAATTGGTGGATGGATAACGCCATTTTAAGCTGGTTCCATCGAATCAGCAAACCAATATAGACGAATTGACCACTAAGCTTATCTAAAACATGTTAACAATTTGACATCACAGCTGCCATTTTGTCGGAGCCGAACTATAACTAGAATACCAAAGCTGGGTTTTTATTGTTTGTTTTAAGGTATTTTAACGTCACAACCTTTTATAACATCAGTGATTATCCCATTCAAATGGGAAGCTAAACATTCTTTATACGTTAAAATTCATTTAAAAAACTTTACTGAATTTTTAATATCTAGGCTTCAAAGTTCAAATTTTAATGTTAAATAGTACACTGTGTGTCTAAAAAAGGTACTTAAAAATGAGTAAACATAATCAAATATAATTGTATCGTAAACGAGTGTATGTCATACTCAAATGCAAGTAAGCGTACTGTCTCAAAAAATAGCAATATGATATTTAATATTGCTATTCTCGGCTTCTGTTCAAGCGATGCTAATGAAATCTGACAAAATTAAAATAGTACTTCAGACGATGGTTTTCCACATTATTTGTTGTCGATTGCTTAAATACCAACCGAATTATTACTATTTAATTATCTTACTTCCCATTCTTTCGGCACACATTTTTTAGAATTTCTTCTGTTTATAACTTCTTTATGTCGTCCTGATATTTTAACGGATACAGCATTGGACTGCGGTGCTGAAGATCTGTGTTCGATTCCAGATAAAATTTGATTGTAATTGTCGTTATTTATTGAAAGTAAATTTATGAAGACAGCCTATATAGGCCAGTATATCGTCGCCGCAGAGCAACAGTAAGACATCTAAATAAAAAACGAAAATGAGTTTTCGGTCTTGCTAATATTACCAAATGTGCCTTTATTTAGTGAAACACTCGGACATTTTTATGTCTTCTTTGAAATCCCTGAACCTTATATATTCAGCATTGGAAAAACAGCAAATTTTAAAATCAAATTTATAGGCAACTCTGTTTTTTGCTCATACCCTACTGTTGCTCTGAGGCGACGATATACTCATTGTACTCACTTTTGAGTACATGTCTTTTTCAAAATTGAAACTCATGCATTTGTAACTATGATAAGCATCGAATGCATAATAAAAAATGAATGCATTTTACTTATTTTCCAGTACCTATTTTTAACAGTGTACATATATAAAATATTTCAAGTCCAATATGCAGAAGAAGTAAATTATTTACGGCAGACCGATATATTCTTTGTTTTATTGTTAAAGACGACGACAAGTACCGTGAGAAGAACATCAGTACATTCGATTACCACAACACCACTTGATTTAACGCCCTACCACTTCCCAAACAAACGAACGCCCTCCCCCCTTAAGGGGCAGTGAAGTGAAGTGGGTATCATGATGGAGAAATAGCCCCCCCCCCAATAAGAGCAATTACCCCCTCCCCTCTATCAAAAGAGAGAGGGAGTTGAGGCGCAAAGAGCTGCTTCCACCCCTCCAAATTACACCACGGGGAAGTGGATCTGTATTCAATTTGTTATCCAGGATTCGGGATGATAGTTGGCGGGAGTTGTGTGTGAAAGAACGCAGGGATCATATCAATTAGGACTTGTTTTTGCGGAGCCTTTATAAATATTTATAATATCTTAATAAATAAGGACTATAAACCCTTAAATGCAATGTTAAAAATAAGTAAAATGTACTCATTTTTGAGTACATTCGATGCTTATCATAGCTTCGAATACATTAGATTCATTTTCAGTGGCGGCCCGCAGTCGAAAATGTTAGTGCAGCCGAAATCACGTGAATCTCCCCCCCCCCACCCCCCCCTCTATTTTCCAAAAACCATACATGAACGGAAATTCTTTATTATTCACTACTCAAACCAAAGTTTCCTTTCAATTTTTACGAAATGATAACATGCGAAAAAATAGAAAACACTTACTTATTTTTTGAAAATTAAAGCAGTCCTGCTTTCTTTTAAACCTGCAGATCGGTGAATTTTAATATTAACTTACATAACGAAACAACAGCAGGACCATGTCCTGAAACAACAGCACACAGTAAATGTATCATGACAACCATTTCCGTGTGAGATATTCTCGTAAGTTCTCGTTTCATCCACGAGCCAATCAGCATATCGAACCTCATCAAGTACAGCCAAAACAAGAAAATCCAGTTCGGCTGTACCTTCTCCCAAATGCAGTGCATGAGCATGGGGGGGGGGGGGAATCTCCATACTACGTAGATATTGCAATGGCAACGATGCTGCCGATTTCGAATTTCGCTTTGTAGCAGCAGTTTTGATTGAATGGAGTTTTTTCCCTCCTGAATTGTGCATTACGGTAACATGCTTGCTATTTATCGGAGATTTTGTTTACTACCGTAGAAGTTTCATTTTCAATTCTAATCTTCATTTAAGAAAATTAGTAAAATATCTGATTTTAGTTTTAAAATACACTAATTTAGGTGCAGCTCGGCTGTACTTGCTGTAGTGGGCGAGCCGCCACTGTTCATTTTTGAAAAAGACATGTGCTTAAAATGAGTACAATGAGTAAAAATGAATAAAAAGAGCACGAGTAAGCCTACATAGACTACCTTCATAAATCACTTTCAATAAATATCAGCAATTACAACAAGACTTATCAGGAATCGAACTCAGATCCTAAGGCACCGCAGTCCAGTTCCTTATCCGTTGACTAACAGGGCGACGTGAAAAAGTTTTAAACAAATTACTTGTTAAAAAGGTGTGCCAAAAGAATGGAAAGTAAGATAATTGAGTTGTAATAACTCAGTTTCTATTTAAGCAATCCATATCCAATAATGTGGAAAACCATCGTCTGAACAACCATTTTAAGTTTGTCAGGTCGCTTTGTTAAGATGGTTTGAACAGAAGCCGAGATTAGCAATATTAAATCTCACTGCTTATTTTTGTGAAATTACGATTACTTAAATTTGAGTACGTCGTCGCTCACTTACGATGCAATTGTACTCAAAGAAAAACAAGTAGGTTCAAGTACTCATTTTTAAGTACCGTTTTTTACAATGTATAGGGAAAAAAAGAGTAAGGTCCACTTTTCGAAGAAATAAAAATCTCAACAATCTAACAACTGGGCTGTATTTTCATTGTATCAAATTGTGAAACAGAAATACAAAAATTATAATCCGAGCAAAATAACCCACGTTAAAACATCAGAGTTGAGTGTTTACCGAGTAATCACTAACCATGGACAGTCATCATTCTTCCCATGGACTCTTCAGATACCATAGCCTTTGTGTGCAAAAAAAGAATATTCCTTACTTTGAAAAGTAAGGCAAGAAAAAGAAATGTTAAAGATGTTTTTTTTCGATGCGAATAGGAAATCTTTCTCCTCTAAGCTCAAGTCGGGCTGACAAGTGTCCTAAACGAGCTTACTGTCAGATTTCCAGTTCGCATTCGGCGTCCGTAGGAGTAAATCCCAGGTAAAAACGAATCTTAGGATTTGTAACAAGAAGGAGACCGTTTTTTATATTTCTTTTCTTCTGTGGTGCATTCAAATTGATGAGATTACTTGGGGAGAAATCACAAATAAAATGGCTCCGGGTCCTGATGTTAACAATTCAAATTTGGTGCTATTCTTCTTGAAAATAAACAAGTTAGGTTGGAAATTCTCTTGGGTTTCTTTTAAAATATTTAAAAGTGTTTTTTTCGTATAAAGGGTTTTTTTATAGACTTTCTTTAACAAGTTTTTTAATCATAAAATCGATGCTTTGCGACAAAATGGCCTTTTAATGTTTAGTGATAAACATATAAATTAATATTAATATACAAAGGCAACGTTAAAACAACGCAATAAAAATACATAACATCTGAATACATTTCGGAGCCCCAGTTGATCACTTGGTAAGGCGTTCAGCTACTAATCAGAGGATTGGTGGTTCGAATCCGTGAAATGGACTTGACATAGAAAAGTAAAAAAGTAGTGATCTTGCGATCGAAGGGTTGCCAGCTTCGCTACAAAAATACTAGAAAGTCGACCAGAATATCCAACAAATTATACTGGCGTGTATACGGGACTGATGGACGATAAATCTGATCGGGGTCCAAAGTCCCGACGTTTATTGAAGGCGTTGGGTGCCAGTTCAGGTGTTTCCTCGTCATCTGACCATGGTTCTAAAATAACGAGGTGAATGTGTGTATGAATGTGTGTGTGAATGTGTATGTGTTCCCGGGTCTTTCCTTCGAGATTGACCCCGAACCGTCGCCAATAGCCGACTGTGCAGCTCTAGTGCGACGTTTTTTAACAAAACCAAACCAAACCAAACCAAACCTGAACACATTTCGGGAGATACAGCTCCCTTCATCAGCATAAATGAAAATGTCTGTGTGCACAACACAAAGAAAATAAACCCAGAATTAAAAATGTTGCCAAACTTCAAAAACGATCTGAATCGGTTACACACATTTAATTTGTAAACTCAAATCTCCAGTCGAACTTGACTTCCTGGAGGCGTTTCACATTTTTAGGAATATTGATTCGACATGGTGATACTTATTATATCCCGAAACCTATTCTATCATGATATCTATTATATGGTGATACCTATTTTATTTTGATTCTTATTATATCGTGATACCTACAATATAATAATACCTATTATATGGTGATACTTATTATATCCTGATACTAATTTTATCCTGATACCTAATTTATCCTGATACCTAATTTATCCTGATACATATTTTATCTTGATACCTATTATATAGTAATGCCTATTCTATACTAATACCTAATATGTGGTGATACTTATTTAATCTTGATACCTATGATACCGTGATACCTACTATATACTAATACCTATTATATGGTGATACTTATTATATCCTGATACTAAGTTTATCCTGATACCTAATTTATCCTGATAAATATTTTATCTTGATATTTATTAGACCGTAATGCCTATTCTATACTAATACCTAATATATGGTGATACCTATTTTATCTTGATACCTATTATATTGTGATACCTACTATATACTAATACCTATTGTATGGTGATACTTATTATATCCTGATACTAATTTTATCCTGATACTTAATTTATCCTGATACCAATTTTATCCTGATACCTAATTTATCCTGATACCTATTTTATCCAGATAAATATTTTATCTTGATATTTATTATATCGTAATGCCTATTCTATACTAATACCTAATATGTGATGATACCTATTTAATCTTGATACCTATGATACCGTGATACCTACTATATACTAATACCTATTATATGGTGATACTTATTATATCCTGATACTAAGTTTATCCTGATACCTAATTTATCCTGATAAATATTTTATCTTGATATTTATTGTATCGTAATGCCTATTCTATACTAATACCTGAAATATGGTGATACCTAATTTTGCTAATACCTATTTTATCCCATTTATCCTGATTATATCCTAATACTTGATTTTAAAGACGTTTCACGTCAAGAAACTTAAAATAATTTTATACCATATATTTCTATTGAAAATAATATAAGTACATTTATCTTATTTTTAAGTATTAATCTTTTATTATTAAGTATCTTTGTGTTGAAATTGATTATGAACAAAGCACATAAACGTTATTTATTTTCATATAAACATACATTTTTTTAAAACAATAATAACTTCAAATATTTTTTTAAAAATTTAAATTTACCTCTTAAACACTCCAAGGTGTTTCCTCGTCATCTGACCATGGTTCTAAAATAACGAGGTGCATGTATGAATGTGTGTGTGAATGTGTATGTGCTCCCGGGTCTTTCCTTCGAGATAGACCCCGAACCGTCTCCAATAGCCCACTGTGCAGCTCTAGTGCGACGTTAATTAACCAAACCAAACCAAACTTAAACACTCCACTTACCGCTAATTCAAACGCAATGGAACTAAGCCTGTTGTATACATTTTACGTGCCATGCCGTTGCCACGGCAACCAGTGAATCACGTGCGAGACCACCTAATTGGTTACACATTATCAAGAGAGATGGGGGGGGGGGGAGTATTATCTACTCCCACAGTGAGAGGCTCTTGACAGTTGTTTTATAGCGGACGTTATGGCCGCAATGGATTGAATCGCTCTGATGCTAATTCCTTTGAAATCCGAGAGTGGCAGTTTATTATTTTGTATGGGGGGTGGCTGTGTCACTGGCGTAGCGTAGCCCCGGTGTGGCAGACGATAAATCTGGTTGTCGAGGCAGAGAGAGTGCCTAGTTCGAGGATATGGAATATGGAGGGTTTTTTAGTTGATGACTGTGATTGTAACGGAAGTTTTTTTTGGTAGTGAGGGTTTTCCCGATTTTGTTCATTGAGTGTTTATGTTGTTCCACAACTTGGGACTTTATTTAATCTTTTATGATGTATAATGTATTTAATCAGGGATGGTTAAATGACTTTTTGGTATAACAAGCAATTGTGATTTTGGCGTCCCAATTTTCATTAAATCAATTTTTAAGGCGAATTTGCAATCTGGGTTTTTTATAATACCGGAATTTTCTAACTTTTTCAATTAAACGTATATTATTTTCACTCACCTGACGTATTCCATACTTTTGGAGAAATCACTAACCTGCAGTATCAAGAATGCTTTTCCGGATAATAAATAAAATTCCACTTCTCTAACGCAATTTATAGATATGAATAGTATAATGAACTAATACTAAAAAAATCAATTTACATGTAAAATATAATTTAATTAAAAAATATATAAATCAGAAATTATTAATATATTTAACACATGTTTACAACTGAAATCGTTTAAATTTCTCTTTATTAAGGCACATTTGGTGTTCTCTTAAGTTCTGCGCCTCAAGCAGAAGCTTGTGTTGCTTGGCCTTTAACCCTTTATATCATGGAAAAAACGATGATGGTCCATACGAAGTGATTTTTCAGAAAACGCAATGCAAAGTTCTATGTCTTATGCTCTTTATGACGTGAATGCGTTTTTAAACATCGTGTAGAAGAAAATGAACAACCAGGTTGGCTATTAATAAATTCCCCAATCTGATCTTTGAATTACCTAAGCAAAAAATGTTTTAAAAGGAAGAACGTACTCTGGCCTGTTTAATCACTGTCATGAGTTCTACAATTCATTTAACTATTTGACAGCTAAAACCATTTGTGTGAAAATTGCGTGGAGTGGAAAGTGACGATTTATACTAAAGTTCAATTGTGGCATAAAAAACTTAAACAGGTTGAAATAGAATTTAAAGACGAACAAAATTATACCAGAGCGTCTCAACTTAGGACTTTGAAGGAGAAATCTAGAGCTTACAGAAGACGCAAAAAGGAGCAGACAGAGCAATCGCCAATAGAATTTATTCATATAACAAACCTTACTGTTCATTGTGTAATGTGCTTACCCGATTTTTTGACGTCTATTATCGTTCTTATTGTTTTACAACTTGGTACAGTAAAAGTAAAATATTGTAGCTAGCATATTTCAGTGAAATATCTATTTTAACAGAATGTGAACTCTCATCGTTTACCCTCTAGACCAATGGTTCCCAACCTCCATTATGGCTACGGACCACCAAATTAAAAGTTACACAAAGCGCGGACCACCACTTTCTAATGGTATTAAATAAAATGGCCAAATGTTTTTTTGGCTCTAAATACAATTCAAATATTAAATATTATATGCTCGAAAATTCATTTATTAATAAAAACTTGATTGTATTTAACATAAATTATTTTAATTACTTATACACCATTAGAAATAGGAAATAGGCCTTCATAAATCACTTTCTATAAATAGCAACAATTACAACCAAGACTTATCAGGAATCGAACCCAGATCTTGAGGCACCGCAGTCCAGCGCTTTATCCGTTGTACTTCCAGGGCGACGTGAAGAAGTTATAAACATTAGAAATGTTAAAAAGGTGTGCCAAAAGAATACGAAGTAAGATATTTGAGTTTCAATAACTCAGTTTCCATTTAAGCAATCGATATCAAATAACATGGGAAACCATCTTCTGAACACCTATTTTAAATTTGTCAGGTCGCTTTGTTAAGATGGCTTGAACAGAAACTAAGATTAGCAATATTAAATCACACTGCTCATTTTTGAGAAAGTACGATTACTGAAAATTGAGTATGTCATCGCTGGCAGTTGTACTCAAAGAAAAACGAGTATGTTCAAGTATTCATTTTTAAGTACCTTTTTTTACAGTGTATTAATAATGTGAAATTACTTGTCATACCTAAAGTAATAAAGATGATATTTGAGTTTATATTTCTTTTACCAATTGCGAAATTTTATAGTAGAAGTCCAACAAGACGTCCATAAAAGAAGGAAGAAACGGAAATTTATTACTTCCATCATTTAAAGTAAAGGGCCTACATAAGATTACGATGTACCGAGGCTGATCGGACGATGACCATCGGCCACGAGGTCCGACCAGTTTTACTTTCACCGGAAAAAGTGAACAAGAATGTTCACTTTTTCTGTCCAAGTAACCCCAATTAACTGTACTCTGGGTCTACTGAGTTAATTACAAAAAATCAAAATTGTCAATTTATTCTAAAGTGTTGAAATATTGATTTCGATATTTAAATAAATAAAGACGCCGTTTGTTTATCAAGTCTACACACTACTAACTGTAACAAAGTTACATATTTGTAATCAGTAAATCCAACCCAAAGTTAAATAAAATGCAACGATTTTAATAATGTTATGAGGAAAAACGATTTCCCATAGACCTTTGTGAGAAAACAATAAAACATCAGGAAGACTAAATGATCATTTCTATATGGAAATATACTGGGTAACAAATAAAATTGAGCTTCGAAACTTTAAATTTAATTCATTAGCAAACGAAAAAAAATGACTAAATCTTTCCTTTCGTTTTCCAACAAAACATTTTAAAGTAATTAGTGGAAAAAACTAATCCTCGAATTGAACAATTCCACAAGAATTCTGAAAGAAAAGTCTACCTTGTTTTTCTGAGGTGAATGCAACTTAAAATTTGCTGACGTATTGCTTAATTAAGGAAAAATAACGAACATGACAAAAATAAATCACGAACTTCAAATTTGTAAAAAAAAAATTTATTAAGCTTTCAAAACATTCGCAAAAGAAATGGCATCTATAGGATTATTTTGTTCCTTCTTTCGAAAGCAGGAGAATATTTTTTGCTGCATTCTTTTTTCGAAACTCTTCTTTAAATTTTATTTCGATGGCGGTTTTATAAATCTATCTGTAACTGTAACTGTCAATTAGGGAAGAGCGGGGAAGCTCTCCGATTGGATGAAAAACGAAGCAGCAGCAAAAGGGGGAAGGAAGATAATAAACAAAACAAAAAAAAATCAAATTAAGATGTTCGAAATTAATAAAAAAGTATTCTTTCTTTCATAGGAGAGCAGTGTTTTCTCTCATTAAATTTGCGTAAATAAATTAAAAATTATTCTGCAGCCTGGTATCCGTCCCATGAATCTGTGTCATAATTTGATTCCGGAATATTAAGAATCTTATTTTAAATTAATTAATTGCCAAAGTAAAATGTTTTTAATAAAGTGAGAATGCGCTCTTTTCTTCAAAAATGACGGTATTTATAAAAGCATCACTTGCTTTGTAATTTAAATTTATGAATTGCTAGTAATTAGCGATTTTTTTTTATTATTGATTGATTTAAATTCAAAAGTATACATGTGTGCATGCGACGTGAAAATCTCAATAGTAAAAAAGTTTTAATATTTTCATTATTATTATTTTTATTTAATTTTTTTTTATTTTAGTAATTTAGATACAATTTTTATTTTTACCTATTCTTATTTTCTAATTTCTGGGGTTGCCTATTGTTGGAATAACGTAACTCAAATAAATATGAATAATACATTAAAGGTTATTCAATACAAACTCGTAAAATTATCTTCAAAACGAATTTATTGAGTTGATTTTTTTATTTTTGTTCTATGCCCTTTTAGAAAATAAATAAAAACCTTAAAATAGATTTTAAGAATTTATTCTTTAACTATAATACGCTTCACTAATAATACGTTATGAACGAAAAACTAGGGTAATAAAAGTTGTTAGAATTCGAACATTAAATAAAAAACTGGTTTTTGCATTTGTATTATGTATATGACATGTAATATAAAATCATTCAGTTTAAAACAAAAATAGAAAAAAAGTACTTAAACAATACCATTGGAATGTTAAACTATAAAAAAGAATATTCAAAATTTGTGGAAGCTTTTTAAAAAAAGTAAATAGCACACATATTTTTTTAAAATATTTCTTGAAATATGTTAAATTTAACGTGTATAATATAAAAAAAAAATAATATTAATTTTAATTCTTAAAACTAAGTATTTTTTATTTTCTTCACAAAGTTTTTTTTTATTACCTGGCCCACGTTTAGTAAAAAATGGATAAATATGAAACATACTTTCAACAAATGTCATGTATAATGAACTAAAATATTTTGTTTTGAGAGGATAAAATTTTTTAAACTAAATATAATGTGATTTACTTAAAATTTGAGTTCACTCTAAAATAGAAGAGGCAAAAAATACTGATATTATTATAAACTTGATAATATAAATTATTTTAAATTTAATTTTGTTTTATTTGCTTTATTTTGTAAAAAATTTAACTTAGTCAATTTTAGTTAATTGTTATGTTGTCAAACACAAAATTAATTTTTAATGTGAATATACTAATTACAGCTGCACATTTTTCATTTCAAAAATATCAAAATCATAATTTATTTAGCAAATACTTCCTTACAGTCAATCTGTAGTTGATTGTTATTAGTTGTAAATGTATTAAACAGCAATCGATGCCTGTCAACTAGAGTCTCCCGGCCACTGGAGGAGCAACCCTCCAGCGGAAAAGGGAGCAGCGAACGATGCCTGTCAACTAGAGTCTCCCGGCCACTGGAGGAGCAACCCTCCAGCGGAAAAGGGAGCAGCGAACGATGCCTGTCAACTAGAGTCTCCCGGCCACTGGAGGAGCAACCCTCCAGCGGAAAAGGGAGCAGCTAACGATGCCTGTCAACTAGAGTCTCCCGGCCACTGGAGGAGCAACCCTCCAGCGGAAAAGGGAGCAGCGACCGATGCCTGTCAACTAGAGTCTCCCGGCCACTGGAGGAGCAACCCTCCAGCGGAAAAGGGAGCAGCGAACGATGCCTGTCAACTAGAGTCTCCCGGCCACTGGAGGAGCAACCCTCCAGCGGAAAAGGGAGCAGCGAACGATGCCTGTCAACTAGAGTCTCCCCGCCACTGGAGGAGCAACCCTCCAGCGAAAAAGGGAGCAGCGAACGATGCCTGTCAACTAGAGTCTCCCGGCCACTGGAGGAGCAACCCTCCAGCGGAAAAGGGAGCAGCGAACGATGCCTGTCAACTAGAGTCTCCCGGCCACTGGAGGAGCAACCCTCCAGCGGAAAAGGGAGCAGCGAACGATGCCTGTCAACTAGAGTCTCCCGGCCACTGGAGGAGCAACCCTCCAGCGGAAAAGGGAGCAGCGAACGATGCCTGTCAACTAGAGTCTCCCGGCCACTGGAGGAGCAACCCTCCAGCGGAAAAGGGAGCAGCGAACGATGCCTGTCAACTAGAGTCTCCCGGCCACTGGAGGAGCAACCCTCCAGCGGAAAAGGGAGCAGCGAACGATGCCTGTCAACTAGAGTCTCCCGGCCACTGGAGGAGCAACCCTCCAGCGGAAAAGGGAGCAGCGAACGATGCCTGTCAACTAGAGTCTCCCGGCCACTGGAGGAGCAACCCTCCAGCGGAAAAGGGAGCAGAGAACGATGCCTGTCAACTAGAGTCTCCCGGCCACTGGAGGAGCAACCCTCCAGCGGAAAAGGGAGCAGCGAACGATGCCTGTCAACTAGAGTCTCCCGGCCACTGGAGGAGCAACCCTCCAGCGGAAAAGGGAGCAGCGAACGATGCCTGTCAACTAGAGTCTCCCGGCCACTGGAGGAGCAACCCTCCAGCGGAAAAGGGAGCAGCGACCGATGCCTGTCAACTAGAGTCTCCCGGCCACTGGAGGAGCAACCCTCCAGCGGAAAAGGGAGCAGCGACCGATGCCTGTCAACTAGAGTCTCCCGGCCACTGGAGGAGCAACCCTCCAGCGGAAAAGGGAGCAGCAACGATGCCTGTCAACTAGAGTCTCCCGGCCACTGGAGGAGCAACCCTCCAGCGGAAAAGGGAGCAGCGAACGATGCCTGTCAACTAGAGTCTCCCGGCCACTGGAGGAGCAAACCTCCAGCGGAAAAGGGAGCAGCGAACGATGCCTGTCAACTAGAGTCTCCGGCCACTGGAGGAGCAACCCTCCAGCGGAAAAGGGAGCAGCGAACGATGCCTGTCAACTAGAGTCTCCCGGCCACTGGAGGAGCAACCCTCCAGCGGAAAAGGGAGCAGCGAACGATGCCTGTCAACTAGAGTCTCCCGGCCACTGGAGGAGCAACCCTCCAGCGGAAAAGGGAGCAGCGAACGATGCCTGTCAACTAGAGTCTCCCGGCCACTGGAGGAGCAACCCTCCAGCGGAAAAGGGAGCAGCGAACGATGCCTGTCAACTAGAGTCTCCCGGCCACTGGAAGAGCAACCCTCCAGCGGAAAAGGGAGCAGCGAACGATGCCTGTCAACTAGAGTCTCCCGGCCACTGGAAGAGCAACCCTCCAGCGGAAAAGGGAGCAGCGAACGATGCCTGTCAACTAGAGTCTCCCGGCCACTGGAGGAGCAACCCTCCAGCGGAAAAGGGAGCAGCGAACGATGCCTGTCAACTAGAGTCTCCCGGCCACTGGAGGAGCAACCCTCCAGCGGAAAAGGGAGCAGCGAACGATGCCTGTCAACTAGAGTCTCCCGGCCACTGGAGGAGCAACCCTCCAGCGGAAAAGGGAGCAGCGAACGATGCCTGTCAACTAGAGTCTCCCGGCCACTGGAGGAGCAACCCTCCAGCGGAAAAGGGAGCAGCGAACGATGCCTGTCAACTAGAGTCTCCCGGCCACTGGAAGAGCAACCCTCCAGCGGAAAAGGGAGCAGCGAACGATGCCTGTCAACTAGAGTCTCCCGGCCACTGGAAGAGCAACCCTCCAGCGGAAAAGGGAGCAGCGAACGATGCCTGTCAACTAGAGTCTCCCGGCCACTGGAGGAGCAACCCTCCAGCGGAAAAGGGAGCAGCGAACGATGCCTGTCAACTAGAGTCTCCCGGCCACTGGAGGAGCAACCCTCCAGCGGAAAAGGGAGCAGCGAACGATGCCTGTCAACTAGAGTGAGTCACCCGGCCACTGGAGGAGCAACCCTCCAGCGGAAAAGGGAGCAGCGAACGATGCCTGTCAACTAGAGTCTCCCGGCCACTGGAGGAGCAACCCTCCAGCGGAAAAGGGAGCAGCGAACGATGCCTGTCAACTAGAGTCTCCCGGCCACTGGAGGAGCAACCCTCCAGCGGAAAAGGGAGCAGCGAACGATGCCTGTCAACTAGAGTCTCCCGGCCACTGGGGGAGCAACCCTCCAGCGGAAAAGGGAGCAGCGACCGATGCCTGTCAACTAGAGTCTCCCGCCACTGGAGGAGCAACCCTCCAGCGGAAAAGGGAGCAGCGACCGATGCCTGTCAACTAGAGTCTCCCGGCCACTTGGAGGAGCAACCCTCCAGCGGAAAAGGGAGCAGCGACCGATGCCTGTCAACTAGAGTCTCCCGGCCACTGGAGGAGCAACCCTCCAGCGGAAAAGGGAGCAGCGAACGATGCCTGTCAACTAGAGTCTCCCGGCCACTGGAGGAGCAACCCTCCAGCGGAAAAGGGAGCAGCGAACGATGCCTGTCAACTAGTGTCTCCCGGCCACTGGAGGAGCAACCCTCCAGCGGAAAAGGGAGCAGCGAACGATGCCTGTCAACTAGAGTCTCCCGGCCACTGGAGGAGCAACCCTCCAGCGGAAAAGGGAGCAGCGAACGATGCCTGTCAACTAGAGTCTCCCGGCCACTGGAGGAGCAACCCTCCAGCGGAAAAGGGAGCAGCGAACGATGCCTGTCAACTAGAGTCTCCCGGCCACTGGAGGAGCAACCCTCCAGCGGAAAAGGGAGCAGCGAACGATGCCTGTCAACTAGAGTCTCCCGGCCACTGGAGGAGCAACCCTCCAGCGGAAAAGGGAGCAGCGAACGATGCCTGTCAACTAGAGTCTCCCGGCCACTGGAGGAGCAACCCTCCAGCGGAAAAGGGAGCAGCGAACGATGCCTGTCAACTAGAGTCTCCCGGCCACTGGAGGAGCAACCCTCCAGCGGAAAAGGGAGCAGCGAACGATGCCTGTCAACTAGAGTCTCCCGGCCACTGGAGGAGCAACCCTCCAGCGGAAAAGGGAGCAGCGAACGATGCCTGTCAACTAGAGTCTCCCGGCCACTGGAGGAGCAACCCTCCAGCGGAAAAGGGAGCAGCGAACGATGCCTGTCAACTAGAGTCTCCCGGCCACTGGAAGAGCAACCCTCCAGCGGAAAAGGGAGCAGCGAACGATGCCTGTCAACTAGAGTGAGTCTCCCGGCCACTGGAGGAGCAACCCTCCAGCGGAAAAGGGAGCAGCGAACGATGCCTGTCAACTAGAGTGAGTCTCCCGGCCACTGGAGGAGCAACCCTCCAGCGAAAAGGGAGCAGCGAACGATGCCTGTCAACTAGAGTCTCCCGGCCACTGGAGGAGCAACCCTCCAGCGGAAAAGGGAGCAGCGAACGATGCCTGTCAACTAGAGTCTCCCGGCCACTGGAGGAGCAACCCTCCAGCGGAAAAGGGAGCAGCGAACGATGCCTGTCAACTAGAGTCTCCCGGCCACTGGAGGAGCAACCCTCCAGCGGAAAAGGGAGCAGCGAACGATGCCTGTCAACTAGAGTCTCCCGGCCACTGGAGGAGCAACCCTCCAGCGGAAAAGGGAGCAGCGAACGATGCCTGTCAACTAGAGTCTCCCGGCCACTGGAGGAGCAACCCTCCAGCGGAAAAGGGAGCAGCGAACGATGCCTGTCAACTAGAGTCTCCCGGCCACTGGAGGAGCAACCCTCCAGCGGAAAAGGGAGCAGCGAACGATGCCTGTCAACTAGAGTCTCCCGGCCACTGGAGGAGCAACCCTCCAGCGGAAAAGGGAGCAGCGAACGATGCCTGTCAACTAGAGTCTCCCGGCCACTGGAGGAGCAACCCTCCAGCGGAAAAGGGAGCAGCGAACGATGCCTGTCAACTAGAGTCTCCCGGCCACTGGAGGAGCAACCCTCCAGCGGAAAAGGGAGCAGAGAACGATGCCTGTCAACTAGAGTCTCCCGGCCACTGGAGGAGCAACCCTCCAGCGGAAAAGGGAGCAGCGAACGATGCCTGTCAACTAGAGTCTCCCGGCCACTGGAGGAGCAACCCTCCAGCGGAAAAGGGAGCAGCGAACGATGCCTGTCAACTAGAGTCTCCCGGCCACTGGGGGAGCAACCCTCCAGCGGAAAAGGGAGCAGCGACCGATGCCTGTCAACTAGAGTCTCCCGGCCACTGGAGGAGCAACCCTCCAGCGGAAAAGGGAGCAGCGAACGATGCCTGTCAACTAGAGTCTCCCGGCCACTGGAGGAGCAACCCTCCAGCGGAAAAGGGAGCAGCGAACGATGCCTGTCAACTAGAGTCTCCCGGCCACTGGAGGAGCAACCCTCCAGCGGAAAAGGGAGCAGCGAACGATGCCTGTCAACTAGAGTCTCCCGGCCACTGGAGGAGCAAACCTCCAGCGGAAAAGGGAGCAGCGAACGATGCCTGTCAACTAGAGTCTCCCGGCCACTGGAGGAGCAACCCTCCAGCGGAAAAGGGAGCTGCGAACGATGCCTGTCAACTAGAGTCTCCCCGGCCACTGGAGGAGCAACCCTCCAGCGGAAAAGGGAGCAGCGAACGATGCCTGTCAACTAGAGTCTCCCGGCCACTGGAGGAGCAACCCTCCAGCGGAAAAGGGAGCAGCGAACGATGCCTGTCAACTAGAGTCTCCCGGCCACTGGAGGAGCAACCCTCCAGCGGAAAAGGGAGCAGCGAACGATGCCTGTCAACTAGAGTCTCCCGGCCACTGGAGAGCAACCCTCCAGCGGAAAAGGGAGCAGCGAACGATGCCTGTCAACTAGAGTCTCCCGGCCACTGGAGGAGCAACCCTCCAGCGGAAAAGGGAGCAGCGAACGATGCCTGTCAACTAGAGTGAGTCACCCGGCCACTGGAGGAGCAACCCTCCAGCGGAAAAGGGAGCAGCGAACGATGCCTGTCAACTAGAGTGAGTCACCCGGCCACTGGAGGAGCAACCCTCCAGCGGAAAAGGGAGCAGCGAACGATGCCTGTCAACTAGAGTCTCCCGGCCACTGGAGGAGCAACCCTCCAGCGGAAAAGGGAGCAGCGAACGATGCCTGTCAACTAGAGTCTCCCGGCCACTGGAGGAGCAACCCTCCAGCGGAAAAGGGAGCAGCGAACGATGCCTGTCAACTAGAGTCTCCCGGCCACTGGGGGAGCAACCCTCCAGCGGAAAAGGGAGCAGCGAACGATGCCTGTCAACTAGAGTCTCCCGGCCACTGGGGGAGCAACCCTCCAGCGGAAAAGGGAGCAGCGAACGATGCCTGTCAACTAGAGTCTCCCGGCCACTGGAGGAGCAACCCTCCAGCGGAAAAGGGAGCAGCGAACGATGCCTGTCAACTAGAGTCTCCCGGCCACTGGAGGAGCAACCCTCCAGCGGAAAAGGGAGCAGCGAACGATGCCTGTCAACTAGAGTCTCCCGGCCACTGGAGGAGCAACCCTCCAGCGGAAAAGGGAGCAGCGAACGATGCCTGTCAACTAGAGTCTCCCGGCCACTGGAGGAGCAACCCTCCAGCGGAAAAGGGAGCAGCGAACGATGCCTGTCAACTAGAGTCTCCCGGCCACTGGAGGAGCAACCCTCCAGCGGAAAAGGGAGCAGCGAACGATGCCTGTCAACTAGAGTCTCCCGGCCACTGGAGGAGCAACCCTCCAGCGGAAAAGGGAGCAGCGAACGATGCCTGTCAACTAGAGTCTCCCGGCCACTGGAGGAGCAACCCTCCAGCGGAAAAGGGAGCAGCGAACGATGCCTGTCAACTAGAGTCTCCCGGCCACTGGAGGAGCAACCCTCCAGCGGAAAAGGGAGCAGCGAACGATGCCTGTCAACTAGAGTCTCCCGGCCACTGGAGGAGCAACCCTCCAGCGGAAAAGGGAGCAGCGAACGATGCCTGTCAACTAGAGTCTCCCGGCCACTGGAGGAGCAACCCTCCAGCGGAAAAGGGAGCAGCGAACGATGCCTGTCAACTAGAGTCTCCCGGCCACTGGAGGAGCAACCCTCCAGCGGAAAAGGGAAAGCGAACGATGCCTGTCAACTAGAGTCTCCGGCCACTGGAGGAGCAACCCTCCAGCGGAAAAGGGAAAGCGAACGATGCCTGTCAACTAGAGTCTCCCGGCCACTGGAGGAGCAACCCTCCAGCGGAAAAGGGGAGCAGCGACCGATGCCTGTCAACTAGAGTCTCCCGGCCACTGGAGGAGCAACCCTCCAGCGGAAAAGGGAGCAGCGACCGATGCCTGTCAACTAGAGTCTCCCGGCCACTGGAGGAGCAACCCTCCAGCGGAAAAGGGAGCAGCGAACGATGCCTGTCAACTAGAGTCTCCCGGCCACTGGAGGAGCAACCCTCCAGCGGAAAAGGGAGCAGCGACCGATGCCTGTCAACTAGAGTCTCCCGGCCACTGGAGGAGCAACCCTCCAGCGGAAAAGGGAGCAGCGACCGATGCCTGTCAACTAGAGTCTCCCGGCCACTGGAGGAGCAACCCTCCAGCGGAAAAGGGAGCAGCGACCGATGCCTGTCAACTAGAGTCTCCCGGCCACTGGAGGAGCAACCCTCCAGCGGAAAAGGGAGCAGCGACCGATGCCTGTCAACTAGAGTCTCCCGGCCACTGGAGGAGCAACCCTCCAGCGGAAAAGGGAGCAGCGACCGATGCCTGTCAACTAGAGTCTCCCGGCCACTGGAGGAGCAACCCTCCAGCGGAAAAGGGAGCAGCGACCGATGCCTGTCAACTAGAGTCTCCGGCCACTGGAGGAGCAACCCTCCAGCGGAAAAGGGAGCAGCGAACGATGCCTGTCAACTAGAGTCTCCCGGCCACTGGAGGAGCAACCCTCCAGCGGAAAAGGGAGCAGCGAACGATGCCTGTCAACTAGAGTCTCCCGGCCACTGGAGGAGCAACCCTCCAGCGGAAAAGGGAGCAGCGAACGATGCCTGTCAACTAGAGTCTCCCGGCCACTGGAGGAGCAACCCTCCAGCGGAAAAGGGAGCAGCGAACGTTGCCTGTCAACTAGAGTCTCCCGGCCACTGGAGGAGCAACCCTCCAGCGGAAAAGGGAGCAGCGAACGATGCCTGTCAACTAGAGTCTCCCGGCCGCTGGAGGAGCAACCCTCCAGCGGAAAAGGGAGCAGCGAACGATGCCTGTCAACTAGAGTCTCCCGGCCGCTGGAGGAGCAACCCTCCAGCGGAAAAGGGAGCAGCGACCGATGCCTGTCAACTAGAGTCTCCCGGCCGCTGGAGGAGCAACCCTCCAGCGGAAAAGGGAGCAGCGACCGATGCCTGTCAACTAGAGTCTCCCGGCCGCTGGAGGAGCAACCCTCCAGCGGAAAAGGGAGCAGCGACCGATGCCTGTCAACTAGAGTCTCCCGGCCGCTGGAGGAGCAACCCTCCAGCGGAAAAGGGAGCAGCGAACGATGCCTGTCAACTAGAGTCTCCCGGCCGCTGGAGGAGCAACCCTCCAGCGGAAAAGGGAGCAGCGAACGATGCCTGTCAACTAGAGTCTCCCGGCCGCTGGAGGAGCAACCCTCCAGCGGAAAAGGGAGCAGCGAACGATGCCTGTCAACTAGAGTCTCCCGGCCACTGGAGGAGCAACCCTCCAGCGGAAAAGGGAGCAGCGAACGATGCCTGTCAACTAGAGTCTCCCGGCCACTGGAGGAGCAACCCTCCAGCGGAAAAGGGAGCAGCGAACGATGCCTGTCAACTAGAGTCTCCCGGCCACTGGAGGAGCAACCCTCCAGCGGAAAAGGGAGCAGCGAACGATGCCTGTCAACTAGAGTCTCCCGGCCACTGGAGGAGCAACCCTCCAGCGGAAAAGGGAGCAGAGAACGATGCCTGTCAACTAGAGTCTCCCGGCCACTGGAGGAGCAACCCTCCAGCGGAAAAGGGAGCAGCGAACGATGCCTGTCAACTAGAGTCTCCCGGCCACTGGAGGAGCAACCCTCCAGCGGAAAAGGGAGCAGCGAACGATGCCTGTCAACTAGAGTCTCCCGGCCACTGGAGGAGCAACCCTCCAGCGGAAAAGGGAGCAGCGAACGATGCCTGTCAACTAGAGTCTCCCGGCCACTGGAGGAGCAACCCTCCAGCGGAAAAGGGAGCAGCGAACGATGCCTGTCAACTAGAGTCTCCCGGCCACTGGAGGAGCAACCCTCCAGCGGAAAAGGGAGCAGCGAACGATGCCTGTCAACTAGAGTCTCCCGCCACTGGAGGAGCAACCCTCCAGCGGAAAAGGGAGCAGCGAACGATGCCTGTCAACTAGAGTCTCCCGGCCACTGGAGGAGCAACCCTCCAGCGGAAAAGGGAGCAGCGAACGATGCCTGTCAACTAGAGTCTCCCGGCCACTGGAGGAGCAACCCTCCAGCGGAAAAGGGAGCAGCGAACGATGCCTGTCAACTAGAGTCTCCCGGCCACTGGAGGAGCAACCCTCCAGCGGAAAAGGGAGCAGCGAACGATGCCTGTCAACTAGAGTCTCCCGGCCACTGGAGGAGCAAACCCTCCAGCGGAAAAGGGAGCAGCGAACGATGCCTGTCAACTAGAGTCTCCCGGCCACTGGAGGAGCAACCCTCCAGCGGAAAAGGGAGCAGCGAACGATGCCTGTCAACTAGAGTCTCCCGGCCACTGGAGGAGCAACCCTCCAGCGGAAAAGGGAGCAGCGAACGATGCCTGTCAACTAGAGTCTCCCGGCCACTGGAGGAGCAACCCTCCAGCGGAAAAGGGAGCAGCGAACGATGCCTGTCAACTAGAGTCTCCCGGCCACTGGAGGAGCAACCCTCCAGCGGAAAAGGGAGCAGCGAACGATGCCTGTCAACTAGAGTCTCCCGGCCACTGGAGGAGCAACCCTCCAGCGGAAAAGGGAGCAGCGAACGATGCCTGTCAACTAGAGTCTCCCGGCCACTGGAGGAGCAACCCCTCCAGCGGAAAAGGGAGCAGCGAACGATGCCTGTCAACTAGAGTCTCCCGGCCACTGGAGGAGCAACCCTCCAGCGGAAAAGGGAGCAGCGAACGATTCATCAAACATGCGGAAAATCGTTTCAGGACAATTTGTAATTTATGTAACCCTGATAGTAACACTATGTTATTTGACAGTTTTTTAAACATATTTTAGACATAAAATGTATGTTATTCGCGTTGACTTAAACGTAGCGACTTTGTGTTCACGATTGTTCCTTCGAGAAATACCAGAGCAGCTGTGCTTGAATGGGCGAGAAGAAGGGAAGGTTTACAGCTCGCGGACCTCGGGGGTCTAGGATGTTACTCTTACATGTGACTAAATAATGTAATTTACACAGGAAAAGCTCCTATCTGTAACATAATACTTTGTGTCTTGTGCAGAGATGCCACCCTGCACAACTGATTCGCCTAAGCAAAAAAGACCTTGACTGCAAAAGGTTAAAATAATTTACCCAAATAACAAAATTGGCTTAAAAAAATATTTGTAGAAATAAAGGCTCCTAAATCTTATTCGGTTGTGTTACGAAAATTTCTTGAATCGTCCCTGTAATTAATATTTCTGGTATTAAGTCTCTTTTCAAAATATAAATAAAAAGATAAATAAATTTGTAACATTAACCAGTGACATTATCCATTTAATATAGTTTTACACAGGCACACACTCAAACCGAGTTTAAGAAAATTATTTTGGAGTCCAAAGAGTCCAAAAACATCTTAAAAACCTAACGTTAATTAACATTGTAATATTAATAGTGTCTTTATCCATTTAATTTTTTTACATATGCGCACACTGAAACCAAGTTTAAAAAAATTGTTTTAGAGCTCAAGGAATGCAAATATATTTGCAATATACCCCCACCACTAATAATTGTTATTGTACTGTATAATAGAACCGTAGTTGTAAAGAAAATGCTCGTTTTTTAGGTTATAAGTATTTTCATTTCATTGGGTGAAGTACGACTGTGTATTTAAAATTTTAATTTAGTTCAAATTAAATACACTATTAATAAAAGACTAAACTCGAACATTTTGAAACGTGGTTGGTAATGGCTCTATCTCGAAAACTGTGCTACTTAAAAACTTGACACTTGTAAATCTATTACTTACCTATAACTTCATTATGTAGACAACGAATTTTGAACTATTCTCCTTTAATTCAGTGATTGAAAGTTCATCTACACCATTTCGTAATGGAAATCTCCACAACTCCTCCAATCGATCCTATGTCCTATGTGGTCGTTTTTTCCAAATTCCTTTCAGATCCTGTTGACATGTAAAAATCGTTCAAAAATTATGTGCATTTACGATAGTGTTTACAATACT
Organism: Troglohyphantes excavatus; assembly: GCA_963932185.1. Lineage (NCBI taxonomy): Eukaryota > Metazoa > Arthropoda > Arachnida > Araneae > Linyphiidae > Troglohyphantes > Troglohyphantes excavatus. The sequence continues at coordinate 49,356,260 of OZ010677.1, read as the reverse complement.
GTAATATAATGCTTCTAAACAGATTTCGATGCTTAGAAAATTAAGAAATTAAGGTTTAGTGGAAGCCGTCCGATATTTTTGGAAAATGGCGTCGAAATGCAATGTTAGACAACAATGCAACTAATTTATTTGCGTTTCTATTATTAAATTAATATTTTAATTCACTGCTATAACAAATAAAGGTAAAGAGCTATTGTTGTGTTTAAGAAAGATTAAACACAAACAAAATTTAAACAGTCTTGTTTGTTGAATCACATTTGGGTCTCCATTATTACACTTGGAAAAGTAAAATGCGTTGTTGTAACAATGAATGTTTTCATATTGTATTAAAGGAACAATTGCTAAACACAATAAAATGACTGATAAGCATTATTTAAATACATTGTATAATAACATTCATATTCGTTTACAGAAATTTCTCTTGAAAATTGTATCGTCATAGCAACAAAGTTGGCTTAAGGTTCAAGGATGACAAACGGTCGTTTGGGGGGCAGGACAAAAGAAGGCTCTAAATTTCCTTGAAAAAGGAAAAAATGAAATTATTTTTGTTAGAAATTGCAGTCAATATTTGTTTTTCTAATATTTATATATTTTTATTATTTAATTGTAATATGTAAGTAAATCGCAAGTAAATTTAGGCTTTGTAACCCTACACTATTTCCATCCTTAGGGGGGGACCGGAGCTGGTTACGTAAGGGGTAAGAGTTGGTCATTAGTTTCTGGTTCCCGCCGGGAAATTCTCATGGGGGGGGGGGGGGATGGCAGCCCGTGGTCGAAAATGTTAGTGCGGACGAAGCCGAAATCATGTGAATCCCTCTCCACCTATTTTCCACAACCATACATGAACGGAAATTCTTTATTATTTACAACTCAAATCGAAGTTTCCTTTCAACTTTTACGAAATGATAACATGCGAAACACTCACTTATTTTTTGAAAATTAAAGCAATCCTTCTTTTTTTAAACATGCGAATCGGTCAATTTTAATATTAACTTAAATAACGAAACAACAGCACACAGGAAATTTATCACGAAAACTATTTCTGTTTAGAGAGTTCTCGGTTCTCCCACCCACCCATCCCCGCGATTCACGCACGATCCAATCAGTTTATCGAATTACCAAGTGCAGCCCAAATCAGAAAATTCATTTCGGGCTGTGCATCGCCACATATGCACTGCATTAGCATTGGGATGGAGAATCTCCATACTGCGTAGAGGTTGCCATGGCAACGATGCAGCCGATTTCGAACTTCGTTTTTTGGCTGCAGTTTTGATTGAATGGAGTTTTTCTCTTCCTGAATTATGCATTAAGGCAACAGGCTTGCTATTTATCGGAGATTTTGTTTACTTACCGTAGAAATTTCATTTTCAATTCTAATCTTCATTAAAGAAAATTAGTAAAATATCTGGATTTTAGTTTTAAAATACACTAATAAATTTATGCGCAACTCGGCTGTACTTTCTGTACCCCACGAGTTGCCAATGGGGAGGGGTTAGTCACAACTCACGTGACCTGTGTTCCAGCTCGACCCTCGACTCGTATTTCTGTGCTACTCCAGCTGTGACTGTAAAACTGTACCAGAATTGCTGTTTGTCGATATGGAAAGTAAATATGTCACATTTTAAAAATATTTCTGTGGTAAACATATTGGCAGATATTGTTAATCCGATTATCAAAGCTGTCACTTGTAATCAAGCACTTAAATTAGGTTCTTTAGGTTATTAGGTTTCTACAGTTTGAGATGCCTTGTCACCTCAGCTGCCATATTTATTCAAATATCCTGCTTGGAGTTGGTTGGCTGGTTTAAAGATAGCAGGTTGGCTAATGATTATATTCTTCTAAGATATGTTTTGATTTTCTTTTGTTTACGTTTGAAATGCCTACGTTTGCAATCTTTTGTTAGAACTATGTAAAAAATGTGCTTAAAAAGGAGTACATGGACATACTCGTTTTTCTTTGAGTACAATTACATCGTAAATGAGCAATGACGTACTCAAATTTAAGTAATCGTATTTGCTCAAAAATGAGCAGTATGATTTAATATTGCTAATATCAGCTTCTGTTTAAGACATCTTAACAAAGCGACCTGATAAACTTAAAATAGGTGTTCAGAAGATGGTTTCCCGCAACATTTGATGTCGATGGTTTAAATGGAAATTGAGTTATTACAACTCAATTATATTACTTCCCATTCTTTTGCCACGCTTTTTTAATATTACTACTGTTTAAACTTCTACACGTAGCTCTGGTAGTACAATGGATAAGGCTCTGGACTTCGGTGCGGGCGACGTCTGGTAGGCGGATTAGGTTCGATTTCCGGTAAGTCCTGGTTGTAACTGTTGAAATTTATTGAAAGTGATTTATGAAGGCAGTCTATGTAGGCAAGCAACTGCTCTTTTTATTCATTTTTGAGTACATGTCTTCTTCAAAAATGAAACTTATGTATTCGGAGCTATGATAAAAATTGAATGTAATCAAAAATGAGTACATTTTACTTATTTTTAAGTACCTATTTTTAACAGTAAAGGTTGAAATTGTAAAAGAAATTTTAAAAAGAACACAAGCAATTCAGATTAAAGAGGAACATGAAAAAAGATAGACCAAATTTTTAACAACTGTATTAACGTCCGACTTTCAATCAAAAAAAAAATAAAATCCGAAATGTATATCCTTATTAATATAATGTAAGGAAGACAAGGGATGGTTGGCAACAGTTGTCGGTATTTTATTTATGAGGGCAAGTGTAGATTAATTATAACAATTTTGTTTTCGTCCACGGATACTACATCTTTGAGGCTATTTTATGGTATTTTTTTCAATTCTGAATACCTAAAACTCAGACGATGAGTACTTGCAAGTCAACAAGTCAAGTTCGGTGTCTTATGCAGAGCAGCCACCCTACCTAACTGATTCGCCTAAGTGAAAAAAAACCTTGGTTAAAATAATTTACCCAAGTAGCAAAATTGGCTTAAAAAATTATTTGTAGAAATAATTGCGCTTATATCATATCCGAGTGAGTTACAAAAATTTCTTAAGCCGTTCTTGTAATTAACAAATCTAGTAATAAGTCTCTTTTTAAAATAAAATTAAAAAACTATTAAATTTGTAACTTTAATTTGTGCCATTGTTCATTAAAATTTGTTTTACACAGACACACTTAAACCGAGTTTTAAAAAATGGTTTTGGAGCTCAATGAATTCAAAAATATATCTTCGAAATATACCCCTCTCCCCCTTCCCCCAATAATTGTTAGTGCACTATATAACAGAACCGTAGAAGTACAGCAAATATGCTCGTTCATTAGGTTATCAGTACATAAATTTCATTACGTAAAGTATGAATGTGTATTTTAAATTTTAATTTAGTTCAAATTAAAGATACTATTACAACTCGAATATTATTAAACATGGCTGATTATGGCTCTATCTTAAAATCTGTGCTACTTAAAAACTTGACACTTATAAATATATTACTTACCTATAATTTCATTATGTAGTTAACGGATCTTGAACTATTCTCCTTTAATGCAGTGATTGAAGGTTCATCTACATCATTTCGATAGGTAGAACTCCACAATTCCTTCAATCGATCCTATGTCCTATGTGGTCGTTTTCTTCAAATTCCTTTCATATCCTGTTGGCATATAAAAGTCGTACAAAAACTTATGTGCATTTATGATTGTGTTTACGATACTGTAATTTAATGCTTCTAATCAGGTATCGATGTTAGGAAAGCGAAAGAAAGTAAGCTCTAATGAATGTCATCCGATATTTTTGAAAGATGGCGTCGAAATGAAATGCAAAGCAACAATGAAACTATTTCTTTTGCATTTTTATTATTAAAATTAATGCTTCAATGCATTGTTATAAAAAAAGGCAAAGAGCTATTGTTGAGTCTAAGAATTGTTAAACACAAACAAAATTTAAACAGTCTTGTATATTGAATCGCATTTATACCTCTATTATTACAAAAGATAAAAATTTATTTTTTACTTTTTAGCGCATTTTCCTTATAGTCGGTTTTTTTAACCGACTGCCCAGCGCGCCCACCAAAACTCCAAAAAAAACTTCAAAATAAAACCGCCAGAAACTTTAAATTAAAACCGCCAACGCGGGCCAAGTCGAGAGGTTATAGATTCGGTCTTATTTATGTTTTTTTTTTTTTTTATGTATGTGCGCGCGGGATTTCGATTCTACTTCAGATATCTTAACAATTTTTTTTTGTTGGATAGGGGATGTTTCAAAGGGGAGCAATTTGAAAAAAATATCCGGTTTTCCGGTATTTAACTATCCGGATTTCTCAATTAACCGGACCGTTTTAAAAAAAATTTCGTCCGATTTCGAAAATTCTTTTTTTGTTGGATAGAGAAAAATCCACTTAGGCAAAATCTTCAAAATAATAATAGGTTATCCGGCTGTTATATATCCGGAAATGTCGATTAACCGGATTTTTTTTATACAATTTATCCGATTTCAAAATATTTTCATTGTTTAACGGAAGTTGTACAACAATGACATTTCGTTTAACATGCATTTATTGGCTTTGTTAGGGATTGTTTTAAAATATACATTGTTGAGCACAAGTTGCTACTAGAATTTCTTGGTGAATAGGGGGCGAAGTCCCCTGCTAAATTAAAAACTAAAAAGGGAAAAATAAAATAATCTTTCTAAAAAAAAAGGAAAACCGACTTTAAGAAAAATGCGCTAAAAAGTAAAAAATAATTTTTAATTTTACGAATGAGTTGAAAAAATTTTATGAGTTGAAAAATCTCTAACCTCCAGTTCTTTACAAATGTGTTTTGTTAGCTTTAAATTCAGCGACTGAATTTTATTTTTAAACTAGTGGTCAATTATCGAGGCAACAGAAGCAAATGTTGAGAGCCGTGTGCTAAAGATCGTTATCTTAATAAGAAACAAAGTTTAATCCAATACCCAAATTTTGAGCTTGTAATTATAAATTGTGTGTTAACATATTTATATAAACATAGTGATCCGTTATTCTATCATTAAATACCAAACTACCTAGTCCTGATGCTAATTGGCGCCCTTGCACAAGGACACCGCCAAAGCATGATTTACAGTTCCGACTAAGTTCTTGGTATTTGCGAAGGACAGCCTAAGCTTTCTACTTTTCGCACTAACAACAAAATTTCTTTCGGGCAGAACGCCCATGTAATCCAGCTGATCTGAGCACTTGTCGAACAGTTTCGATTAAAATTGAAGTAGAATACATGTTTCATTAAGTTCTGTAGATATTTTTACAACTCTCATACGTGGATTTTTCACAAATTTTCTAACTATAAATATCTGATTACGTTGAGTTAACTTTACCGGACGACATTTCCTTACCTTGTTTTTGGTCCGATTTTCTTCTTTATAGCATTTTATCAGATACTGCATGTCGAATAGGTTAAATTTATTATCTTAGCGATACTTCAAGATGATTTACCACTAATATGATGAAAAATTATCAATATTCGAATGGTATTCTTTGTTTCCTTTCGACTACGATCCATTTTTAATTAATAAATAGAATATTACGAAGTAAGCAAGCAAAATTTAAAACCAAACGAATATTAAATGTCACCACAATGCGAAAATAAAAAAAGCGACAGACGATAATTTTATTTATGAATTTATTCGAAAATGTTTTGGTGTATAGCGTTTTGACGGGTATTTTTCTCTGCTTCCTTGCATTTTCATTTTTATAAAAAGAAAATAACTCAATATTTAATAAAAATATACTAGCTTTTATTCAGATATACATGGAGATAATATGAAATATTATTGGACTCTATATTTGAATTCAATTCTAGACTACAGCGCTTTTTCTAGACATTTTTAAAGTGTACGAACACTTTTGGGAGCCACTGTATACAAATATGCACACAAATAAATACTTATAACAAAAAAATCCAGTTGTCATTTTTATATTTAATCCATTAGTCACTTATTATAAAATTATTCGATAGTCAAAGAAAATTTGAATTATTCTTATGTTATAACGTCCATAAACAATTATTTGAAAGTAAATACCTGTTTTATTGAAGCACTTTTCATAAACTATACTTATCCACTAATTATTAAGAATCTTTTTTTCTTTAGATATAAATATTTATGTATTTATAGCCAATTACCTTGAAGTACATTTCTATACAAGAAATTTAATCTTTTAATAAATAATAACGAATTTTTAACAGAAAAATTAAAACTGACATGAAAGTTTCAGTAGTAATAGAAATCAATTAATGAGACTGAATTTAAAAATTTAAATGCCAAACTTAAATTCCTATATGGAAACTTAAAAACTGTCGTCTTCTATTCTGGTTAAATATTATCCTATTTATTTAAAAGTATTATTTTTCCGTAATTAATTCATTCTCCCAAATCATTCTATTTAAACTATCGAATCGCAATTTAATAATATTTATAAGTTTAAAGAATCGCTCTTTGGCAACGCAATTAATGCTTTACAGAATTCGATCAACTTCACACAGCTTGCGAAATCCAGAGAAAAACAAATCTTCACAATTATCGTCCTTCATTAAAACTTTTCCAGAACGTTCTGTCACAAACGACTTTTCCATTTGGAAACGTTCTTCCAAAAGCTGCATTAATTCTATCTCCCAACGTTCCGAACAAGAAAAAACGTTCTTTATCTCTAAAACCCATACGTCATATATTGAACAAATTAAGTCGGATTATAAAAGAAGGCGAATTCGAAATATTTTTGAGTTCTTGGATTGAATTTTAAATACCCTGGACGATAAATATGGCAAGTAGTTTGGAGCCTTTAGAGAGAGATATGCGATTGTTTGCAAATCTTTGTGAAGCAGAGATTTTTAATTCGAGATAATTTGAATAATTTTAATTGAGACCAAAGGGAATAGAATAGCTTCTGATAAAAATAAATATTCGAATGGAAATTTCTAAAGATAAAGACGGGAATTAAATACCATTTGTGCTCAAGGGTATTGGAATGCAATCGTTAATCAAGTTATTTAATAATATTTCAGGAGTGTAACTAAACCAATGTTAGAAGCAATAATATAATATTCATGTTTAAGCGCCTGTTCTACTCAAGAAAGTACTTTTTTCAATCACAGAGGCATCTGCATACGCTCATTCGCGTTAATAAGGTCCGTGTAGAATGACCCCTTTTCATGCTCTTATGTGTACAATCGACACTAAAATAAAAACACTATATTGCACGTGTTCGAATTTTTTTAATTTTTCAAATTAGTATAAAGTAATATGACAGGTTACACTGTTAAAAATACATTCTCATATTTGATTTTTGTCATTTTTGACGAAACAGACGCCTTCTATATGCTCCAATTAAATATTTCGTCAAACTGAGGAAATTCATTTTGTCGTTTTATTAACGAAATTTATTTCGTCAAAAACGAAGAAGATTTTAAAGAATACAATAATTCAATATCGACGAGCTGACTCGAACCGCGGACCTTTCATTCCAAAGTCCAACTCTCTATCCACTCGGCCAAAAAGACTCGATTGAATTCTGACAATTTAAGTAGAAGTACCAGACATTTGCTGAAAAAAGGTCTTGGGAAAAGGAATCTGAGTAAATGACTAGCATTCAAAATTTGAGGTTTCGTCAAAAGTCAAGGGATTCAATGACAAAACGATTGTCAAATATAACGAAAGTAGCCTTGACGATCGCAGAATGCTTAAAACTGAGAGTGTTATTTCTGAGAGTGCGATATGATAGAATGGTTTTAATTATACTTGTACAACATTCGAAACTAATAATTTACAACTAATTCGTTTATTTATTCAAAAAGGAGTTTGTTACTTTTGACCTTCGAGCATGGATCCTTCATAGTAGAAAAAACTTAATGTTATAATCTCGCTAACATCAAAGTGAGGCCAACATGTATGGCATCAGACACGTGGTTAATGACGTCATTCACTTCATAATTTTTCACTGTTACACATTTCCCTATTCATCAGCCAATCGCGAGTATTTTTTAATTCATAATTTTGAAAAGAAGTCACGTATCTGAGGCCATTCGGTCTTAGATGTTGGTTTCACGATTATGACGTCATATTCGCTCTACTACAGTCCATTCATGCTCAAAGGTTTTTATTACACGCTTTTATTCAACTCACTCTCTCTTGAATCGTCAAATCCTCAATTTTAACCCTTTCTCAAATGTGATATAGACTTGAAACTTAGCACACTTACGTAATATGTTATATATAAAAATATTTAATAAAATAATTGGTTAGTGGGTGGGTTGGCTGAAAGTGGAGTAAGTTCAAAAACATAGTACCGAGATCATACATTTTAAAGTTTGTCACTCGCCTTGGAGATATAAACAAGTCGATAATCGATCACAGTTGAATATCAAATTCCTAATCTGAGAATTCATTTCCTATATAACCAACAAATTTAGTTTAAAAATACATAATTCTTTGCATTACACACAATCACCACATAGGTGACAAAATAATTATCTGTTTTTTGTTTCCTGTTTGTGGAAATGAACGAGAACAACAAGTTCTTGAGTTTAAAAAACGTTATTCTTTCTTTAGCTTGTTCTATCACAGATTTCGAAACAGTTCATTCTTTTTTTCATCCAAGAACAAGTTTTGGAAGAAAAAAAGAACTGTTCCTTGAAACAAACGTAAATGGTAAATACGTTCCATAAGAGCCAAAGAGTTCACATAAATATTTTAATTTTTATTATACAAATTTTGTTATTAATATAATGGCCTATTAATAATCATAATCTTCTTATGTTAATTGTTCTTTGTTAAAGTTCATTTATTACGTTTCGCTATTTTTCATCTTTTTGTACACTCCTTTCTCTCATGTCATGTCACGATACATTTGTTATTCAAATATCTTTGTGTATTTTATCAAATATCCTACCAAAATTTAATGATTTCCATAAAATATGACTTATATAAAACTTTATAAACGAAGTTTTGTACGTCACGTAACCACTGAGACTCCCTCACCCTTATGTCACTTAACCTTCGAGCATGAATGGACTGCAGTAGAGCGAATATGACGTCATAATCGTGATACAAACTTCTTCGACCTGATGGCACCAGACACGTGACTTCCTTTAAAAATTTATGAATGAAAAAACGTTCGCGATTGACTTGTGATTTGGAAATAATAGTAAATGAGTTACTTCATGAAGTACAGGATATTTTTATGAATGAGCTAGAAAAATTTATGAATGGATGACGTTGTAAACCACGTGTCTGAGGCCATGCATGTTGGCCTCACTTTGATGTTAGCGAGATTATAACCTTATGATTTCTCTACTATGAGGGATCCATGTTCGAAGCACTTAACAATCACGTATTATGAACACCTTCACTTCAAGGTTGCGTTAAATAATAAATAGTCCTTTTGTATACTATATTAAAATTAGTTTGAAAGAAACTAGTAAATTTAGTAAGCTAAATATGGCCTTTTTTAATTTTGATTTTTTTTTGTCATTTTTAAATTCAACAATAAATCTATATTTGTTTAGAATTTTTAACAATTTAGTTATATCCTCGCTAAATTGATCTCGTTGTAAAATTGAAGATATTATGCAGGAAAGCTGGAGGTTTTTAAAAAAGTTATATTAAAACTTATGTATCAACGTCAGTTAATAAAAGTCTTTGCACCAAATTCATTTATAAAACCTTCAAAAACATTCAATTTTGAAACATTGAAATTATTAAAGAAAAATGTAGATTTAAAAAAAATATGCAGAAAATTAATAACTTTAAAAAAAAACTCTAGTTTTTGTTCAAAAATCCTTTATAAAACCTCCAATTTTACCTCCATATGCTTACTCATATTTGCACTGTTACAAATACGAGCTCATATTTGAAGAAACTTTCGTTATTTTGACGAAAGAGACGCCTGGTAAATGCTTCGATTAAACATTTTGTCAAAAATGAGAAGTATATTCGTAAAAAATAAGAACATATTTCGTCGTTTGGAAAAATTGTTCCTCATATTTGACGAAAAATTTCATCGGAGCATATTTAGAAATACCGTTTTTAACATTGTGCTAGTATAAATATAACTTATCTCTTACTTTTTTAAGAAATGCACTGGGTATAAATATAACTTATATCTTTCTTCTTTAAGTAATGCACTGGGTATAAATATAACTTATCTTTTTCTTCTTTAAGAAATGTGCACTGGGTATAAATATAACTTATCTCTTTCTTCTTTAAGAAATGTGCACTGGGTATAAATATAACTTATCTCTTTCTTCTTTAAGAAATGCACTGGGTATAAATATAACTTATCTATTTCTTCTTTAAGAAATGCACTGGGTATAAATATAACTTATCTCTTTCTTTTTAAGAAATGCAACCACAAAAACAGTTAATAACTTTTTTTTCTTGTTATATGGGAGTCAAGGAAATAAAATATTCCATAATTATACAATCTTATACATTTTCTCAAAATAGAAACAAAAAAATACAAAAGTTAAATCAAATGAAATTAATACAAAAACAAAATCGAATCTATCTTCATTTAAAAAAATTATAAATTGTAAACTCTTAACCCCATAATAAATCATCCCATTCTCTTCTGACAACAACAACAAAAATGATATAAAATCCGGCAACCAACCGTCCGGTCAATCATATCACCACTCCCCCGCCTTTTAAATCGTTCAGCCGCCATTTCATTTAATTATCACCGCATTAAACGAAACTGCTCCCGGACACACTGGATAGCCCTACTGCCGGATCGCCTCTGATTGGCCCTCTTCAGAAGGGCAGGCTGACAAGCTTCCCGGAATCCGGCCAATCAGGGAGCGAGTTGGCGTTCGGGAGGGGATATTGAGTTCCGGATTGTCATTCGGTTTAGTTCATCCCTGGTCTGCGGTAGGGCTCAATTGGTCTTGCCGGACTTCAACTGGTGGTCTTGGTCAGTTAGGTGGCTGTTCGTTAGTGGCTGTGATGGTGAATAAAACTTTCTTCGAAGTATATAAAATTTTATTTCGAACAAGTAAGATTCGAAGTATATTCTAAATAGATTATTTAGACATAAGTCGTCGGAATTGATGAGCAATAAGTTTATTTAAAAGTTTTGGAAAAATATTATATACGTTATTCAGTAGAGCTCACGTATTTTATATGGTGTTGTTGATAAAGAAAATGGTTTAAGTAGTGTAGAACCAATACTATTTATAGCAGATTTCTATTAGAAGACTAAACTAATATGATTAAATGGATGTTGACCATTTTAACACAGGTTTAAAATATGTATATGAATGACCAGCATGTAATCTTTGCTCAAATAATTATTTAAGTGATATAAATCGTTTTCGAACTATTTTAAAATAGATACATTCTGAAAAAGTTCTTGACATTTATAAATTTTAATGGATGTTGTATGAACCTGATTGACAATTTGATATGAAGAGTGTACTTTATAAAAATTTAAACGGCTGAAAACCAAATGAAATTACTTTAATGATTTTTACCCAAACGAACTAACTTGGAGGAGTTTTCATATTCAATAATAAACGAATGCAATCAAACAATGCCAATCTGTATGACGCATGACAATGTAAATTTTCTAATTTTACTGAATTGTTTAAGTTCTATCACAAGATAAACTGATTACCAATTAATAATTATATCAAATAACATCGGCATATATTGATTCAATACCTGATTGGACATTTCAGTATTTGGAAGATGCAGGCATATTTTATGCTGTCAACACTTTAAGGCCTGTAACGTTCAAAACCGCCTGGTAGTCATTCCATTCTCAATGACTTATCTGCAACCTAGTCCTCAGAGCCACAATATGAGGTCACGAACTAAACTCTAAACCATTTTTCTGCATCGAATCTGCTGAATTTCAAAAGAACATCAAACTTTCATATCACCAGAAGAAATATCCTGATGCTGTAAACTTGTTACTCAACATGTTGTGCAGTGACAGCAATGATTCGTCCAGCTCCATCAAGTTGAACTGCGATGGCAAGTCAACGGGAAAAGCAGTTCCCGCTCATTCCATTGATGCCATTCTTGGTTTGAAATACCAAACTGAGAAGAATTCTGAGGGGAAGGACTTTGATAATGAATTCTGTGATGTGAGTGCAAGGCAGAGGAAGAAAGAACGAACTATTTGTTATTTCGAAGAAGACGAAGGCAAACGATTGAAGGACAGGGAAAAAGGTGAGATTGTTATGTCTTATGTCATTGATATGTGTTTTTGTTGTTGTGTGTGATGATAGGTCAGCGACATTTCTTTAAAACATACTTGGTATCAGTACCATTAGACGAATTTTTTTTAGGAGAGAGGGTTGAAACAAAAAATTTCCCAACTTAACGATTCGAAATTCCCAACATGACAGTGCTGAAAATTCCCAGTTTCAAACTTATCGGCATCGTTTTCTATATATTAGATAATATTAAAATCTCTCACAAGCATTGATTTGTCGCCCGAGTTCCCCAATGCAGTGTTCGTTCTGAGGTCTAATTTAAATGTAATCCTACTAGTTGAGTAACTTATAATCTTCCCCAGCTTTCATATTTGCTAATAATATTAATTTTCTTCAGGAATAAACTTTCTCAACTCGGGGATTTTTAAAACTTGTTTAAATTCTCAACTTTTAGGGGTTCCAGATTATTGGGAGGTGGGGATAGTGCTCCCCCCCCCCCCGGTTGGACGGGCCTGCTTGGAATGTATAAAACTTTCAAACGTTTACATAAATTTGCTTGTTGCAAGGGATAATGTTTCTAATAGAAATAGAAGCTACATTTTCCTAATATGACTTGTTTGACCGTCTTAAGGGTGAACAGATATCAAAGTTGCTCTTAAAAAAATAAAAAAAATACCAACACCAAAATTGTACATTTGTTTTGTTTGCCAAAAAAAATTATCTATTCATTTTTTTAGTAGAGGTGTCTTTTAAAAGTTCATATAATTCTTTAGATTTCAATTGAGTATTTTTATGAATTAAAAATTATATTTATTGGTGGAAAAACTGTCGATACACTCACCGCAACTTCCCTTTTTTTCACAGGGTTTAAATTCTTCAGTATTCGAAATTAGTCAAATGTACTGAAACCATTATTAGTTTTGTGTAACACGTGCTGATTAAATTTTTTATTGTCAACAGGACAAAATTACTTCCGTTAGTTGTATAACAAGATTTAGAATAGACAGAAATATGTTGTTGTTGTCAACTATTTCGTTATAAACGATATGATGAACGAAATTTCAATAGTTTTAACGTAAAGTTTAATCGTAGAATTCTCTAAACTTTCGTAACATTTTAATAACTATGAGTATGGGTATGAACTACAGTAATATATCCAACAAACTTATAGATATTTTTTTAAACTCTATTGAGGTTGTTTAACTGTCTAAAGACTATTCAGTAGTAATCTAGTAAAATATTTCATATGCATTGCATTTCTTAGAGTTGTATGTCTTTAAAACCCCTGCACTGACTTTGATCAAATGACTTGCATTGTAAAGTATTTTTTTTTGTTTAAACCCTGTTACTGTCCACAACAACAATACTACTAATGCAAAACTAATTTGACTGATATGTAAAAATATTCCTAGTTTAAATATATGCATATTTTGTTAAAAGTAATTATTTAAATTGTATTAAACTTTCTTGAAATATGACCAGTTTAAATGTTTTGTTAAACAAACAAAGTTACTTTTGTCAGTTTTTCTAATAAATGTCGTTATATTTTAAGAAAAGTCATAATATATTTCAGAATACTTAAAAGAAATTGAGAAACCACTTTTTACATTGTAATAAAAAGTTTTATTCAATAAAACAAATAGACGAGCACTATTTTTATACTGATTATAAATTTATATTTTTGTTCAGACTTTTTTTAAAAAAAATCGCGTTATTATAAAATATGACAATGGTTTATCTTTGGTTAACAGTTTACTTTGGATCTTTAAAGAGCTAGATTCGTTAACTCAACGATGGTTCTACATGTACAATAATATACTTTGACTACAAACAAGACTAATGCGTCCTAAATATCAATATTAAATGCTTATATTCAAGTTAGTTTTATAAGTTATACAATAGGTGGTTTCATACTTTAGTTTGAATTCTGTAGGTTATCATATTCATAAGAATAATATGTTTTACAATAGATACATTGAAGTTACGTACTTTAGTTTGAATTTTAGAGAGTGTCATAATTTTAGATTATCATAATTTCACAAAAGTTTACTCTTTTTAACAAATTCAATAACTTTAGTTGTGTAGCATCACTTCAAATTATTTAAAATAACAAAAATGCTAAATAGATAATAAAATAACATGGATTGTGAGCGATGGAATTTAAATTGAAACTGTTAAAAAGTAATTAGACATTTTATTGTGATTTTAAAATTAAAAGGGAAAATGTTAAAAGACAGGCTGTGTAATAAACCTTTAAAAATTCCCTACAATAAATTACAATTATAATTGAAAATGTTTATCAAATAAATAAATTAAATAGAAATTACAATCAATTAAATGTAAGAAAGCAGTTTAATTAAAGTCTTCAAATGATAATAAAGAAATTTGCTACAAATCGGTTTTGCAAAAAAAAAAAAAATAATAGATTACAGGTTCAGATCTATAAAGCATTGCATTTTTGGAATGAAAGATTTTATGTTTCATTGCCAATAAATTGCATTAAAATTTCGATATATTACAAAATTTTATTGCAAGTTTTGAATTTAGCTTACCGTTATTATTTCAGCATAATTTTTCGAATGGAATTAAAATGCTCGTGAGATGAAAGATTTTTATTACCTTTTGAAGGTTCTATCCTTACTTATATTTTAGACAAAGTTATAAATTGAACCGACATATTTTCTAATAGTTTTTGGAATTTATTTAACTATTTACATGCTGAAGTAAAATGAAAAAAAAATCATACGAAGTTGTTTTCACCCAAAACATTTGAAATTTTTTTATTTTGTAATATGTTGTTTTAGTTAAAAAGTGTATGGAATGTATATTTCAAAATGTTCAATTTCGCGCATATCTACTCAATAACAATTTTTATTTAATGGATATAACCCAGATAGACTGATAGAAATTTTTACACTTTTCAAGAAAGATATAGAATACTTTCAGAACCGCATTAGAACCCAATCGCAATAGGTTTGAAAAAGGTGGCATGGTTTGTATCTTCTATTAAAAAGGATATGTTTTATACAAATAAAATATATATATATATAACTTTACATTGAAATACTGTAGAGTTTAGTTTATATATAAGCATTCAATAATTTTAGTTAAAAAGAATGACCAAAATTTAACCGAAAAAAAGCCTTTTACTTTTGGTTAAAGAAATAGTTTAATTTTAATAAAGTAGATTTCAGTTTTTAGTCACTAGAGCGGTTTCCGAACATTTTATTTTAGTTTTAACTTTTTACTTAAATTTTTTACTTAAACTTTTTTATTTTACTTTTAAATCATAAAGTTTTACTTTTTGTATCACAAAATACATAGAATTCTTGAACTGTAAAAAAATGTACTTAAAATGAGTATCTAAACTTACTTGCTTTTCTTTAAGTATAATTGCATAGTAAATGTGCGATAACGTACTCAAATAAAAGTAAACGTACTTTCTCAAAAAGTATATCAATCTTATTAAATATCGCTTATATCAACTTCTGTTCAAGTGATCTTAATGAAACTTGACACACTCAAAATATTAATTCAGTGAAAAGTATTCCTTTTGATTTGACACGTCGATTGCTTAAATAGAAACCGAGTTATTACAACGCTATTATCTTACTTACCATTCTTTTGGTACACCTTTTCAACATTTCTTCTGTTTATAACTTCTTCGAGTCGTCCTGGTAGTTTAACATATAAAGCTCTGGACTGCGATGCCCGAAGAACTGGGTTCGATTCCCGGTAAGTCTTAGTTGTAATTGTCGATATTTATTGAAAGTGATTTATGAAGTCAGCCTATGTAGGCATGCTACTGCTCTTTTTTATTAATTTTTATTCATTGAATTATTATACTTCATTTTGAATACATGTTTTTTTTTTCAAAATTGAAACTTATGTATTCATAGACATGATAAGCATCGAATTTATTCAAAAATGAGTACATTTTACTTATTTTACAGTACCAATTTTTAACAGTGTAGTTTCCAAAAAAACTGTGCTTAAAATGAATACATGGACGTACTCGTTTTTCTTTTAGTACAATTGCATCGTAAATGAGCAATAACGTACACAAATTTAAGCAACCGTACTTTCGAAAAAACGAAGAGTGTGATTTAATATTTCTAATATCAGCCTCTTATTAATTCATATTAACAAAGCGACCTGACACACTTAAAATAGTTGTTCAGAAGTTATTTCCACATTATTTGATGCAGGTTGCTTAAATGGAAACTGAGTTATTACAACTCAATTATTTTACTTCTTGTTCTTTTGGCACACCTTTCTAACATTTCTTTGTTTATAATTTCTTCACGTCGCCCTGGTAGTGCAATGAATAAGGCATTGGACTGCGGTGCCTGAAGATAAGTTACGTATTGGTCTTGGTGTCAATTGTCTATATTTATTGAAAGTAATTTATGAAGGCAGCCTATGTAGACAAGCTACTGCTATTTTTACTCAATTTTGAGTTCATGTATGTTTCAAAAACGAAACTGATGTATTCTATAATAAGCATCGAACGTAATCAAATATGAGTACACTCAAACCTGTTTTTGTGCGGTCTTTTTTGTGCGAATTTTTATTTGTGCGATTTTTTTTTCTGCGGTATATGAAAATTTCAATCAAATTGGAACATAATTGATAAACTGGCTACCGAGACATATACAAGCGTATAGTGAAACAACAGTCGTGGCAAAAACTGATCACTGACTACATGGTAACTGAAAAAAAGTCAACTCTAAACGAGTGCGAGGTAGTATCTTCAAGTGACGAAAGCGATTTTGAACCAGTTTACTACAAGAGCGTATTGTCAGACTACGAAGGATAATAGTTATACGTTTTGAAAAGTTTTGTATAAGCACATATGTAAATAAAATATTTAAAAATGTTCGCATGTGTATTTTCTAAATCAGATTCCAAAAGGTGTGGCGAGATTCCAAGTAGCTGCCAAGCCTCGTGTCTTGATTTCGTTTAAAAAAGCAATTCCTAGATATTTCGTAAGGTTTTGAGTTATTTTCTACGTGAGACTTTTTTATGCGGTCCCTATTCACCGCATAAAAAAATTAATTGTGTTCCGAATGCTATTTTTTATAGCTACTCGTAAAGTTTTGTGCGATTTTTTATGCGGTCCCTATCCACCGCACAAAAACAGGTTTGAGTGTACTTTTTATTTATTTTTTAGTACCTATTTTTAACAGTGTAGAAAAACAAAAACAGCGTGATACTCTTTTTATACGGTCCCTATTCACCGCATAAAAAATGAATTATGTTCCGAATGCTATTTTTAACGAGTTTTGTGCGATTTTTTTATGCGGTCCCTATCTACCGCACAAAAACAGGTTTGAGTGTACTTTTTATTTATTTTTGAGCACCTATTTTTAACAGTGCAGAAAAACAAAAGTAGTGTGATGTAATAAAAATATACTCTAAAAACATATTCACACTTATGAATTCAAAACCTCTCTAACTCTATCCACACGAAAAAAACTCTCAAATAGGTTCATCTCTATAACTCTCCACCTCTCAAAATACCATAAACAAATTCCATCTTTTCACCACATTCAAAATGATTTCCCTAGACCCTTTACATCAAACCTGCCCATCCACAGTTTTGTCAAAACCCTGCCCGAAGCTACGCCTTATTACGCGCTCCATCCCCATGTATACATAATAAACACACGACTTTTACCAATGGAATTAGGTAGGCAAGTCACATGGAGATCGTGTTACAGGGCATGCAAAAGATCAAGAGAGAGAGGGGGGGGGGGGGGGAGAGGTCGAGCAGACGAAGTAAAAAAGGGGTGCGCGGCGTATGGTCGTATGCTAATTGGGGGTAGGCCGCGTGTGGGGGATTATCGTCTGTCCCTCCGGTTGGGTTGTCGAAACGGGGATCATAAGAGCTTGTTGAAAGGGGGTACGGTGGGGGGGGGGGGTTAAGAGGGTTATCGGAAAATATGCTTTGGGGTAGTGTAAACTATTTGAGAGTTGTGTGTTGGATGTTTAGGGAGCGTTCATTTATTACGTCACGATGTTTTACATCCTTTTGTAAACTCCTCCCCTCCATGTCAAGCACTGCGCCGGAACTTATTTATCAGATGTATGGCAGAAAAAATGAAGACGTTTCGGAATTTTACATTTGAAGCATCATGTGAAGCATCTTTTTAACCACACATTATTTGGCTGAAAGCATGTATGGTAGATGCCATACCTGCCATACAGGTTCCTGTGCCGTCGACTATCGGTAGCCTTATCTTTTGAGAACATATTATGTGCTCTTAGTAAGATTTCACATTGCTGTTTTAAGAATACATTATTTGGCTATATGGCAGGTGCCATACCGGTACCGGCGCCACTTACTGTCAAGTTAGCCTAAATCTCATTTTTATTTATTTCCATTGCAGTTTGATATTACAACTAGAATTATTGACAGGGTCTGAACAGATAATTTTTTGAACAGTAGCAAAACATTAGCATCCCTATTCCTTTGGTAAAAAGAAAAAAATTTCATCTAATCATATTTTTGAAAACTTTAAACTAGGCCGATAAAAGCAGAACAGACACATTCACTTGTCTATATAAAATACTAAATCTCAAAGCGTCTAATGTAAGACATTTTTCGGGTGAGAAAATAACATACACATTTTCAGGGTGATCACACATTTTTGGGCAATGGTTTATCTGTATAAGTAGTAAACCAACAGTTTTGCCCAACTACTTTGATTATCTTTTTAACAATTTACTTAGCTTTTGTAGCAGCAAACACAGTAAATAAAATATAGTAAAAAGAATGAATTATCATGTTTGTTTACTTTGACAGTCAAATAACGATGATTGCTTAAAAATTTGCGACGATCCTGAATGTGCGGTTCAACTTGGATACTATACCTTCTTTTGAATAAGAAACAGATAAAAAATTAATGCATTAAAAAGATAATTGAATAATTATACAAAATGTATGAGCAGATTCCTTTATTTCATTAAAAGATCAGTGGCGGATATAGGATTGGTTCTAGGGTATTAGGGAATTATTGAAAAAAATTTGCTTATATGAAAAAATTACATAAAAAAAAATCTTGCTAATTTTAGACATCTTTTTTACTAATAAAATAATAATTTATTATCATAATTAATAGGCATTATTAATTAATACAGATCTATTAAATTATTTATATTTGAGTCATAATTTTTATAATAATGATACACGTTTTTCAAGCCACTCATTAATGGCATTAAATTTTGCGTTCCAAGAGGTGAAGAGATTGTACGTTAAATAATCAGATATTTAGTAAATTCCTTAGAAACTGAAAAAGAAATTCTTTTTGTACACCTTTTTAAGATTTCTTCTCTTTATAACTTCTTCAAGTCGCTCTGGTAGTTTAACGGAAAAGGAATTGAGCTACGGTGCCTCAGAATTTGGGTTCGATTCCCGGTAAGTTTTGGTTGTAATTGTTGACAATTATTGAAAGAGGTTTATGAAGGCAGCGTATGTACGCAGGAATTTGCTCTTTTTATTTATTTTTACTCATTGTACTCGTTTTTGAGTACATGTCTTTTTCAAAATTGAAGCTTATGTATTCGGATCTATGATAAGTATCGAATATACTCAAAAATGAGTACATTCTACTTATTCTTGAGTACCTGTTTTTAACAGTGAACGCTTATTATTGAAGTAACAGTTAACATATGGATTCCGAATCGTACAAAAACTGGCCGTTCAAACTCTAGCGTATTAATATCAATTATTAATTAAGTCACTGATAAAAGTAATAATTTATTAAACGTAAAAACTAAAATAATATATATATTTACTATAAATACCTTTTACCAAAATACTCAGTGATTACGCAGGACTGTAGATTTAATATATGTTTTCTGAATGTTAGTGGAGATCTACGTATTAGAATCAAAGTCGTATCAAAAGACGTTCGAATATATAAATCAGGATCAACTTTTTTTTTTTCATGTCAACTGTTAATTATAAAAAGGATAATGAACTAAAAGTCGACTGGACGCAAATAAATTCATTTAAAAAAATATATTTTTAAAATCTCAAAGAATCTTCTTCTATTATTTTAAATATTTTCACTAAAGTTTTGATAAATTAAGATAAAAACACACTATTTTTAAAGAATTATGAAGTTTTTTTTAACGTTGAAAAAAAAAAATCGAACATATTTTTGAGTAAATTTTTTTTATCAAACTAAATAACACACATATCCATTTTTTAAAAAATTTGATTTTGTTTTGAATCCAAAGGATTATTAGAAAACAAGAAATTATACATTTTTTTAAGAAGCTGAAATCCAAAGTCACAAGATAGAAAAAAAAACAAGGAAAAAACTGCAACTTCGTTTCAATAAAGTAGTTAATTATTTTTTACAAGATAATTCTCCATTTAATATCATGAATATTGTTCCACACATAACCAAAAAATTTAACATAAGCCACCTAATGAAGATAGTTTGACAGTAACTCTTCATCAAGACACAAAACGTAATCCACTTTTTTGCTACCAACAGGGACTTGTTAAATGCTACAAGCGAAATCCTTTAAGGTATCTAAAAGAAAATTCTGTAAAAATGTATATATTTTTTTATAAACCGCTGATCAATTATTCAATTTTTATTCATTGAGTCATTTTTTTTTTCTACTATTGCGAGGATTAGCGTATTTAATGAAATTTGTGTTCATTTTACTAATTATCCCGTTGTAATTATAAAAGTTGGAAAACTTAATCATGTTATTAAAAAGAATTTATTATTGCATAAAGAAGCGTATTTAAAATTCTGTGATTAGGTTTACTCATCCCTTTTTTTTGTTGTTAGTGATCTTACATGAAAATTTACATAAATAAATTATGTATTTGAATAAAACTGTCTAATTACTTATTGTTATTTTTTTCATACAGAATTTAAATTTTAAAGTCATAAAGTCAAATTAAAGCCGGGTCCTTCAACTAGTTCTCTTGTAATAGGACTGTTGGAAAGTTCGACATGATTGTGATTTAATTTTAGAGTTATACAGACAACTCTCGTTATCTCGAACTCGAAGGGAAGTGTACAAAAATTCGAGATATCTAAAATTCGAGTTATCGAAAATCCTATAAAAAAGCTGTTTTGATAAAAATAAATACTAGTATACTTACACGACTTTATTTAACATATCTATCCAAAATAGTTTGGTGAGTATTTCTATTTTTTTAGAAATCAATTATAGTTTCCAAATGCACGATTGCTTGAAATGTCTCTGTTGTTTTCATTTCCGGCCTCGATTCAATGAATGCACGCATAGTTTTTCTAGAAGATAGAGCCTCTTACAAAGTTATCTTTGGTGGAGGTTAGCATTCTTCATTATCATTCTTCTTCTGAGAGCGATCTCTCATCAAATGCTGCTATAAAGAGTGCATTGCCTAAAAAAAAATTAGAAGGGGTCGAGTGTCAGCTTCATATTTTAAGTGAGTTGCTTTCTGGACGCTCGGTAATGTTCCAAGGAAGTGACTCGCACTTTACTGAAAACGCCAGCTGGCTTGAGGGACGATAAATCATTAATCTTCCTTGTTGGACTGACTGTGTTAAAGAGGAGGGGATACAGCTCAGGGAATCCAATCTAGCGACATTCAAACAAAAGGTTGAGGCACAGGAAGGAATCCATTATACGTATACCCTTTCAATAACTCCCAATAAGAAAGTGAACTGATAAAGAAGAACGTGGCAATTACATATATGCTAAAGGTTCTTCAAAATCCGTAGTTTTGAGAGGAAAACAAAATTTTGAATTGTGAGAAAACTTCGAGTTATTGAAAATAACGACGAAAAACTTCGAATTAAAGAGATAAAATTACATTAAATAAGTAATATCGAAGTTCGAGTTATCGAGAGTCTACTGTACTGTGAAAAAGGTACTTAAGCATGAGTACCTGAAAGTACTCGTTTTTCTTTGAGTACAATTGCATCATAAATGAGCGATGGCGTACACAAATTTAAGCAACCGTACTTTCGCAAAAATGAGCGGTGTGATTTAATTTTGCTCATTTCAGCTTCTGTTCCAGCCATCTTAACAAAGCAACTTGACAAACTTAAAAGAGTTGTTCAGAAGATGTTTTTTCACATTATTGGATGTCGATTGCTTAAATGGAAACTGAGTTATTACAGTTCAATTGCCTTACTTTCTATTTTTTTGGCAGACCTTTTCAACATTTTATTTGTTTCTAACTTATTTACGTCGCCCTGGTAGTATAACGGATAAGACAATGGACTCCGGTGCCTAAGGATCTGGGTTCGATCCCCTGTAAGTCTTGGTAGTAATTGTTGATATTTAACTGTTAAGACTGTGGACAGCGGTGCTGCTGATCGATTCCCGTTAAGTCTAAGTTGTAATTGTCGATATTTATTGAAAGTGATTTACGAAGACAGTTTATGTAGGCAAGTAACTGATCTTTTTGTTCATATTCACTCATTTTTGAGTACAAGTCTTTTTCAAATATTAAACTTTATTCGGAGCTAAGATGATCATTGAATATAATAAAAAATGAGTACATTTTACTTATTTTTGATTTTGAGTACCTACTTTTAACATTGTGTGTGTCTGTGTCAAGCAAAACCTTCTTTTTCACTGCTCGGGCATATCTAAAAATGCATATAAAGATACTATTCAACCTCTATATGTGCACCTGAGGCTTGACATTTTAAAATTCCGTTTAGTTTTCTATTTATAACTGTTTCAGAAGCTATTTTTTTTAAATTACTATTTTTAAAAAAATTATATCTACATTGTTATAAAATCATAAAATCTTGACAACGTTAAAATACTTCAAAATAAATTAATATATATTTATTGTTTTAAACAATTGAAACTTGGCGATCCACAATTGCTTTGGCGAAATAACTCTTTCTGACAATTGTGCTTCAACGGGAAAAAGTAACGGAAAAGCTAACATTCGGAGATGTTTTGAATAATAGACTAATTATTTTGCTATCTAAAAAATAAAAGAGACAGAATAAACGGGAAGAACGAACCAATGAAATAACATTTTTTAACACGTGTGAAACCTCGTGTAACAACAAGTAGTTGTTCAAATAAAACAAATACTTTCAGATTCCAATGTTTAAATGTCCTTATTTTTAACAATGCATTTACGTTCCAGCGTCCGACGTTCTAGTACCAACCCATCACCAGGACGACTGGCTCCAGAAGCAACAAGACCAGCCCCAGCACTGCGACGGCAGCGGGTACGACCGCACGAGCAGCCTCCGCAAGAAGCACCGCAGGAACAGGACCACATTCACCACCTACCAACTGCACGAACTGGAGAGGGCTTTCGAGAGGTCGCACTACCCGGACGTCTACAGCAGGGAAGAACTGGCCGTCAAGGTCAACCTTCCCGAAGTTCGAGTCCAGGTAAATCCACTTTCTTACTTTTGATGGAGCCCCAGTTGCTCAGTTGGTAAGGCGTTCAGCTACTAATCCAGAGGATTGGTGGTTCGAAGCCGTGAAATGGACTTGACATAGAAAAGTAAAAAAGTAGTGATCTTGCGATCGGAGGGTTGCCAGCTTCGCTACAAAAATACTAGAAAAGTCGTCCAGAATATCCAACACATTATACTGGCGTGTATACGGGACTGGTGCACGATCAATATGATCAGGGTCCAAAGTCCCGACGTCTATTGAAGGCGTTGGGTGCCAGTTCAGGTGTTTCCTCGTCATCTGACCATGGTTCTAAAATAACGAGGTGTGTGTATGAATGTGTGTGTGAATGTGTTCCCGGGTCTTTCCTTCGAGATAGACCCGAACCGTCGCCAATAGCCCACAGTGCAGCTCTAGTGCGACGTCTATTAACAAAACCAAACTTACTTTTGATGGGTTTGGTTTGGTTTTGTTAAATAACGTCGCACTAGAGCTGCGCAGTGCGCTATTGGCGACGGTTCGGGGTCTATCTCGAAGGAAAGACCCGGAAACACATACACATTCACACACACACATTCATACATGCACCTAGTTATGTTAAAACCATGGTCAGGTGACGAGGAAACACCTGAACTGGCACCCAACGCCTTCAATAGACATCGGGACTTTGGACCCCGATCAGATGTATCGTGCACCAGTCCCGTATACTCGTCGTTAATTTTTGCGGATGTTCTGGATGACTTTTCTAGTAATTTTTTGTAGCGAAGCTGGCAACCCACCGATCACAAGATTACTACTTTTTTACTTTTCTTTGTCAAGTCCATCGCACGGGTACTTTTGATGGGAATGTCGTCTTTAAAATGAAGCCGGGTACAGTGGTCATTGGGAGAGACTTGTGCAACATAAAAATTGCTGATATTTCAAAGTCCTACACTGTTAAAAATAGGTACTCAAAAATAAGTAAAATGTACTAATTTTTGATTACATTCGATGCTTATCATAGTTCTCAATACATAAGTTTCATTTTTGAGAAAGACGTGTACTCAAAAAAGAGTACAATGAGTAAAAATGAATAAAAAGAGCAGTAGCTTGCCTACATAGGCTGCATTTATAAATCACTTTCAATAAATATCTACAATTATAACCAAGACTTATCGGGAATCGAACCCTTTTCCTCAGGCATCGCAGTTCAGTGCCTTATCCGTTGTACTATCAGGGTCACGTGAAAAATCTATAAACAGAAGATATGTTAAAAAAGTGTGCCATAAGAATGGGAAGTAAGATAATTGAATTGTAATAACTCGGCTTCCATTCAAGCAATCGACATCAAGTAATGTGGAAAACCATCTTCTGAATAACTATTTTAAGTTTGCCAGTTCGCTTTGTTAAGATGGCTTGAACAGAAGCTGAGATTAGCAATATTAAATCACACTGTTCTTTTTTTTAAAGTACGGTTGCTTAAATTTGATTACGACATTGTTCATTTACGATGCAATTGTACTCAAATAAAAACGAGTATGTCCAGGTACTCATTTTTAAGTATTCTTTCTTTTACAGAGTATAAGACAAGTTATGTGAAGTTAAGTTTGTGTCTAGGTTAGTGGATGGATCTTTGCACAGTCCTATGTGTTACGCATCTTTACCGTTTGCTTTGTAATGTCCAATAAATTAGGGATCACTAATTTAGCATACGGGATAATAGTTGAAGGCTTTTTCATTTAGTCAGCAAACCCACATATAAAATTTGTATAATAACATTCAAAATTCTGCATTTTTAACTTGAATTCTTCTCTAACTAAAGTTGTTTTTTAATTCGATTATATCACTTAAAAAAATGAATAAGTCCAATCTCTGTTAACACGAACATATATCGTAATTTTATATTTACAACATCTTTAAAAAAATATTTTCAATTAACAATTCCAGTTTATGTAAACAAACATAAAAATAGGCTTAATTTACCGTAAATCAAGTAGTTGTTCAGTCAAATGCGAAATAGAATATATGTGGTGAAATAACTAAAAAAAAGTCAATAATATTCAATGCATATGATTGGTGATATTTTTTGTTTTTATATATATTAAAAAAAATGCATTAATCCAAGTGAACATTTAAAAAAATCATCTTATCCTAAGTCTCATTTAAGGATAAACAATGCAAAAAAATATATATGTTTATTTTTCAATATTTAATTTTAAAAAAAATTATTTAAAACACTTGTATTTTTTTTAATTCGATTATATGGAAATGGGAAAATGGATTTTATTTAATATAGGGATTTTAATTACATAAAAAGTTACATCATGAATTTCAGACACATCATTAAATATTCGCATGCCATGTAAAAAACTTCGGAAAGTATATTTATTCTTTCTGAAATTATTAACACTAAATACGACACAAATTTCTTTTAATTTGTTCATTGCTTTTTCAAAATTATAACATTTATATTTTTCATTACATTTTCTTATCTAAAAATTTAATACGAAATTAATTAATTTGACTTTCGCCATATTTGAGTAGGTATTATGAATAGATTGGCCAATACTTCCTAAGGAAGCTGTAAAAACACCCCTTTGAAAATGACACCATTAATTCATTATTAAACTTTATTTCATTGCATAGGAAAGTAGCGGCTCGAAAATATGTTATCAATGCTACATGTGGGAAGGAAAAACGTGAACGCACAATCACATGACGAATATTAAAACTCATGATGTCTGTCTTAATGAGAATTTAACGAACCAGAAGTGAAGTTGACAAAGAGGAAAACTCACGGTTTAGCTTATTTTAGTTACTGTAATTTGTGATTTGAAGGTGCCATTCATCATTGCATTCAATAAAATATTGTGAACTTGTACAATAAGGGAATTGCATAGCTTTTTAAAGAGTCTCGGATAGTCAAATAAATTCCTAAACTGATATTTTTTATATACCTTTCTCAATGATAAAAATGAATGCTCCAATTTGACGAAAACTTCGTTTCTTTGTTAAATGGGTTCCGATTAAAATGTTTGTCAAAAATAAAAAATATCGTCAAAAATCACAACATATTCGGTCATTTCGTAAATAGGAATGAAAAACTCGCCAAAAAAATCATTTTTATCGATCCATTTCTTTATTTTTGACGAAGCATTTAATTGGAATATATTTAACGACACTTTTCTCAAATATGAGTATCCAGTTTTACCAGGAAAATCCAGAATTGTATATTCGGGGGGAGGGGGGGGGAAGAGGGGAAATAAGCTCAGATTTTAAAATTAACTACAGGTCTCTAAATACAATGCTGTAGTTAATGTCCTTCTTTCAATTAGGTTTTTTTTTGCAGGGGAAAGGGGGGTTTGTAGGACAGTGAAAAAGTAAATTGCTAAGTGAAAAATAAAGAAACGTAACACTTCTTGCAGTCAGCTCTTTAACCTTGAAACCGATGGGAGTTGTTGATGGTGATAAGTAGGTTCAGCAAGAGTTGAACTGAAACAGTTGAACATGTCTTTGGTAAATGTTATACTTATGTGAGCTTGAGATTCAATTTCTGCAGGGCAACGAATTTCGAATCTGCAGATTTGAGCAATGTACCAGTATCGGACTGTTTGTTATTTTTGCAAGGCCACTGGTATGTTTACGTTGCCCAAGGATTTGTTTTATACACTGATTAAAAAGGTTTGGTCTGGTTTGTTTAATTAACGTCGCACTAGAGCTGCACAGTAGGCTATTGGCGACGGTTGGGGCCTATCTCGAAGGATAGACCCGGGAACGATGCCTCGTATTTTTGAACCATGGTCAGATGACGATGACAACACCTGAGCTGGCACCCGACGCAACCTCAATAGGCGTCAGGACATATTTATCGTGCACCAGTCCCGTATACACGCCAGTATAATTTGTTGGATGTTCTGGACGAGTTTCTAGTTTTTTTGTAGCAAAGCTGGCAACCTTCCGATCGCAAGATCACTACTTTTTAACTTTTCTATGTCAAGTCCATCGCACGGATTCGAACCACCAATCCTCTGATTAGTAGCTGAACGCCTTATCCACTGAGCAACTGGGGCTCACGGATTAAGAAGAGGCATAATGGGATGTTTTGGCATAAATGCACATGGCTAAATCTTGAATATCTACACTTTTATACGCGACTGTATGCCCACTTAAGTCTTTAAAAGGTTTAATTTCCCAAATAATGATAATTTGTTTAAAATTCCTGTTTTATTAATACTGCATTTTAAGACGCACATTGTTTTATTTTTCTAATTAAAATGTGATTACTTTAAACCTTGTAAATAAAGAAACAATCTTCAAAAACTGCTGACACATTTTTCTTTTCTTAATATGAAGGATTGGATGTTAGGCTGTGAAACCAAACATTGCGTGTTCGATTCCGTGCTTTGAGCTATTAGATTTCGAATTTTAGTATTAGAAAAATCAAAATTTAATGCTTATCTTTAATAACGTTTAAGCATAAGGACTTTTCTTTCCAGTGGCAGAGAATATGACATATACAAGAGCAATTTAAAAATAACAAACTAAAAATGAGAAAAGAAAAAAGAAAAGTTATTGTTTCATTTAAAATTAGACTTTTCATCTCTATTTCAAATGTGCAAAAATTCCTTTCGTCTCAGAATATAAATGCGATTCCAATATTCGTCCATTAAACTTAGAGGGCAGTTTGTGATCGACAGGACACTAGTTGAAAAAAAAATATATTTATAGCCATTGTAATTTTATTCATTTCTAAATACTCATGTTCTTTAAGACTATATCACATATAGTCATTAATATTTCAATGGTAAAACATGAAAGGAACTACTGAATAAATAAAATTATTTTAAATATGACATTGTTTCATTTTAGGTCTGGTTTCAAAACAGACGGGCAAAATGGCGCAGACAAGAAAAACTCGAAAGTCAGAACGCCCTGCGAGGTCTCGGTCACGTCAGCTCCAGTCTCCTCAACTCCAGTTCCAGATCCCAGTCTCCTATTGGCAGCACTTCGGGCAACGTCACTTCCCTCAACCCATGCATCACTTCCATGACGTCAGTGGGCGGCCATCTTGGATCGAACGCCCCGATGCTGTTCGATCCCTGGCTGACGCCATCTTTGTTGGGCCTTCGACTTCCTGGGTTGCCGGGATTCCAGCTTCACACAGTGTACCCCAGCTATTTGACGCCGGCCAATTTGACGTCAGGTCAGGTGTCGTCAGCCGAGTCGCCGAGCTGCAAGGTCAAGACGTCTCCCCTCAATTTGTCCGTGGACAGCGAGGATCAGCTGAGTGAGGAACACTCGCGATCTGGCTGCGATCCTCGAAGCTCCAGCATTGCTGCGCTGAGACACAAAGCAAAAGAACATCTGCAGGTATTAAGTAAAGGCCAAGTGACTTGAAAAATGTGAAAACATTTTGTGATATAGCCTCCTTGTATATAAAGTGACATCAAATGTGTTTGATGTTAAACCGATTTTCCGAATTATGTATTCATTTTAGACGTATGAGCAGTTGAATTAGAGACACGTGAATTTGTGGCGAATGGCATTGTGGTCGTCTTATAGAAAGAAATAGTACCACTTGGAACATTATTGGGATGACGTCAGAGCTGATCATATGAATAACAATCGAGATCAGAATAGTGAAGAAAGAAAATCTCAAAGCATTTCATCGCAATCAGCTCGTTGGAATCATGCTTGTGAAGTACTATCGACGTCGTATAAGATACTGTGTCATATAAGTCATGAATACACCTTTTAAGTCTGACATCTTCGTTCTTAGAGTAGAAGATAGGATTTCCGTGCTGCCATCTATAAGCTTTCAGAGGAATCTTCTACCTTAGCAACACTTTTTAAACAAACGGTTGCTGAGACAGAGAGAGCACCTGTAGATTCGTATTAGAGTTTTAAGAATGAATCTAATTATGGCCTGAAAAGTCTTTATTTTACATGGAAATATATAAATTTCGGAAGAACTATTTCGTAATGATCTAAAATTAGCAAAACGAGGGGAACCGCTTTGAGCGAATATGCCTAGGAAGGTCTAGTCAACCCGTGCCTCTGTTCGATATCAACAACGACATCACGACTTATAGGGTGCATTCTTACAGCCAGGTAAAATCATTGTGGCTTTCAGCAATGATGACAATTATGGCCGTCTACTGGAATATATAGATAAGCCATCGGGAATCAAATCACTCCCCAATTCATTGCTGGACCACAACGACGCGTGTGTAGTCGTACTAGCCAGAATTGTTCCACAGAGAATACTGTCCTTAATTTAACTGTTCATCAGTGTGTATAGAAAATACAAGAAATTATAAAAGATCTCGTACAAAAGGTTCTAACATCCTGATTTTCATTGAGGCTAAAACTGTAGAATGGTATACATGATGGTCTTTGTATCAGCATTTACTTTAAGCAACGTTCTAGACTTCCTTAGTTTGAAAGATTTTATGCTCATATAGAATTTGAAAAGCAAGAAAATAAGGTTTCAGAAAAAAATACGGTATGATATAGAACAACTGCATATTAAGGTTGACAAGAATATGAAATATAGTTAACAAACCAACTTACATTTTCAGTTAGAAGTTTAGAATGGTACCTAAATATTAAATATATATGTCACGAATTGTAACAATCGAACAATTTATTTGTTTTAATAAGAAAATATTATTTATAAGAAACGCTCAGATTTACCATATTTGATGTTTACCGCCCTATTTCTTACAAAATAAACTGTTTAACTAAGGAAATTTTTTTTTCGTTTAATAAAATTTTCTTTTCCAGTTGTCTTTCCTATTTTTAATATATCATTTCACTAACAAAACATCTTCATTATTTTAAAATTCATTATGTTCTAAAATGTACAGACCGATTACTAAAGAATAAAACAAATATAAAAAAATGCTATATCTTTGCAACCAAACAACGTAAAGCGCCATTACACAAATCATTGTAAAAGGGACGTTTTGAAGTTTCGTTTATTTGGGAAAAGATGTCGCTAGGAACGTTCTTCATCACATTTTCAATTAGAACTTTTGCCTTTGCAAGTGCACCCTTTTTCATTAAATTGACGTAACCAATGTAAGATATTCTAGCTATTGATTAAATGGATTCCGTATTTGCTAAAAAAAATAACTCATGTTGAACAAACTTAACCGATTCCCTTTTTTGTGCCTTCTGTTGATCAGTTATTAATGAACAAGTTATTATAAGCAACAAATTATTTAGAAGTGCAATGAAAGATATTTCAAACGACATTTCTCGCCAAAAAAAATAAACGAAACTTTAAAACGTCTCCTTCACAATTATTTGTAGAATGTCGCTCGTTTGGTTGCGAAGATATAGCCTTTCATATTTGGGAAATTCTTTTGTAACACCCTGTATATTTATTTTTTTGTAAGGCCAATTCTACTCGAACGTAATAAACGTACGTGAGCTTTTTCAGAAGAGTCTCTGATTTCTACGTTAAAACTACGTGGTATATATGTACCAATCGCAGAGGATTATGCAAAATGTCATGCGTGTTTATTACGTCAGTGTAGAATGGGCCTAAATTTCAAGAAATTCTCGAATCTCTTAAAATTCGAGAATTATAAATTCTCGAATCACCCAGAAGCTTCCGCGCGTTTTTCCAGTTCATGTAGAATTGGCCTGTGTAAAATGTGCCTAAGGCCTATTGATTTTACGGTGCGTTTATCACGCCTGTGTAGAATGGGCCTAAGGCCCATTCAGTACAGAAGAGGTGTGTCAAAAGAATGGAAAGTAAGATAATTGAGTTGTAATAACGCAGTTTCCATTTAAGCAATCGACATCAAATAATGGAGAAAACCATCATCTAAACACCTGTTTTATGTTTATCAAGTCGTTTTGTTCAGATGGCTTGAAAGGAGCTGATGTAATAGCTGATGATGATTTACAATAATAAATCACACTGCTAATTTTTTGAAAAAGAAAGATTACTTAAATTTGAGTACGCCCTTGTTCATTAACGATGCTTTTGTACTCAAAGAAAAACGAGTATGTTCAGGTATTCATTTTTAAGTACCTTTTTTACAGTGTACAGCGCAGCACTTATCGTGACCTATCCACCGGTTATAGTTTGCTTTTTACGTAGGACGACGGCATTACCCCGCAAAGCACTGAGATTTAACTTATTATGGGGAGACCTATTGAATTAAAAACAACATCACTTGGCCAAGTGTTAGATCTATAGCTGCCTAGTAATTGAAATTAGGGTTCTTACACCATTTACACCATTTGGGAGTACTTACACCATTTACATGGTCATCGCCTAGGAGGGTTATTGGGGAGGTGTCCATTCCGAATAATTTTCCAAGTCAACATAATCGGCATTTTATGTATTCATTTTAAGGAAAAATCCAAATTTTTATGTAATTTGGCAATTTTATTTTATTATTATTCGGCAATTACAGTTCTTTTTAGGTGAATATCGATATTCAAGAGCAATTGAAATGGAAGGTTGTGGCTCGAAAATCGAAGACGAGTTAAATAATTATTAGTGAATGAACTTATACTAGTGAATGAAGTACTTTTAGTGAATTAACTTATATTAGTGAATGAAGAATTATTAGTGAATGAAGAATTATTAGTGAATGAAGAATTATATTAGTGAATGAAGAATTATTAGTGAATGAACTTATATTAGTGAATGAACTTATATTAGTGAATGAACTTATATTAGTGAATGAACTTATATTAGTGAATGAACTTATATTAGTGAATGAAGTATTATTACTGAATGAAGTATTATTACTGAAGGAACGTTTATTTGTGAATGAACTTATATTAGTGAATGAACTTATATTAGTGAATGAACTTATATTAGTGAATGAAGTATTATTACTGAATGAAGTATTATTACTGAATGAAGTATTATTACTGAAGGAACGTTTATTTGTGAATGAACTTATATTAGTGAATGAACTTATATTAGTGAACGAACTTACATTAGTGAATGAAGTACTTTAAGTGAATTAATATGTTGAATGCGGAAAATTACTTCTTTCCTCTAGCGACGGCCCTTACCACTTATCTGACAATACGCATTCTTATGCTCACAGGACTTTTTTATTCGGCAAACTAGAAATATGTACTTCAAAAATAAAATAAAATATTCAACCAAATATAAGCCCCAGATAAATGTAAAAAAAGTTTTAAAATAAATTTTATTGTAAAATATGCACTAAAAACGATTTTTTTAAAAAAAATAAACTTTAAAAATGTACATATTTAATAAATTCAATGCATATTACTATATTTGGAAGTCGATGTCAAAATTTAGGTATATTTTTTAGTTGGCACTAACTTCAAAACTTGGTTCAATAACAATTAAGAACCCATAGGGCATTGAGTCTTGCTCACACATGGCTGGTTTTCAAACATCAAAACATGTAAAATGGAATAAAACAATCAAATTAATGAATTCTGAAAAGAGAAAGTGGCAACAGATTAAAGTCTGTTATTTATCTGAATAAAATAACTCCACCAAAAAACTTAAAAATAATTTATTACTTTTTTACTCATTCACAACTTTATTTTACTTGGTTGTGTGTGTAAGAAAATACCCATTTTATACATTCGAATGAAGATTATTTAAATGTTTACAAATATTTAACGCAGATTGTCCAACGATAAAAACTATTTCCTGAGTTACAATCCCTTTTCTTGAAAGTTAATTAAAGAAAAGATTAATACAATGTGAAATTCTCATGACCAATTGATAATATTTCAAAAAAATAAAAAATGAAAACATTGATATCGATGAAAAATAAACGAATTACATATATATAACAGAACTATCAAATCTTAACACAAGCAAAACTGAAATTAATTTCTTAAGTGGTCAATTCTAACGTTAATCATTGCTTATACATATTCTTCTGCACTACATTCACAAAAATAACAGTAAAATCACTGAACGGTATCAGCAACATCTCAGACCCATAACTCAGGGTCAAACACATCATTAGTTCTTATCTGCAGCTCTCGGATTTCAGCTTGTATATTTACAAAGTGTAAGAAAGGTTTCATTTTTGGATCAATTAGAAGTAATTGAAAGGGGTAAAGTGCCATCGCACCACGATAATATGGAATTTAATAAGTTTATTTAAGGAAACATTAAATCACAGCGTGTAAATAGCCCATGCCTCCCTCATACCAAGACCTATGCTCCACGTCATAACTCGTGATCGCCCCTGTACACTGCCGAACTGTACTCCGCCCCCTATTTTGTACCAACCAACTGGAAGCCATCTTCCTTTTACGTGTTCTACACACACGGAAAACCTGAATGATTTCCCTCTAGGAACGCTTTTGGGGGGTTCGAAAAGAAGTGGATTTTAGTTACTTATACACGGTAGAACATCCCTCAAGCAGTGATTACACTTTGAAGTGTTTTTCGCAGCCAACTTCGGATCGGGCGTTGCACTGACTTATAAGAGATCTTCCTCATTCAACCATCGACGTCAAATCGATGCTACAGGGTCGATATCGGATCAATCCCATCTGTCGCTTCATCGGCGATCAATCCCATTGAGTTGTTTATCTTCGATTAAAGACGATGGACAGCAGCAGCGTCGAGAAGGCATCGAACGGGTTCCTCCACGGGATCAACCCTTCCGATGGGTACGTGTACAACGCCACTGACGAGCAGAAGTCCAGGTCTCGGTTGGGCAGTCTCGACGAGTTCTGGAGGTTGCACAGGAAGTCCCTGGAGGACCCGGACTCTTTCTGGAGGGAGGCTGCCGCCCCGTTCTTCTGGAAGGACCCCATA
The DNA here is from genome assembly GCA_963932185.1 of Troglohyphantes excavatus. Lineage (NCBI taxonomy): Eukaryota > Metazoa > Arthropoda > Arachnida > Araneae > Linyphiidae > Troglohyphantes > Troglohyphantes excavatus. The sequence continues at coordinate 49,321,923 of OZ010677.1, read as the reverse complement.
GAGAAGACGGGCATCGCCAACTATAACATTGATGTGAGGAAAGGGAAGATTTTCATTGAGTGGTTGAAAGGGGCGTCCACGAACATTTGCTACAATGCATTGGACAGAAACGTGCAAAATGGACATGGGGAACAAGTCGCCTACTACTGGTAAGTGAGCTCTGTTAACTCTGTTTGCTTTTGTGAAGACTGTCACTGTTGAAAATACATGCCCATTTCTGGAGAAACTTTCGTTGTTTTTGACGAAACAGACGCATGCTAAAGGCTTCGATTAAATATTTCGTCAATTTAAGGAAATTCTTTTCGTTTTTTTTCCACGAAATTTATTTCGTCAAAAATGAAGACGATTTCATGCAGCGATCTCTTGCGCTGTTAAAAATATGTACACAAAAATAAGTAAAATGTATCTCTTTTTTGAGTGCATTCGAAGGAAGTAAGGCAATTGAATTGTAATAACGATGGCTTGAACAGAAGCTAAGATTAGATGAGACAGATGTAGTATAGGACATTTGGCGCGTTTTTTTTTATGGCGACGAAAAATTGCCGTTAAACATAGCATTGGGTTCCCAGATTGAAAGTCGCCACAAGAATCGGAAAATACCAACAATGTTAGGTGGGGTTGCCATACTATAAATTTATCGCCCCTATAAAACACGCCAAAAAAACCTCGCGTGCCAAATGTCCTATACTACATCTGTACCGATTTTTTTTTACAAAATGTTTTTTTTTTTGTAGTATAAAAAGTTCTTGAAAATTAATGACCAAAAATAATTTGCTAGAATATCTTGAAATATAATACTGAAGGAAATACGGCATTCTGTAATAATTAATAATAAGCATGCCAATAATTTAAATTGCATGTCAATTGGCGCTAAAAGGGTTTAAATCTTCTTGACAAATAAAAGCATGTATTAAATTTAGCATTTATTAGCTTTAATACTAACAATGCATTAACTTACTTATTGCATCGTTATTATGCATTAACTTATTACAGAAAAAAATATTGCATTCTTTAAATTGAAAATAACTTGTTGTATTTGTCGAATTTTTTTTTTGCCAATTGGCGACCTGAGTCTTTATATCCGCCATTGCCTAATCTTTCGGCTAAAAAAATAGCTATTATTTTATTTTATAGTTATTCAACTTGCAATTTTAGAGAATTGTAAAATAGAATTTAAAAATACATTGCTTCACTATTTACTGATAATATTTCAAATAAAAATGAATTTTCAAATAATAATTTTTTAATGTTAATAAAATGTTTTTAACAGGCAACGTCTTTAAAAGCAGTTACATGGGTTATAAAGAGAGAAACCCTAAATTAATCTTTTAGTATGATTCATTCCAACACTACTATACCACTGCTACACTCCGTGATAAATAGCACGATTAACATCAATTTAATTCCGTTGTGATTAGGCAATTAGGCACCGATGCGTTTAAGATCTTAAAACAAAGCAAAGCATTACGGGAAATGGATGGGTAGCATTGGGGTCAGATGGAACAGATGGTTTATCTTCTTAATGCGAGGGTTTTGTTAGCGACCGATTTTTACAACCTGCTGCTAGTGACGTGATATTTATAAAGCTATTAAGTTCATAACTAATCTCAACAACTTTAAATAGAAGAAATCCACACATACAACTTTCTCACAGTAATGTGTATGAAAAAAAGTTCTATGACGTTTGAATGGTCACATATATCAACATGAAACAAAGTGCAGATGTTAAGTTGAGAGATTATTGATAAAATGGCGCAAGTTTCATAAAAATCCATTCAACCGTTTTTGAGTTAAAATAGAACAAACAGACATACAAAAAACATTTAATTTGATTTTTTGAATCAGTGTATCCTAATTTATGCAAAAACTCAACATTTCTTTTTTTTTTGTTCGACTCCTCAGACAGTTACTCCATTCTTATATATATTTATTAAAAATAGCCCAAAGTGGGGTGACTGGTTTAATTTCGCGCCAAAACGACGATTTACTACAGAGAACGTTAATAACTTTCGACAATTCAATTTCGCAAGCGTTGTCTATTTTTAATAGCCCTCTAAAAAGAGTAATTAAATTCCATTTTCGTAAGAAAACGATACTTAGAATAATGTTCCATTGTACTGGGAAGTAATACATTTGTCACCGAAAGCAAAATACTGTATACAATATACTGCAACCTGATGACTTGATTTTTTTTTAGTAATGGAAGTATTGTTTTCGAGAAAAAATAATCTCAAGTTTTTGTTGTTTCTAAAGGTTTTAATGCTTCCCGGATTCAAAAGTGGTTGTTCTTTGTGATTATTTCAATACAATATCTCAAGATTACAATCGATACTTAAAATCAATTTTAGTTTTGTAAGTTTCTTATGGATGTGACACTAAGGTTCGCATCATAATCAAAAGGATGGTTGCCATTTGTTCTATTTTGATTAGAGAAGTTGCTCGATGTCATTTTACTATATATAAAAAAAGTTTATATTTTTCTTTGGGACCAGCATTGATTATTCTGGTCTCTTCACTCTGAAAATTTTGTACTCGATTCATTTCTATTTTTCAAAATTCTGCTTCGACTTATGAAAGATTTAATTTCTAAAGCCATTTAATTCCATTTGAGAATTAACTTATATGTTTTTTCATAACTACACTGTAAAAAAAAGGTACTTAAAAATGAGTACCTGAACCTGCTCGTTTTTCTTTGAGTTCAATAGCATCGTAAATGAGCGACGGCTTACTCAAATTTAAGTAACCGTACATTCACAAAAATGAGCAGTGTGATTTAATATTGTTAATCTCAGCTTCTGTTCAAGCCATCTTAACAAAGCGACCTGACAAACTTAAAATAGTTATTCAGAATATAGTTTTCTACATTATTTGAAATAGATTACTTAAATGGAAACTGAGTTATTACAATTCAATTATTTTACTTCCCATTTTTTTTGGCACACCTTTTTAACATACTTCTGTTTATAACTTCTTCACGTCGCCCTGGTGGTACAATGGATAATGGACGGGACTGCGGTGCCTAAAGACCTGGGTTCGATTCCCGGTAAGTCTTGGTTGTAATTATTGATATTTATTGAAAGTTATTTATGAAGGCAGCGTATGTAGCTTCTGTTTTTTTATTCATTGTGCTTATTATTGAGTGCATGTCTTTTTCAAAATTGAAACTTATGTATTCGGAGCCATGATAAGCATCGAATGTAATAAAAAATTAGTATTTTACTTATTTTTGAGTACATATTTTTAACAGTATACTAATGTGATATGGGATCAGTTTTATGTGAATTCTTAAAAAGCAGATTACATAAGAGAAAATTTATTTTTCACGATTGCCCATTTCAAATGTACTACTTCCCATTTTTACCTTGATATATTGATATGGTGTGTAAATCAGCGTCCGGCCCTTAACGATTCATCGGATTGAGTGCCATTGACGCCGGTCATATGAAGTATGGTTTATCTGTTAAGCAGCTTACTAGAACCAATACTAGATTACCATTTTAAATTTGATACTACCCAATTATTTCACATCTATCCGTTCGAATAGACCCTGAATCTAGTCAACAGACGTTTAAGTGAAATCTGAAATTGCAAAGTTGTTTTCTCACTGAATAAGGTATTAATCAATTTTCTAATATATGTTTTCTTAATACCGTGTAAAACCTTTAATTATTTGAAAATATGATTTTTATTTAAATTTTATATCTTAATTTAATTGATTCAAAATCAATAGATCAGTGTATCTTAAATCAATATTTATAAAAAATTTAAATAAAATATTTTTTTTTATTGATACAATGTTATTTATACAATATATCGTTAAAAATATATAGGTTTCGTTTGTTAATACTTTGTAGATTCGCCTGCTTCTGCTCCTTCCGTTATCTTCACTCCGCACTTGTCATAGGTATATACTTCTTGGTATCACTTTGTTCGTATTGAACTGCTCTTTCAAACATTTCCTTTGCGGCAATCGAAATTTAGTGTGATATTTTGGCTGCATAAGGATTTCTTCGACCAAAAACTACACTGTAAAAGAAAGGTGCTTAAAAAATGAGTACATAAACGTACTCGTTTTTATAGTACAATTGCATCGTAAATGAGTGATGACATACTCAAATTTAATTAATCGTACTTTATGAAAAATGAGCAGTGTGATTTAATATTGCAATCTCAGATTCAGTTCACGCCATTTTAATAAAGCGACCTGACAAATTTAAAATAGGTGTTCAGAAGATGGTTTTCCACATCATTTGATATCGATTGCTTAAATGGAAATTGAGTTATAACAACTCAATTATCTAACTTCCCATTCTTTTGGCACAAGTTTTTAACATCTCTTCTGTTTATAACTTCTTCACTTCGCCCTGGTAGCTTAACGGATAAGACTCCGGACAACGGTGCCTGCAGATCTGGGTTCGATTCCTAATAGTCTTTGTTGTAATTGTCGATATTTATTCAAAGTGATTTATGAAGCCACCTTATATAGTCTAGAATCTGCTCTTTTTACTCATTTTTGAGTACATGTATTTTTTTTTCAGAATTGAAACTTATGTATTCGGAGCCATGATAAGCATTGAATGTATTCAAAAATTACATATTTTTGAATACCTATTTTTAACAGTGCATTCGTCCAGTTTTAACCCCAAAACAAAACTTTATTTATTTAATATTACATTAAGGGCACTGGATAGCTAACAGGAAATAATGCTGCATATGCGTTTTAAGATATAATTTCTAAAATCAGCAAGTCAATTATTTAGCATTATTTTGTCACTCGCGTATGAAGTCAGTTTCCGGGAAGTTTACTAATTCTATTACCTTTCACCTTTGCTATTTTTTAAGAGATCCTAATTACACTACACCGTTAAAGCAAACGCATGAAGGAAAATATTAAAGGCACATTGGAGCACAGGGCTTCTTTCCTCCATGTTTTAAGGAAAATGTTCTTCAAAAAGGCGGGATTAATGGAAAAATAACGACTCGTTAAAAGTATTACTGATTAATTGTGTTCCCCATTTATGCAATTCTGGTGTTTCCTTAACTTTTCACTTTTCATATTAAGTTGGTCTTTATGGTTTTAAGAATATCGAAAGTATTTTGCTTAAAAAAATAGATTATGAAATTTTGATAATGTAAAAAATTTAAAGGATAAAAAATTTAACGTCTAAAAGTGATAACTGATATTGGTTTGTAAAATTTCTAGCATACAGGACAAGATTTGGTTCAAAACGAATATTCAAAATTAAAGTACGTCGATGTAGAAAATGCTCAAAATAGCACTAAATGTTTTTTTGAAAATCGTCATAAAAAAACATCTAAAAATATATTAATATCACTCCAAACTTTCCACATGCAAAGTCTTTAAATCGGTTTATGTAAGACGAATTAGAGAATAACGAAAAAATGAGCCACAAAACAGCGTTGGCGCAGCAAGTGGATGTAGGGTGAAGTGGACTGTAACTAAGTGAATCGTATAGAAAAAATAGGAAATTTTAATCAGCTCATAACTATGTAATACAAATACAAATACAAATACAAATATTGACGACCAACAACAGGCTGAAGGCCCATAAGGTTGGTCCATCTAGTACCTCTTAACTATCCCCCAATGCATTTCTAACTTCTTCTTAAATTCCGTTACTCCTTTACAATTAATATTCACTGGCAAGTTGTTCCATTTGTCTATTACCCTATTATAGAAATAGTGTTTTCTCCCTTCCCGATTAAAATGGGATTTGTTTAACTTAAACCCACGACCTCTCGTTCTATCACTCATATTAAAATCTAAACCCTCCACATCTCCTTGTTTGATAAATTTGAATAGTTGAATCAAATCTCCAATAACCCTTCTCTCTTCCAGAGTATACATATTCAAATTTCTTAATCTATCTTCATAATTCATGCCTGAAAACCCTTGAACCATTTTAGTAGCCCCCTGTGCTGAATTTTCTCCAACAATTCAATGTCTTTTTTAAGATATGGTGACCAGAACTGTACAGCATACTCAAGATGTGGCCTTACTAAACCTCTGTACAATGGCAAGATAATATCCTTAGATTTTGATGAAACACTTTTCCTGATGTACCCCAACATTCTATTAGCTTTTTTGCTAGCCACTGTACATTGATGACTCATTTTAAAATCCTCATTTACCAACACACCCAGATCACTTACAATCTCACTATTTTTGATTTCTGCACCCTGTAAAACATATGCACCCTCACTATTTTTGATACCCATGTGCAACGCTTGACATTTACTGATATTAAAAGACATACCCCATTTAACAGCCATTCTGATATTTTTGTTAAATCACCTTGTAATTGCTCTATTTGTTCCCCAGAATTCACAGTCCCCACATAATTATAATGGCGCTGTTATTGGTGTTGACCTCACGAACGCCCTAACTACTTTGTCTGGAATCTAAAAAGGTGCTACTGAGTTTTAACATATACGCCCTAATTATCTGCGGTCGTTTTGATAGACACGGCTTACCTATTTTTTTTATATGTATATAGTTAAAGTTAAATATTGCTGCTCTGAAACCGAACTAATAAAAAGAACAATGCTTCCCAGCAAAAAAAAGTCAGCATAAAACCTTCATCAAAATTTTGAAATTGAAGGTTTTATGCAGGAAAACTGCATTTTTTTGTAGATCTATAAAATTAAAGGTTTTTGCTTCAATGTCCTTCATAAAAACTGCAAAAAACCTTCATAAAAACCTGCAAAAAACCTTCATTTTTTAATCATGAAGGGAAAATGTAGATATTTTAAAGGTTTTATGCAGAAAAATTAAAAACTTCAAAAAAACTGCAGTTTTTTGTTTCAATATCCTTTATAAAACCTTCAGAAAACCTTAAATTTTAACAATTTTGATGAGGGTTTCATGCTGACTTTTTTTGCTGGGTTGTAGCAAGCCGTTTAATGAAAAGTGAAAGAAAATTCGGTAATGTTGCCCACCAGTATTTATAATGATGTCCCATAAACTAATATTATGCTCAGTTTACTAAGTATAAAGTTGCAAAAGTTAGGCAATACAGTATTACGAAAAATAAATAAATTATACAGTATTTTCTAATAAAGTAAAGATAATGGGCATGGCATTGTTCGTGTTTAGGTCGAAATTTGATTAGCGCACCTGGACAAAATAACTAATACCAATTATTGGTATTTAGAATATATTTTCAGTATTTTTTTCTAGAAAAAAGTGGTGCGACACGATTTCCCCCCTCCCCCTTTCTCCATGCCACGCTCAGTCAATCAGGACAGACCCCCCCCCCCCAATAGGTGCGTGATGTAATATATTAAAAGCCATTAATATAAGCATAAGTATTGCCGAAACAATGTCATAAGATAATTGGCAAACCTTCACACTGTTAAAAATAGGTACTTAAAAATAAGTAAAATGTATTTATTTTTGATTACATTCGATGCTTATCATAGCTCAATATACATAAGTTTCATTTTTGAAAACTACATGTACTCAAAAATGAGTACAATGAATAAAAAGAGCAGTTGCTGGGCTACATAAATTACTTCCAATAAATTCCAACAATTGCAACCAGGACTTACGGGGAATAGAATCCAATCCATCTACCTGATGTCGTCCGCACCGAAGTTCAGGGGCTTAACCGTTGTACAACCAGAGCGACAGATGGGAAGAAGTTGTAAACAAAAGTAATGTTAAAAAAGCTTGACAAAAGAATGGGAAGTAAGATAATTGTGTCGTAATAACTCAATTTCCATTTAAGCAATCGACATCAAATAATGTGGAAAACCATCTTCTGAACTAATATTTTAAGTGTGTTAGGTGTCTTTGTTAAGATGGCTTGAATAAATTCCAACAATTGCAACCAGGACTTACGGGGAATAGAATCCAATCCATCTACCTGATGTCGTCCGCACCGAAGTTCAGGGGCTTAACCGTTGTATAACCAGAGCGACAGATGGGAAGAAGTTGTAAACAAAAGTAATGTTAAAAAAGCTTGACAAAAGAATGGGAAGTAAGATAATTGTGTCGTAATAACTCAATTTCCATTTAAGCAATCGACATCAAATAATGTGGAAAACCATCTTCTGAACTAATATTTTAAGTGTGTTAGGTGTCTTTGTTAAGATGGCTTGAACAGAAACTGATATTAGCAATATTAAACCATACTGCTCATTTTTGCCAAAGTACGATTACTTAAATTTGAGTACGTCATCGCTCATTTACGCTGCGATTGTACTCAAAGAAAAACGATTACGTCCATGTACTCATTTTTAAGTAGATTTTTTGTTACTGTGCAGGGCAGGTATGTTGTTACATAGCTATAAGACATTTTCTTTCATTTTAACCTCGAATTGGACTACAAATCTTGTACGATGATCACACGTCTCTATAGCTATTTTTATTCTGCAGTGAACTTGAACTTGTATTACTTATCTACTTTTCAGAAGTGGAAAAAATATTCCGAAACTGCGAACTTTGTTCCGGGTTTTATCAAGATTGGAAAAAGGATGTACTATCGACAACACGCGTCTGCCCAAGATGTGTTTCATCGACTTAGTTTATTTTAAAATAAGAAGAAATCAGCAAACATATGTCGGCATCTGATGAGGTCAGCGAACGATTATGTTTCTGATACACATTGAAAGAGAGGACATTCATTTCTTGCGAAGAATAATACAAAATGTTTAATTTTCGTTTTATAAGTAGTAGGATCCGATAAGTCGAAATAGCTTCTTTTTTTTTTAATTTATCGGTGAGCAGCATCCAAATATGGATCAAAATTAATGAAGCCTATGTTATGGGACGACAAGTTTAGAATCATACATTCGAAAAAGAGTCATTAATCGATTTTATCCTATAGCTTTTAAAACGATTTACAAAATTTGATTCAAAATGGCTAAAGTTTAGATGTTCTTAATATTTACATAAAATTTCCTTTTAGATATTGTCTACAGAGTTTTAGATTTAAAAAAGCGACTATCCTTGTATATCGGATGCATATTTAGAATTCTTATCGATTTCTTTCTTATAATCGTTATAAAAAAATCGCGCACATATAAAATGAAGGTCGTTACACTTAAAACGAAATCTCAAAAAACATTTTTTGGCATGTGACATTTGATGGAGTTAAAAGAAATATTATACCAAACCGTATCTCAATTCATTGATTATAATTATTCTTTTCAGGGAAGGCAATGACCCACAAGACCAGGACAAAATCACATACAGAGAGCTTCTTCGCAGAGTTTGTCGCTTCGCCAATGTTCTCAAAAGCAAAGGTAAGCTCTAAAGTGGAATCATTCATAACTTTGATATGCCGATAAAGAAAGTAACTGTATTTTGATTTTTAACTTGGTTGTTTGAATGAAGGCAATCATTTAGTAAAATCAAATGAAAATCATTCACAACAATACTAAAATACTGATACCTGTATTTCAAGTTTCGCATGGAATTCATCTTAAAATATAAAATATCTCCAGTACTGTTAAATATACAAATATATAACTTCTGTTCTCATTAAGCTTAATGACAGAATGTGCAACGTCCTTCAGGCAGGACGGCCGGTACTACCACCAGAAAATTTTGAAAATTAGGATTTTGAGCAATAAAAAAATTACAAATTCTAACTGTAAAAAAATTTATATACGAAAGTGATTCCGTAGAACTTAGAACTTTTACTATAAAAGCTTACAAGCCAATTTTGACCTTTTTTTTTTATAAACAAAAAAATCTAATATGAGCTAAATTTAACACATCGAAAATATTTAATACAATATTAAAATAAAATGGCATAATATAAGAACTCAGAATTAAATCATTGATATTTAATATAAAGAAATTTTAAGAATGCAATATGAATAATTACTCAATTTTGTTGTCATTTAATTTTTTTTCCTAAAGCGGAGAAGAACTCCAATACATTTCTAACTATTTATATTTATGTCGCGTATTGATGTATAAAATACAGCAGCAGTATATGTTCAGATAATGCTTTTCTATGAGAATCTTTTTCACTTTAACACTAATCTAATTGAATTTTATTTGTCATCTATATATTTCGATCAAATCCTTCACTGCCAATTCACACAGCTACGTTCGTATTACAATAAAACATGATTTGATTAATAAATTACACATGAGTTTTAAACAAAAAGAAAAAAATTGGCAAAGTAATATGGAGATATCAATACCCTTCAATAAGAACAAGTTACAGTTGAATCCTAATTATCCAGATCAAACAAAGCGGATCGCCCATTATCCGGATCCGGATTACTTTGAAAGAAAAAAGAAGAAATAAGCAAAATACCAATTTTAGAAGTTTCTTATCGGTTAATGATATTGTTTTTAATAGACATTAAATTACATTACATACAAAAGCAAATTTTGATATGTTTACTAAAAAATAACCTTTTTTCGCGAATTATCCAATTATCCGGATAGGATCTTGTCCCGATTGATCCGCATAATTGACGTTCTACTCTACTAACAAAAATAATTACAGGGTGGTCACAAATTATTGGACAGTGGTCATTGTTTGGCTGTATCGTTGAATTGGTATAATAATAAATTATTTTTTCCCAACTAATTCGTTTATATTTTAAACAAGACGTTTTTATTTTAAACAAGACGTTTTTATTTTAAACAAGACGTTTTTATTTCAAAGAAGACGTTTTTATTTAGTAGCAACAAAATATAGTAGTTAAAGTGGCAATAGCCCAATTGCGGCCGAAGCGAGCCGGGTTTACCATATTCTCAAAGAAGAAAACAATTGATTATCGCCCAAACAAAAGGTTGCCATGGGCCGCAATTGGAACTTTCCTGTTAAAGTGTAGCAAAAAAAAAATTGTGTATTATACGTATTTAAAAAGCCAAATACTGGCCATCGCCAAACAATGTGTTCACCCAGTATTTTATATATATTTTTATATTAAAAAGATCAATTTTACTCTCTAAAAAAGTGTTACTATGACTTGTGTATTGCATTAGGTGTACAGAAGGGAGACATGGTGGCCATGTACATGCCCATGGTCATTGAGCTAGTCGTCGCCATGTTTGCTTGCGCGAGAATAGGAGCTATGCATTCCGTTGTCGTAAGTGTCAATCTTTACCTGAAAAACCATTTATTTGTTAATAGTTCTCACAAACATTTACCTACATCCAAGCATTTAAATCATTTTTGATTCAATAGACACAACCTTTTCATTCAAATATGTGCAGTTTTCCCTTTAAATTTACGCAGATACTTTGTTCAATCTTGATTTTGAACAAAATCGTAAGCGTTGTTTTCATTCAACCAATGGGAGAGTTTCACGTGACGTATCAACATGGTAACTTACTAGTAGGTTCGATTTCTTCCCTACAGCAGACAACTTTGCTTTTGTTTGTTTGGTCGCTACGCTTGCAATTATGGTAAAAGTTTGTTTATAATATTTGTTTTTTTCCAAATAAGTAATATTTTTATTCCATATATGAATAAATTTAAGTACAGGAATACTTATATTTTATTTGTATATAATTAGAATTACAACAAAAAACGGAAAAATACTTTTATTTCAACACAAAAATACTTGAAAAACGATGAGTACAATCTATCTCAGTGTATGTAGTAAATATTGCTGTATTGGGGTATTATTTAAAGACTAAAACTTAAAATTATAGTACAGGAGCTAAAGCTCCATGCTAACCCTACGGAACTTCTTCGGCGTCGCGGAACTTTCTCCATGTTCCGTTGGAACAGCGGTCTTCTTCTTCTCGGCGTGAAACTCCCCCATTGGTAGAAATAAAATCTTATATTAAAATGTGATTCCTGTTGCCCCATTGTATGAACTTGAACTAGTCACTTGTACTGCAAATATGGATGGCTGAAATCTGAAATTGTATGTCCATTTTTGACAAAAATGAGATATTGGTATCAATGTAAAAGTGGAGTTTAGATCTTTCCTCTAGCACAAACATGACCTGCCTCATCCAAATAATAAAATTAGAGTGCAAGTTTATAAAAATGTCTCATAGTTTTCTACTAATCTCGAAATCTTCCTTTTACATTTTCCGAAAGTTTACGAAAGTGGGCATACATCGTTTGTACATTTATCGCATTGGGTAATATTTATTTTAAGGTACTTTTTGTTTGCGAATAAAACTTTAAACAAATAGTTAAACAACACTGTTTTGGAATCAGTTAAGGGGGTCCGATACCCAAAATTCGCAAAAAAAGTCATTTTTTTTTTATATTTAAAAAATAATATTCAAACTTATCTTAATAACTCACAAAAAACTGCTTCAAAAAATTCCTATTACTTTTTTAGTTATGAATGTTTTAATGATGTGTTCCTATAACATAGTTGTATCATATGTAAACTTTAAAAGCAAATATCTCTGTTCGTGGTTTTGAAATTTAATGAACACTAAAAATGCTAAGGCTTTTTTACTATTATACTTAAAATCATAATTTTTGTGTGTATAACAAGATAAATATATTTTAAATAGATGTATGCATTCAGATTTCCTATTTTTACCATAGTTTGTTTTTTAAAACCACTTAAAATGGAATTTTATTTTTTTTCGTCAATTTTTTTTCCAAAATTTCTAATATATTTTATTTTTTTAAAGTGATGTATCTGAATCAAAATTTGAATGCATACATCTATTTAAATATTATTCAAAATCTTAAATAAAAAAAATTGCTTCAAAATATTGAAAAACAAAAAAGGAGTAGGAATTTTAAAATTGTTAAAAAATTTACTAAAATTTTAATTTAAAAATAAATGTGCAATTTAAAAAAAAAATGGAGCGTCTTAAAATGGTTTTTTATGCATATTTAGAAAGAGAAAAAAAATTGGATTGTACAAGTATAAAAATAAAGAAAAAAATGTCGAAGGTATCGGACCCCCTTAACTTTAAAATGTATAAACAGAAATCTGAGTATCGCAAACCCTAATGCAAGATCCTTTATACACCACCCTGAAAAGTGTATAAATATTAGGAAATCGCACATTAAAATTTTACAATCTCTAAATAAATCAATGTATTATTATTATTTTAAATTTTAAAGAAAAATAAAATTAATATGTGTTTATTATTATTGCAAATACTTCATATTTAATTAAAAAAATTTCTCCTCTATCTCTAAAATTATTATTGAATCTATTCTTCATAAAGAACCACCAGCACACGCAGAAAGAAAAAAAAACATCACAAACTCAGTAGATAGAAAAACTAACGCTATATATAACTTTCAAGGTAGTTTATGAAACAATATCAATTAAAACTTCAAAAACATAACTATTTTAACCTCAAAGAAAATAAGTTATAAATTTTTATTTAAAAATTAAGTTCACACTTAATGTGTCAATTGCAATGTATTAATTATTTTTTAATTATTTTAAATAGCTTTGTTTTGTTTTAAAAAATTTGTGTGATTTTAATAAATTTTGTAATGTTTTAATTAATTTTGAACTGTTTTAAATAGCTTTATATTGTTTGAATTAAATTGTGTATTATTATAATAAATGTTAATTTTTTAAAATTATTTTCGAATTGTTTTAGTTAGTTTTGCATAGTCTTAATAATTTTTGGATTCCTTTAATAAATTGTGCATTGTTTTATATAGTTTTGCATTGTTTTATCAAATTTTAAAATCTTTTAATAAATTTTGCGTTATTTTAATTAGTTTTAACATATTTTATTACTTCTAAATTGCGTTAATTAGTTAAATAGGTTTTATTTTGTTTTAATAAATTTTATATTCTTTTAACAGATTTTGCATATATTAAATTAATTTTGTATTGTTTTAATAAATTGTGCATTATTTTAATACATTTTTCTGTTTTAATTAGTTTTGAATTTTTTTTTTATTAGTTTTGTATTGTTTTGATAATTTTTGGATTATATTAAAAAGTTTCAGATTTTTTTAATAAATTTTGGATTCTTTTAATTAATTTGTAAATGTTTTAATGAATCTTAGATGGTTTAAAATTATGTTGCATTGTTTTAATAAATCTTAGAGATTTTAAAATTATGTGCATTATTTTAACTAATTGTTCATTGTTTTTATTAGTTTTATAAAAGTTTTAATTAGTTTTGTATTGTTTTAATATTTATTAATATTATTTTAACACATTTTGGATTATTTTAATACATGTTTGATTATTTTAATAAATATTGGATTATTTTTATAAATTTTAATAAATATTTTATTAAATTTGTCTTAATTAATTTTTTGGATAGTTTTAATGATTTTACATTATTTTAAAAAAAAAATCTAATGTTTTATGTAATTTAGCAATCTTTTAAGTAAATTTGTTTCATTTTCAATAATGCTACATTATGTTGTTTTAATTATTTTTACGTTTGTTAGTTACATTTATGTTGTTTCAATTAGTTTTACGATAATAATCCTCATAAATTTTATTACATTGACATTCATCTCTAATTTGCTAATTTTATTATAGTTTGGCGGTTATTCTTCTGATTCACTTGCTGAGAGGTTACTAGATGGGAACTGTAAAATATTAGTCACAGCAGGTAAGTTAACATTTGTGCACATACACAAAATCATAGAAAATGGTTTCACATAAAAGGCAAATATTTTGAAGACGATTTTAAAAGCCTAACTGTAATTTAAAAATGTTCTTTAATCACGACAGAATGCATGTTACAATTTAATTTACTAGTAGTTCTAGGAACAGTAGAGCTCGCGACAACAAAAAATATGTATACGTAGATTTTTATGACTTCAAGCAACTTTCATACCAAATAGGTAGAAAATCGAACAACACGTTTGATCGTAAATGTATAACAAACAAATTTTTCAGACAAACAGGTGAAATACTGAAATGTTGAATTAAAATAGGGACCTCGCTAAACTTTTTTACATGTTAATGTAAAAAAGTTTAGCTTTTTTACATGTTACATGTTTTTTTAAAATGTTAATATATCTATAAATATTTTTATTCAAATGTTTTAATGTTAGTAAATGTCAGTAAAAGCCAAAAATATAAATTAGATTATAATTAATAGCTAGTTACGAAATTATTATAAATGTAAATAAACCTGAACCATTACGTCGCCAATAGCCCATTTACGAAAAAAAAAGCAATATTTAACCGTGGTTTTTACTTGTTTTGAATTCGATTAACGTCGAACTAGATTACCTAAAATTCATATGATGGGATATTTAATTTTTATGTTATATATTTTATAATTTGCTTTGATATAGGGATGATTATATAATAGTTTGAAATGATAAACCAATCAGATATTTTTTTTTCTGTGTTTGAAACACAAACTATACTTCAGGAGCACCAGAAAACACAATTAGCCTTTTAGTCGTTTAAATTAACTAGTATAATGAACATCGAGAATTTAACAATATAACATTACATTTATTAAATTAATTATTCAAAACGTTATAAACTTTATTCAATGACTGTTATTTAAAAAATTTATATTTAGGCTGTTTTCTTTTAACGTTCCTTAATTTAATCCTAGACGGTGTTTTTAGAGGAGAGAAATATGTTCATTTAAAGAATATTGTAGACAGAACGCTGGCGATATGTAAAGAAAAGTAAGTATGTTAAACTATACCAAAGTATTTTCCATACACCGATACAATGCTTCGTTCCATCCTGCGGGGTGGTCACAAATTGTTGGGCGATGGTCATTTTTCGGCTGTTTAACTACACACAATAAACCATTCTTTTTATTACACTTTAACTACTAACTAACTAAGCGAAGTAGTTGGGCAAAAATAATGCTTTATCATGCCAACTCGGCTAAGTGTGATACAGCCAAATAATGACCATTACGCGACAATTTGTGACCACCCTTTATTTTAAGAGTAAATGTGCGTATTCGCTAATTTACACATTTAATTATTTATTCAAAGTTAAGTTATACTGCACATATTATTGAATCTGTGTGATGTTATAAATCTCCAATATTTTGTGTTTCTTTTCTCTAGAAATCATCACATGACGGCTGTAATAGTCGTCGAACACCAACTGAATTTACTATCCACAAAAAGAAAACTCGGTGCTCAAACGAATGGAACGAAAAATATTATAGACGGTTATAACCTCGATGTAAGTTACCAAATATATATAATTGCTCGTTTTATGTATTAGAAATTATGGTATGGACTTTGGTGATAAAGTTTAGTATCCGTATTAAAGTGTTCAAGTTGGTTTGATGGTTGAAAGTTGGTTTGATCTTTGATGTTTGAAATAGGAATGCACCGAGTTAAGAAGAATTGTCCAAGAGGTGTTGCCGTCGATAAGAAAGTTTAGATTCTGACTGATCTCACTGACCATATAATGATAGGAAATGGGTTGTTGAATACATAGTTCAGAAGAATGAAATGGGATTTGTGTGTGGATCGATGCGCAGTTGAAACTGAATTAGGTAATTTAGGAGGTCATTTTGGGAAAAGGAGAAGTGATTTAGGAATGGATCAGAAAAAAGAGTTAAAAGAAACGTTGGTACATTACATATATGTTAAAATTTATGAATTTCTAGTTGGGGTTACTTGAACTCACAAAAAAATGTTTTACACCACTACTGGGTCTGCTGTCATAAAAATAAGACGTGATTCAGTATCTCCCCTACAGGGGTCGCAACATGCTGTATGGTTTTAACTCTCTGACGGAGTTGAGCGATTTAAGTCGTCCATGGCTTTCTAGTTTTTTGGCCACACATATAAACTTTAAATTCATAGAAATATTCGATGTTGAAATATTTTTCAAATCCAAAGCATCGGGGTGTTTCTTAGAAGCTATATCTAATATAATAATTAATAATAAAGATGGAACTACGCATATAATATGCATGCCATTGCAATATAATGTAAACTATTTTGAGAGAAAACAACTTGCCCTTTTTCTAGCCGCTCAGAGGGTTAAAATAATTCTTTAATTTTGGGTACAAGTAACCCCAGTTTACGATACTGTCGTCTTCTAATATTTTGCCATCCTAGACCAAACGACCTTATGTCTGTTAGGAAATCTTCGGAATGTTTCAAATTCTTTTTTCCAAAATTTTGAAAATCCTGGACGACAAAAATAATAATCAGTTATTGAGTTAGTATGATAAAAAAAATTAAATAACATTTGTTAGAAGCTCAGAAGCATGCTATTCTAGTTCATTTTGAAGATTAGGTCACAAAAGAACAGGTTGTTATTTTTGTCCGCTGGGAAGTGACAGTATAGGAAAAAGGGTTAAAATAAAAATAAAAGAAAAAAATGTGTATGTTTATTTTTTTTGTATAACCTCACCATTTTGAGAATTACAAAGAAAATCTTTATAGTTTAGTTATTACTAATGAATATTATTATTATTATTAAATTATCATCACAGTTAACGTGGCACCCCGAAGTCGACGTTTGGTGGCACGAAGAAATGAAAAAGGTCACCGATGTCTGCGAACCTGTCTGGGTAGACGCAGAGCAAATATTATTCACTCTATACACCAGGTAGTATATTCTTATAAGCTAATTAAATCTACTAGCAATTTCCTGCTGGACTAAATACTTATTGTTCCTTTAATTCTAAAGCTTCTTGTAATACTAATATCTTTCTCAGTCAGGGAATTCATAAATGCCTCGCTAATCCGTTTGGCATCTTTAGAGATGTATTAAGGTATCGAATATGCATTTTTCTAAAATGATAGGAATAATATTATTTGGTGTTAGGTTGTTTTTTGGATGCCAATGAAGGCCGAAGTTTTAAAATGACTTTTCACTGAAATACGCTGAGTGGCCAAATTATTATGACCATTCCCAAATTCCATACACCCCACACGGGACCTCCAGTTGCCAAGTGGATAAAGGCGTTCAGAGGATTGCTAGTTCGAACCCGTGCGATGGACTTGAAAAAGAAAAGTAAAAAATGTAGTGATCATGCGATCAGAGAGTTGCCAGCTACGCTACAAAAATACTTGAAAATCGTCCAGAACATTAAACAAATGATACTGGAGTGTAATCGGAACTGGTGCCCGATAAATCTGATCGGGGTCCAATGTCCTGACGTTTATTGAAGTGTTTCCTTGTCATCTGACCTTGGTTCTAAAATAACAAAGATACATGTGTGAATGAGTGTGTGATTGTGTGTGTGTGTGATTTTTTGTATGAATGTGTATGCGGCTGTGATAAGTCTCAATACGAGGACCGGAAAAGGTATAAACCAAATAATCTACATCCCACACATTAAAGTTTACGGCGAATAGTGTGTTCAAACATCCTTTGACAAGATCCTTGATTAAAATCTGCTCTAATTTGCTACGCTAATACTATTTGTTTGTCCATTGCCAACCTTAACACTCTTATACTTCCCCTCAAAATTCAGTAGGCTGGGAGCCATTTAAAAAAAATTGGAAAAGTAGATTAGTCAAAAGAGTGCTTAACTTTTAATTAGTGTTAATTATTAATTACACTAATGTTAAATATCAATGAACATTACAAATGAAATTAATTGTCAAGGGGAAGAATGATGATGATGGTTCTGATGGGCAGAAATGCTGTGTAGCTAACATAAGTCGGTCTCTGTTTCAAATACAAATACAAATACAAATACAAATATTGACGACCAACAACAGGCTCAAGGCCCAACAAGGTTGGTCCATCTAGTACCTCTTAACTATCCCCCAATGCATATCTAACTTCTTCTTAAAATCCGTTACTCCTTTACAATTAACAATATTCACTGGCAAGTTGTTCCATTTGTCTATTACCCTATTATAGAAATAGTGTTTTCTCCCTTCCCGATTAAAATGGGATTTGTTTAACTTAAACCCATGACCTCTCGTTCTATCACTCATATTAAAATCTAAACCCTCCACATCTCCTTGTTTGATAAATTTGAATAGTTGAATCAAATCTCCCCTAACCCTTCTTTCTTCCAGAGTATACATATTCAAATTTCTTAATCTATCTTCATAATTCATGCCTGAGAACCCTTGAACCATTTTAGTAGCCCTGTGCTGAATTTTCTCTAACAATGCAATGTCTTTTTTAAGATATGGTGACCAGAACTGTACAGCATACTCAAGATGTGGCCTTACTAAACCTCTGTACAATGGCAAGATAATATCCTTAGATTTTGATGAAACACTTTTCCTGATGTACCCCAACATTCTATTAGCTTTTTTGCTAGCCACTGTACATTGATGACTCATTTTAAAATCCTCATTTACCAACACACCCAGATCGCTTACAATCTCACTATTTTTGATTTCTGCACCCTGTAAAACATATGCTGCCTTACTATTTTTGATACCCATGTGCAACACTTGACATTTACTGATATTAAAAGACATACCCCATTTAACAGCCCATTCTGATATTTTTGTTAAATCACCTTGTAATTGCTCTATTTGTTCCCCAGAATTCACAGTCCTCATAATTTTTAAATCATCTGCAAAGATGCTGACCTTGCTCCCAATCTCCCAACTGATATCATCAATAAAAATAATAAATAAAAGTGGACCTAACACAGAACCCTGTGGTACTCCACTTTTAACTTCTGCCCACTGAGAGTAATTACCTTTAATTTGCACCCGCTGACTCCTACCAATTAACCAATTCCTTATCCATTGTAAAATTTCACCCCCAATCCCTAACCTTTCCAACTTGAACAGCAATGCCTCGTGGGGAACTTTATCAAATGCTTTCTGGAAATCAATGTATACTACATCTACACTGTTCCTTTTATCTAATTCTTCAGTAACCCTATCGTAGAATTTTAAAAGATTTGTTGTACAAGATCTTCCTTTCCTAAATCCATACTGATTATCTGACAGCAAGCTCTCTGATTCCAAAAATGATATGATGCTGTTTTTTATTAATGTTTCAAAAATCTTGCATAACACTGATGTTAAACTAACCGGTCTGTAATTACCAGGTTCACATTTTGCCCCTTTTTTAAAAAGCGGAGTGACATTTGCTAATTTCCAGTCTATTGGTACATTACCCGAATTATACGTCGATTTGAAAATAGTTAGTACAACATCTCCCAGTTCTTCCGCACACTCCACTAGTACTTTTGGGTAAATTTCATCTGGTCCTGGTGCTTTAAAAGGTTTAATACTTCTTAAGTGATAAACTACTTCTTCTCTAGTAAAATTGCATTCCTTAATAACCGGACGCATATTATCCTCTATTTGCATGAAATCAGATTTGAAGTCCTTATTAAAAACTCCCATGAAAAATTCATTTAAAATATTAGCCATTCCTACATCATCTTGAATTAATTTGCCTTGATAATCTTCGAGTGGTCCCAAATGATTATTTCCTTTATTGTTTCCACTGGCGTAAGCAAAAAATCCCTTTGGATTATTGTTGATATCCCTAGCAAGTTTTTCCTCCAATGCTAATTTCTGTTTTCTACTGATATACTTAAACTCCCTTCTAGCTTTTTTATACTCCTTACCATCAGTGTCCCTACCTGTTTCTTTAAATATTTTATACGTCTTTTGTTTTAACTTAAGAGCTCGTTTTGTTTCCTTTGAAAACCACATAGGAGAAAGCTTTCGAACTACATCTTTCTGCCTAAACGAAATATGCTTATTAACAGCTACATTTAATTTATCTTTAAATTCCTTCCATTGATCTACTATATGAGAATGCTCCAACCCATCCTTAAAAACATTAGTTACCTCAGCTCGTAACTTATGAAAATTAACATCTCTAAAATTTGGAATTAACCTATTATTTTTATCTACAGTTGTCTGAAACATAATGTTAAATCTAATGCTATTGTGGTCACTTTCCCCTAGAAGCTCGCTCACTGTTAAATTGTGTACCCTATTTTCACAACTGCTAAACACCAAATCCAATAATGCATTACCCCTTGTATTATCATGAACCAATTGCTCTAAAAAGCAATCTTGAATCGTGTCCAAGAATTCTGCCCCTCTTCCAATGTTAACTAGGTTACCCTTCCAGTCAATGTTAGGAAAATTAAAATCTCCCATTAAAATTATTTCTCCTTTCTTACAAGCTTCATTTATATGATTAAATAGAATTTCATCCTGTTCAACAGTGCTATTCGGGGGTCTATAAACATTTCCCACAACCAAATTCTTACCTTTATGATCTGTTAGTTTTATCCAAACTGATTCAATACATTGAGATTTACCTTCAAAAGTTACTTCCGAAAAATTTAAATTTTCTCTTACATAAATCAACACACCACCTCCTTTCTTATTAATTCTCTCCTGCCGAAACATAATGAAACCCTTAATTTCTAATAACGCAGCTAAATCGTTAGCATTTGTCCAGCTTTCTGTAATCCCAATTATATCGATGGTTTCTGCTGCTACTATGCCCCTTAATTCTTCTATTTTATTCCTTATACTTCTTGCATTGCAGTAAAATACTCTTAATTGTTCTTTAATATACATATCCGAACATTCACCCGCTGCATTTTTTCCAGATGCTGTAGACCCTGTTGCAGAATTATATAACAGATTACTTCCCAAAGATTGATTTTTTAATCCCAATTTATCAACCCGCCAGTGAATATTCGGCTCCTGTCTCAAAACTAGTTTTTTGCCTGCAAACTCTCGAGTACCAACTTACTTACAGCCTGGCTACCTGTTCTGCTTAGATGAATACCATCCCGAGATAACCAGTCCATCTTACTCACCTTCCAAACATCCACAAAACCGACGTTCTTTTCCTTACAAATATCCCTGAGAAAACCATTTAAAACTCTGATTCGTTGGTTGTCCCAGCCCCAACGAATACCATACCTTGGCAGTAAACTAAGAACTCTCACATCTCCTGTCTTGTGTTTGACTTCTTCAAGGAGAGCCGTAAAATCCCTCTTGAACTCGAAATTTGTGGACTGACAAACATTATTTGTACCTACCCATAATACAGCTTTGTCCTCAGTCTGTACCGCTCCTGCTTTCACTGCCTTGGTGATGTTTGCGATCTTGGCTCCCGGCAAACAACACCTCACAACTCTTGGCTTGACTTTACCTACCTCATTTCCTATAGATCTTACCATAGAGTCCCCCAAGATGACCCCTTTCGTCTCGTACTCCACAATTGTTTCGATGCTCTTTACCTTTGCTCGGGAATTCATTTCGCCTAGGCCATCGCAGTCTGTTGACACCTCACAACTCTCACCTCTTTCTAACTCTTTCAGCCGTTCTTCTAAATATCTCATTCTAACACACTTCTTACAGACATATTCAATCACACTCTCAACTTCTGACTCTTGCAAACCACAATTGCTCGCCAAACATCTCCGGTTCATTTCACCGATAATAATAAAAGACAATCTTCTGTTTCCAGTGGTTCGACGGGGAAACCCAAAGGCTGCGTCCACACCACCGGGGCGTACATGATCTACGGGGCGCTCTCCTTCAAGTACGTCTTCGACTACTTTCCCGGAGATGTCTTCTTCTGCACAGGGGACATCGGGTGGCTCACTGGCCACACCTACATCGTGTACGGCTCTCTCCTCAACACAGCCACCTGCGTGCTGGTAAGACCTACTCTTATATCAATTTGCCCCAATGACCTATGAAGAAATTGGAAGTCAGAATAACTTATTTCGCGGTTGCCGAATTTGAACGCCGTAATTAGTGACCCCAAAAGTTTTTTTTACACATTTTTAAGGTGTTTCTTGGTTGATTTCAACATTTTTAGAGATTATCAGAGGGACTAATTCGTAGCCCAAAATCAGATTCGTGTGGATATAATGATTAATTGTAATGTTTTAGAACATTCTGTTTAATTTTAAAATGGCAACACTTCACAACATTAAAAAATTTATATTTGTTTCTAATGGAGGATTTCAAGCTTTCGGAAAAACGGTCGTTATTGGTTCAGTTTTTGTATTGGTCAGGAATGTTCTTCTTAAAGAAAAGATATTTTTTTAATATTTTATTCTGCATTCAAATTACTATATTATCTTTATTTTATGGTAAAAAATTAGCACTTTACATTAGCGTAATGCATTATATTAAGAACTAGCTATAACCCGAAAATAAATATTGGCAAAGGCTAGTTAGAAATAACTTCGTTTTGAAGTACAGAATTTTTTGAGCTCTCATTATGCTTAGGAAGCTTGAAATTATTGTAACGTTATGAAATTATACAACAGTTGGATGAATTCTAGTCTGATCATGGCTCATCTTTTAAGTTTGCAAAATTTAACTCCGTTATCCTGAACAAAGGGGATTCGTTCATAGTAAACACTTGAAAGTATTTTTCATGGATCTTTCCCATTTTTATTAATTAGATTAAATACGCGGAAGTAAAATATTTTAGAGTTCCTTCCCCGAGTAGTTTTTAATATTAATAATATGGACTTTTTCTTACTTTCACAGTATGAAGGTGTCCCTACATATCCCAATGCAGGCCGTTACTGGGAAATAGTGGAAAAGTACAGCGTGACGCAGTTTTACACAGCCCCGACAGCGATACGAACCCTCATGCGGTACGACGACTCCTACGTCACGAGGTAAGTACAACGCTTAATCACTTCTGAGAATGTAGTACAAAAACGTCCCATCATACACAGAGCAGTTGCATTAGTACAAAGATAATGCAGGGTGAAAGATAGGCTAAAGTGCATGTGCAGTAGCGCACTACAGGCAATCGGCGCAATGCGTCTTGGGATACTGATAACACGTTGCAGACAGCTGAGACTTGACTAAGAGCGATTCAGAAACAAGGAGGAGCATAGAATTCGAGAACCAGTTGACGCGTACAGACGGCTCACTCTCATTGGACGCCGTGTTAGCATCGTCCCAAAATGCCTAGCGCTTTGTTATGCGCAGAACATCGAAAGCCGATCGGCAATACTTCATATTCCGTCAGGGAAGAAAGCCCTTTCTCCTCCCTTAATGATTATGGCCAAGGCCTACTTTTAAGGTCTGCAGCATATAAATATTGAAAAGGGCATGGACGGCCTGATCTTTATTTCTGTATCTCTGAGCCAGATTAGCCTAAGTCCCATTTGGGCAACTTCAATGGAGAGGGGGGGGAACTGAATCCTACTCTCTACCAAAACTTTTGACTTGAGCTGTTATAGCCCTCACTAAACGTTTAAAATAAATTTTCGGAGGAATATTTGTGGTATGGTTCAATAGAAAACGAACTTTTAAGGCATAATCTGCCATCAAACAAAAATAGCAAAATTTGAACGTATAGGCTCGTCTGAACATGAGGTACACATTTAGGTTCATAAAATAAAATTTATTGACATTTCTTGATAAATCAATTAAATGAAAGCAGGAAAAACAGGAAATTTAATATATATCTGCCATCCTCTATTGTGTTGCAGACACGACAGGAGCTCGCTGCGAGTGCTGGCATCTGTCGGTGAACCCATGAACCAGGACGCGTGGTTCTGGTACCATGGGGTTGTTGGAGAGGGGAGGTGTCCCATTGCGGACACCTTCTGGCAAACAGAGACAGTGAGTCATTCACATTTTGAATTATCCGTATGTAATATGTGAAACTAACAAAATCTCAATATTTCTTTTTATAGATTTGGCACATTTTGACATGATTTATAGATTCCTATAAGCTCAGTGGTGTAACAATTCTGATCACAGACCTGCCACAAAACATAATAATAATTTAAGGAAAATATTAATGGAATTAGAGAGACAATTTCGGAACAGGAGGCCCAGAATTTAATCTCATACTACTCTAGGAATCATATGCTAATTTTATTCATACAGTTAGTTTTATTTTGCTACTTTAAAAAAGTGATTTTACAGACATTGCTGTACCTTTTGAATTGGAGACGTATTTTTATTATCAAACCGCATATATATTCTTTCTTTTCGATTGCACGTCCACCAACATAAATGGACCTCCCCGCATTGTGGTTCCTACGGCCCATTCGTTATTACAAAGTCTAAGTTATATCCCATGTATCAATCTAAAATTATGTGAAATGTGTTTCTTATTCGTTATATTGCAAACCAGTTTCTAATTTTTTTAAACTTTTTTTTTAAAAAGTCAGATGAGTTTGTAAAGTTTTTTTATAACACTAGATGGCAGCACTAAATTGTATTTAACTATGAACGTGGAAAAATTTCGAGATTTTTTTTATAATTATAACTAATATTTCTAACAAAAAAATAACTTAACCAACAACATGAACGCACAGAGAAGCATGCAAAATAATAACTTCTGATAAGCAGGTACATTTTTATCCAGTATTAATTTAAATATATGTTTAAAAATTTCATTCACTTTCCCGACTTCAGTCACTTTCCCGTTAATTTAACCAACCAACCATACAGTCTGAGTTTAGAGACCAAATTTTTTTTTTATATAAATCGTCGATTTCACTATAATTTTAAATTTTGTTTATCTTTAAAATTCTATTGTTTCAATCTAAAATTATAGTTTTGGTTGTTTTTAATAATTTAATCTCACAGAAAATTCATTTATAACATGACATAAAATATTGCATATGACAAAAAAATATTACATATAATGACATAAAATATTGCATATAAATGAATTTTATTAATTTATTTATATGAAATTATATATTTCAGGGAGGTCACTTGCTGACGCCTATGCCATTTGCAACACCATTGAAACCGGGGTGTGCGGTAAGAAATCCCTTTGCTCCAAATATTCTCATCTAACGACGGAACTCATTGCCCTTTGCATTGCATCGGATATTAACATCAACGAAATATCTCTAAGAACCTTCCTGCTATCAATTTAATGCAAAACTCTCTAAGAAATCACCCTCCAAATGTAGGGCAGGAATTATAAAATTCAATACTGTAAGCAAATAGCATTGATATGGACCTCTCTAGTAAAAACAATGCCTCGAAAAATTAAAAAAAAAATAACTCAAATTAAGTTATTCATTTAAAAAATAAAAATATATATAACCTTTAAAAAAGAAATTTCAGATATAATTACGAATTTTTAAGAGGACACTTTTACACAATTTGTTTAATTAAATGAAAAGATTTCACGAAGTGATAGAGTACCCGGGGCCGAAGGCCCCATTACCTCTAATCGGAATGCAATGAATTGCTTTAGTAACACCTGGGGTTAACTTGAGGTTCCATTATATTGCGAAATCATAAACTTGGGACAACACGACGAAAGAACACAAGCAAGGTCCACTGGGAAGTGGGGTACATGAAAACAGTTTAAGAAATGGTTACTGGGACACGACTACTATTTTTATTTGGTTTTAGTGAGACTATTTCTAGTAGCTCTTTTTTTTTTTTTTTTTTTTTTTTTTTATAATACATTGGGAGTGTTTTCCAAGTTGGGAACACAGGGCACTTATAAAAGTGAGTATTTACAGCTATGTACACAGCATGTGATAATAGTAAACAACGATAAGAACCAGAATTGGTAATATACAATGAGGGGAATAAAACGAGTGACGAGTATTTACAACTTGGATTTGAACAGGGGCTCGGCACTTAAGTGACAGAGCTAGGGGAAAAGAGTAGCAGTGAGGCACGAGGTCGGTGACGATTTTGAGGGAGAGTGTAATCGTAGGGGTCGAGCATTTTTATTTCATCATTTTCAATGAGATCTAGAGACCCATAGAAATTATTGGACAGTTTGCCCATGAACTGAGTGAGTGAGGGGATGGAGAGAGAGTTCCTTATGTCCTCATCTCGTACGAACCATCTTGCTCTAACAACCTGGATTCTGAGCAGGGTGTTTTGTAGTGTATCAAACTGACCCATCCTTGTCTTACAAGCACTAGCCCAGACTGGAGAGGCATAGGTTATGATAGGTCGGAGTACTGTTTTGTAGAGGAGAAGTTTCATTTGGCGACTAAGTGGGGATTTTTTTCCCATTATGGATCTCAGACGGAGAGAGCTTCTTCTGAATTTCTTTTTGATGTACTCATAGTGGGGTTCCCAGGTTAGTCGTGAGTCGAGGACTACCCCAAGGTACTTAGTGGATTTCTCCCATTCAAGCTCAGATCCATACATGGTTAGATTCTGAGGTCGCTTAATCTTTCTGGTAAACATGAGGGCGACGGTTTTGGAAACATTGATTGCAATTTTCCATTTGTTGAGCCAATCCTCAATCAAATGAATATGACTTTGTAAGCTGAGCCTTAAGTATTTGGTGTTTTTCCCCGTGGCAAGAATAGCCGTGTCATCGGCGAACATGGCTAGCTTTTAATTAAATGAAAGTTGGGGGCCCTAGATACAAGAGTCCCTAGGCCTGACCCTAAGCTCCATGATAAATCATTCGCTATCCAAAAGGCGTTGCCAACTAAATATTTAAATTTTTAAAAACATTTTTTTAACAATAATTTGAACCTTTTATTGTACACATTTCATAGTAGATATAGCATGTAGTAGCTCTAATACTAGGTCATACGCTTGGGTTAAAATCGCATGCAATGCTCATATTGTACCTTGCAAATAAATTGTCCCGATCAATCTACGAAGCCATGTAATACATGTGATTTTTAATAATAAAATAATAAGATACCAACCAAATTGCTCCTTCATCGTATACTGATGCTCTAATTTAAGTTGCTGGATTAGAGATATAGCCTTTTAAATATGGAATATTCTTTTTTAATCACGCCTGTAATTTTATAATTGTGTTTTTGTGTTTATAGTCGTTACCGTTCTTTGGTGTAGAACCTGCCATTCTCGACGAAGGCGGAGTCGAAATAAAAGGACCTGGGAAAGGGTACTTGGTAAATATGTTGCTATAACACTATAACTATATTTTATATTGTTATTGAGTAAACTTGATAATGTTAAAACTAGAACAATGAACGAAAGCTGTTCATAATACAATTGTAAACCTCAGAAGACATCGTAAAATAGTGCTTTGATTTACGGGGAGTAATGTTCCATTGAAATCTAAGTATAACAACCTGCCACTGTATTATGGTTTGGTAATCCAGCGAAAAGAAATCAGCATAAAACTTTCATAATAAATGTGAAGATGGAAGTTTTATAAAGGTATTTAGCAATACATGAAGGGTTTTCTGCTAATTTTTTTACTTATCTATTTTTTTTATGCTGCTGCTGGGAAGGCTTTATCTTGAATATGCTGCACAATTCAAATTTGCACGTTTATTGGGAAGGAAGAAAGCACTCAATTTATAATAGTTATTGGAAAATAACATAAACGTATTGCCAGTGAATACTTTTAATCCTGAAAGAGTGATAGATTAAAAAAAAAATTGGATTTATATTGAAGGCGTTTCCAGACTATACCGGATAAATCTTACTGTTGTTGAGCCTGTTGTTCGTCGTCAAAGCTTTCATTTGTATAAATAAATATATAGAAATATAATTTTTATTACCCGTCGTTATCGTAATGATTTATTTCGTAACTGAACAAATTTTGTTTCCCCCTATCCTATTTCAGAACCCCAGTAGCTCAGTGGATAAAGGCGTTCAGCTACTAATCAGAGGATTGGTGGTTCGAATCCGTGCGATGGACTAAGAAAAGTAAAAAAGTAGTGATCTTGGGATCGGAGGGTTGCCAGATCCGCTACAAAAATACTAGAAAGTCGTCCAGAACATCCAATAAATTATACTGGCATGTGTACTGGACTGGTGCACGACAAATCTGATCGGGGTCCAATGTCCTGACGCCTATTGAGGTTGCGTCGGGTGCCAGCTCAGGTGTTGTCCTCGTCATCTGACCATGGTTCAAAAATACGAGGCATCGTTCCCGGGTCTTTCCTTCGAGATAGGCCCCAAACCGTCGCCAATAGCCCACTGTGCAGTTCTAGTGCGACGTTAATTAAACAAACCAACCATCCTTTTTCAAGTAAATAAAGCCCTAGGATTTTCCCACGCTACTCCTTCCTCAAATACATAATTCTGAAAAAATTATGATATTTTCCTTCGATTGGATTCAGCCACACTCTATTATTGCGCTTTAATATTGGGGTGAAAAAAAATCGCTAAGTCAACAAAAGCTTTTTTAATTTAAAAAAACAACTCTTGCATAACACAAGCAATAAACATTAGAATTTCGCTTCAAATTTTGATGCAATTTTTGCTGTGTCTTCATGTGTTGCTTTCCCCCCGAGTTTTTTTGTTTAAAAAGTCGTTCTTTTTAAAAAATGGTCACATAATGCGTGAGCATGCGCGTTTGTAAACAAAATATCACAAGAACGGAAAATGCTACGACAGCGAAATTCGATGTTCTACAAGTTTCAAGTATCTACTAAAAGTTTCGCAAAATAAGCAAAAACAAAAATAATATTGACACTTTGGAATGATATTATCAAAATTCAAATACTTTATTTCGATATTGTATTGATATCTAATATCATATTACATCAATAACTTAAGTATATTTCTAGGGAGTTAAGTAAATGTAATCATGTAAAGATTATCAATTATGAATACTATAAACATCTAAATTGCCGACAATTTATAGTTAGGATGTGAAGCGTTATGTCTGAAAGTCATGTAACGAAAAAAAAACTATTTTCATAAAATATCTCTTATTAACATTTTACTATCAAGAAGAATCCATCACTATCGGAAATGTGCATTATTCAAATGTATCTTACAAGTAATACAAATTTAAATAGTAAATAATTTTTTTAATTGAAATGCAATGTGTATTCTATGAAATGTAATGTGTATTCTATGAAATGCAATGTGTATTCTATAAAATGCAATGTGTATTCTATGAAATGTAATGTGTATTCTATGAAATGCAATGTATGTTCTATGAAATGCAATGTGTATTGTATGAAATGAAATGTGTATTCTATAAAATGCAATGTGTAATATATTTCTGAATACCATTACCATTTTTTTTACAATTATTAATTCTGTATCTCAACCGTATACAACATTACGTCACACCTTTTAAAATAGGACATCGTATTGTATACCCTCGAGGTACAGAATTGTTTCTATGAATGTATATGAATTAGTTTAAGTTTTGCAATTAATTTTATATTGATTCTATAATCGTAAAATACGTTGCAGGTAGTGAAACGACCTTGGCCGGCCATTATGAGGACGGTATTCGGCAACCATGAGAGATTCGAAACCACCTACTTCACGCGTTTCCCTGGTTACTATTTCACAGGAGACGGTAAGTGCATCTGGACACAGATCATAATAAGAACACGAAGGTCTAGGGTTGCTTCCAAATAACATGGTGCGTGACGTCATACTAATGTTGTTTGAAATGTACAGTCGGCACTACATCTACCTTCCACGCCGTGGGAACACTATTAAAAATAGGTCCTCAAAAATAAGTAATATGTACTCATTTTTGTGTACATTCGATGCTTATCATAGCTTCGAATATATAAAATTTCATTTTTGAAAAAGACATGTACTCATTCATGAGTAAAACTCAATAAAAAGAGCAGTTCCTTGCCATAAGCTTCTTCATAAAACATTTTCGATAAATATCAATAATTACAACCAAGACTTACCTGGAATCGAACCCACATCTGCAAGCACCGCTGTCCAGAGTCTTATCCATTAAGCTTCCAGGGGTGTTAAACTACCGACGCGAAGAAGTTATAAACTGAAGTAATGTAAAAAAAGGTGTGCCAAAGGAATGGCAAGTAAGGTAATTAAGTTGTAATAACTCAGTTTCCATTTAATCGAAAATAGCTTTGAAATGCTCAAAAATAAGAGTTACTTTTGAGAGTGAATAAAACCTAAAAATGTCGGAAGTTACAAACTAGGAATGTCGTTTTCTTTACAATGCGACTCAGTGCAACTATATAATCGTACCAAAATGAAAGACGCATTCACGTCAAAACTTTACACACTTTCCAGGCGCCATGCGGGACGACGACGGCTTCTTCTGGGTGACGGGGCGAGTGGACGACATGCTGAACGTGTCCGGCCACCTGCTGTCCACCATGGAGGTGGAAGCATCGCTGGTCGGACACGGGTGTGTGGCGGAGACTGCCGTGGTCCGGCACCCGCATCCTGTAAAAGGAGAGTGCCTCTACTGCTTCGTTGTACTCAAAGACGTAAGTCATGACAGGGCTTTGGATAGTTTCCAACTTTCAAGTCACAACTTTTCTCACAACTCACAACTTTTCCTTAACTTAGGACTAGTTTACACACTCTAACAATTGTTATGTCACTGTTTGATAACAATGGCGTAACGATTCTACTGCCTGCATTTAATATTTTACGATCCTTTCCCACAAAGTATTGACACAATTTTAAAAAATCTAATATTCTCAAGTCATGGTTCGCAATTAGCGGTCGTTGTTCGTGTTTTGCAACCTGAAAATTTCAGTTTGACAACCTTAATTTTACACCCAGTTGTCATTTCCTTACGACTACCGTACCTTTGTTTTATATATCTTTCTGGTAAGATGCAAATTCGATTAACTCGTATTTTATATCGTCGAGCTTTAATGAATATAGACGTTTAAAGATTAAGGTGTACGTATTTCATTATTTTTTTTTTTAATATATACCGCAAGGATTTAATGGCATATTCAATGTGAAATCTTTTTAAAACAACAATTAAATTTTATATCACCATTGCGTTTTAGTCAGTCAAAAAAATGTACAATTTATTAATTAAAAATAATGTGATGCATAGTAAGTAAAAAAGTTACTCTTTGGGAATATGATAGTTATTTTATTTTACAAAAATAGTATAACATAATTTTATATACAGTTTTTATCTTCAAATTATAAATATTTAGTTTTCATAGCCTTCATCAGCATTATCATCATCTTCATCTAAGTAATTTTCTCCATTATCAAAATGATGATAAACACAATCACAAATAATGAAAGTGATATAGATGATAAAATTTTATTAATAAAACAGGAGATAAAACTTTAATAAAAAAAAATTGATTTTCAATAATTGCTCTACTTTTTAGTAATTTTGTCGATAAAGCGGTGCTACTTTTAGATAAGAATGAACTAGAATGAACTTAACAGTTGGCAGCTCTGATTAAGCAATTTGAATTATTTTAAAATTATGCCTTAGCAGAAAATTTTGGCAACTAAAAAAAACTTGCTAGATGCCAATGATGCCTAACTTTTATCTCCTAATATCGAACCCTGATTCTACTCATCTTCATTTGAAAACAAATGATTTGTCATAAGTCTGTATAATTACTAATAGTCGAAGGCATATTTATAGTTAAATTTGCTGCGTTTAAAAAGTTATTTCGATTCCTTGACAGGATCCACTTCATGATTTCGGCTTGATAATTGCATATATATTTTCTTCTTCGTCTCTGCAAGGACCCTGGTATATCATGGTTTCTCTGCAGACACATCCGTTACGTCCCTGTCCTAGTCTAATTGAGTAACTCAGATGCAAAACGGGTTATATCCAAAAATACGAAAAATGATCATTTGATATCATTTAATAACTTTATCTTATATTGGATTCTATTTTTATCTTACAATAAAGGAAATAAACTTAAGATTTACTTATTAAAACATGAAGAAAAAATTAGCTAAGCAGTGTTTTTCCAAGACGACCGCTGAGATTAATGTGATTAACATCAAACCTAAATGAGTGGCAACATTTTAAATTCCGAACTGCGCGCTTTCAACATTGTGTCTCGTGCCTATAACGAAAAATTGCTAGTGTCCGACGATCGTGAAATAAAAGCAACCGCACCAATACCGTTTCACGGCTCGCTTTTCGGAACACATGCGCAGAAGCCACGACCCTTGCCCCTTTTTTTGTAACGACGATCATGGAGGTCAACAACGATAACAGCACCAAGTATTGAGTAAATTCTTTTGTTTCTATGGCAGCCATCAAACAGCAGAATTCTATAGACGGGCATTCTCGGCACGGACGAACAGTAAAATAGAAAAGGGAGTGTTGTAAATACGAATTATTGTAAAACACTCAGAGAGAGCTTCTAGGGTAACAACTTGTGAATACCCCATCTCATCGCTGAGACTGTAAATTTTAAGTATATGCTAGACAATAACAATTTAAAGTCATTGGCATTTATAAATGTTTCTCCAGACAAAAAAAATATTCTTTCTTTCATCTATAACTTCAATTTGTCCTTACTTTGCAGGGACATGAACTCAACGAATCAATTGTACAGGATTTGACGCAGAAAGGTATGTATATATTCAGTATTTTTTTAATATAGATGCAAAAGGTAAACGAACTTAATTTATCAATAAATAAATGTAAAACTTATCTTGCAGTTGAGAAAACAATTGGACCATTTGCAAGGCCGGAATACTTCCACTATGCAGCAGCATTGCCCAAGACACGTTCTGGAAAAACTGTTCGAAGAATACTAAGGAAGATAGCAGCAAACGACAGAGACGTTGGTGATTTAAGTACCCTAACAGACGAGAACGTAGTTCAAGAATTGTTCGAATCCACCAAGTTTTTAAATCGTAAAGCCCCTATTCGAGTTGAGTGATTCGTTCCTTTTCGATTTGTTTCATATTTAATGACACATTAGTATTGAATTTTATTTCGAACTTTTCTTGGTTCCACTAGATCTTTTTTTTTTTACATCAAACGATAATTTAAGTAAATAACTTTCATTTGATAATATTTAGATAAAAAAGTATTTATCGCAGGAAAAAATTTCTTTTAGGATTGGATATTAATCTGAGATTTTGTGTTTTATACGATCAACTCAATTTAAATGGACTCTATACCCATGACGTCATCAGACAGATAAACAAAAGCACATGTCCTGAATTCCGCATGATATCGTGTATACCAAAATATCGTTTACGTGAAACATGTGTTTGTTTTTCACCAATTCAAAATTATTTTTTTTGCGTTCTAAATTTAATTTCGACACCAGGAGTCCATATAAATTAATATTTACCACTATCATCCGAATGGGAATTCAACTAATAAGCATAATTAAATAAATGTGTTTACATAATGATTGTTACTAATAATAAATATATTGAAAAAAAATTATACGGAAAAGTTTCATAAGAATTTAAAATAAGGAAGCCATTTTAATAAAGAACGAATCATTTACAAAAAGTGTAATATAAATTACGTTAAAGAATTTTGACTATTATATAGATTAATTAAAAACTATTTTAGTTTTTTAAACTTATGTGGTTGTAGAGAGTTCTATGTATTTGCAATAAAAGGTTGTGAGATGAATATGTAGTTATTTAAATTATTGAACAAGAATTTTGTCTGTTAACACAAGACGCAAAATTGGAATTATAAGGGAGCAAGTAAATCAAATACAATTATGATAACAAATGTTTAATAAAATTTCTTTCTTCAATAAAAACTATACAATATATATGGAAAATTTTATACTTTCAATGTACTTTGTATAAAAGCATACTTTCAGGAGCGTATGAACATTTCAATAACAATGTGCAACAACAGTTGAGCGTCTAACTTTGAGCTAGTTTTAGAGAAAATATATATGACATTATAAATACAAATTAGCTTAAGTATAAAAGCCAAACTGAAAGAAGGAAAAAAAAAAGTATGACACTTGCATATGCAAATAAAAAAAGTGCTACATTAAAAAGTGAACATAAGAACAAATTCTAAATTTGGGGATATACTTTCGAAAATTATCTTTCAGCTTATAATCAACATGAGAGACTATTACAATTTTTAAAAATTACTTGGTAACATGAAACTACAAATTACAATAAAAAATCTTAAATGAAATAGATAAACATTGTTTTCTGATATGTAATATTTTTGCATGTGAAAACCAACAGTTTCTTTTTCTATAAAATCTTAAGTCAGAAATATAAACATTATTTAGATATTTTTAATGTACGCTTCAATATGAAATACTCACTAATACATTATGATCCTTAAAAATTAATCATTTTTATATGTCCTGAAGCAACACTGTGTGAACACACAATCAAAAAAATGTATAACCATCATCATATTTAAATTACATATCTAGAAAGTAAACTCTTTTAGTATGAGTCTCGACAAAAAAGATTTTTATGCGAGTAAAAAAAATATTTAAACTTTTCTGATGTTTTAAAAAAAATCTTTTTTATAGTAAAAAACTTGATTATTTTATAAAGAGAAACATCAAATGATTATAACATTTACTCTTGCTTCCTGTTATGAACTAGGAATAAAAATATCTCGTTTTTGTGAAATCTTGGTTATACAAGAAATTTTACATCATACAATCTAAATCAATATTTAAAACATGTTTATACATTATAATATTCACATAAAAGTAATGATTTTACATAGAATCCAATTAAAGAACATTATCATTTAATCTGCTTCAATCATAACAATCCTTTAATTTTAATAATTTACAATTACCACAAGTCAATTACGTCAAGTTCGAGAAATTGCATAGCCATCTTAAATTTTGAAATATTATTGTACGAGTACCTAATATAATCTAGATTGCATTTATTCTGCTTCAATCATAACAAACCCTTAATTTTAATAATTTCTTATTACTCTAAATCAATTACGTCGAGTTCGATTACCCGAAATAATGAATTCTTCACCAAATGAAATTACAGTGTTTTTGGGAGGTTAATGTCAGAACTGCAAGTTCAAGCATTCTGTATTTGGTTGAATTTTATGTCTAAACCTAAGTGTATCCTATTATTACAAGTTTTAATAAATACATAGAAAAAAGATTTTAATTAAAAAACAATGAAAAAAATCTAGAAAAGCCCAAAATTGCAACTATCTTAAATTTAAAACTATCATTCCATGAGTATCTAATATAGTCTAGAATCATACTAATATCCATATCAGTACTCGGTTCTAGACTTATGGACAATATATAAAAAATCGCCTTCAGTAAAATAAAATCCGGAAAAGCTCGAAATTGCAACATTCTTAAATTTAAAAGTATCCTTACCTGAGTATCTAATATAGTCTAGAATCATACTAATATCCATATTAGTACTCAATTCTAGATTTATGGATAATAAATAGCATTCAGTAAAAAAAAATCAAGAAAAGCTCGAAATTGCAACAATTTTTAATTTAAAAATATTGTACGAGTATCTAATAAAGCCTGGAATTGAGTATCGACATCCATGTCATTCAACATAAGATTTATATTATTTCAAAATAACAGAAAAGTTATGACTAATATCAACAGATTAGAACTTTGATATGTATTGATTTCAATTCTTACTTGTCTGGAGTAAGAATAAAGTACTACTTACAAAGAAAATATCAAAAGTTTAAATGAGTAATCTGTGAATTATTTGGAATTCATAACAAATAAAATATAAATAATAACACCTTATAAAATAAACATTACACTAAATATGAAGTTTGGCGTTTAAGAAGCATACAAAATACAAAAATCAGTTTTAAAAAAATAGGGGAAATAAGATCATTAAAACGATTTTGCATTAAAAATTCTAAAAAATATTAATTGCATTTAAGGTTATTTTTAATAAAAATATAAGCAAAATTCACAAATTAAAAACATAAACCCTCAAACACACATGTGGAATTTAATATGAAAAAGTATTATTTTACTAGTAGTTGGTTTAGATTAAACAAACTACAATCAAATTAAAAATCTGTATTTTCTGTTTGAAAATTTATTTTCATTTACTCAATCTTATATGAATCCAAACTTAAATCTAACTTCTGTTATATTCAGAAAAAAAAGGGAAAAAACTTTAAAAGGATAGTAATAATACTTAAAGATACAATTAAATCTAAAACCATTTTTATTGCTACTAATGCAACAGTATTGAACATTGGTAACATAGTAGCTATAACCCAGCTAGAAAAAAATCAGCAAATATGTCTTAAAAAAAATGGAGAAAATTGGGGGGGTGGGGTGGGGGGTTGAAATGTCGTAAAGGTTTTATGGTGATAATATGGCAAAGTTTAAAGTGCCAATTTTCCTATTTGAAAACCTAGAGTTTATGAAGGTATAATGGTGAAACGTGAATTTGGAAGACTTAAAAGATAAATATAAAACTTACAGCTTTTGATAATGTATGTGTTCACTTTACAAAAGTATGTTTTTACTGCAACTATTGAAATGTTTGTATTTCATTAGTCTATAATTTTGATGATTTATCCAATGAAATATATATCTTGCATATGGTCCTTACTATGTAAGAATTATTAAATCAAAAAAGATGCAAAAACAGCAGTACAAAAAAACTAATTGCACTACTAGATACTTTTCGAAATAAACTTATAGGCAAATTAAATCCAAGTATACATTGGCACGTAATTTAGTTTTATAGAATTACTATATCTAAATGGATATATTACAGCTCAATTTTTGTTTGAAACTTTTTTTAAACATTTTATGAACACTGCTTGCCTTTTATGAGTTTTTGTACTTGCATTAAAAAGTTATTTGAATCTTTTTGAAATTTGAAACAAGCATCTATGAAAACATGAATTAGCAAAGCACCAAAATTGGATTCAAAATGGAAGTATATATATTTAAATGGAATTAAATGTTATGATTTAAATTGAATTTCACTTTCCGTTTTAACCTTATATAAAAGCAATAAATCGGTTGCCAGCGCTAAATAAATAACAAAATAACTTAATTTTAAATAGTTATACAATTGAACGATTAAATAAAAAAATCTCGAAGCAAAAGTTTTAAAACTACAGCTGCCATTATAAAAGTATAAGATACAATACACAGGGACATACAACAGTGCAAAAAAATAAATATGTAAGAAATCATTTTAGATCATTAATTAGTGATGACAAAAATAGCACACTAATTAATGATCAATTCACTTTAATAGTATGAATTTCAATAGTTTTTGTTTTATATTGTGCTAAACAAAACAGCAAAACCAGCACGATCAATTATTTAAATTTAAGGAAATACTAAATTAATGCAGGTAAAAGATCTCAAGTACAAAAGGTTTTTAAAAAAGCTAAACTTTAAATTGTATTCTTCAACGAATTCAAAATTTTCGGATGAATTTTTATCAAAACTAAGAATGAGTATTATGTTTATGAATATACACAAAGAAAAAAATATTACATACTATTTTCATAATATATATGATAGCTCTTAGTTTTATCTAACACTTTTCACTACATCTTTTCAATAATTAATGTAAAACACAGGTATTCAATGCTTCCTAAGCAATTAAAATTAATTTATAAAAAAATTAAAGTTTAAGCCTTATAAAACTTTGAAAAAATTCTTTAATAAAATGTATTATGGTTTTTTTTATAAAAGAACCTATAATAAAATAGATCAAACCCAATTTCAGCAACTGCACAAAAGGAGAATAAAGTTTACCAACATCGCAACATCAAAATAGAAATTTTGGTAACATTAAAAATTTTGGACCCTTATTAAGATAGAAAATTTTTTGTTGGAAGAGTATATATAACATTTCAGAGTACAATAAATAAACCAATGGTTAAACTAAAGTGTAGAAAGCACTCCAAAACATGAAAAAAAATCCGTTATCAAGATTGTATAACTTCTCATTGCAAAGCTTACGAGTGAATATTTTCAATTTAAGCATGTCGCCGCGCACATATTTTTAAGCTCATTTTCAAATGTTATTTGTTTTGTACAGAATTTTAATAGTTTTTTTAATAGACCTTTCCTTTTTGTGCAAAGTGTCAAATTTTACATATTACACATATTTTATATTTACATATTATAGTCCATCTTTCTATTAAACGAAATAACAATAGAAACTGCAAAAATAGTTTTATATCTAAACTTTGCCACAATCGTGTATAGTAAATTATTTATTAACCATTTGACGAATAAGAAAAATATTGAATCTGTAAGTTTGTTTTTGC
This sequence comes from Troglohyphantes excavatus, assembly GCA_963932185.1. Taxonomy (NCBI): domain Eukaryota; kingdom Metazoa; phylum Arthropoda; class Arachnida; order Araneae; family Linyphiidae; genus Troglohyphantes; species Troglohyphantes excavatus. Next base: position 49,283,226 of record OZ010677.1, on the reverse strand, counting down.
TGTAGGATAGCTTAACTTATATATTTTTCTTTTTTAATTTTGATTTATTTCAGTTGAGAAGAATTTCAAAAGTTAACCAAATGCTTTAAATAAAAAAATTATTCTAAAGTACAGCATTTGGGTCAGATTTACTGTTTTGGTCACCCTTGGCGCGATTTTTTGCACATTTGCGGATAATTTTTTTTAAATGGCAACCCCCCTCCGACCCATCAAGGAATTGCAGCAACCCTATTGAACAACAGTTGTTTTCTTCGGATCTCGCTCGTGCAAAAAGTCGGCAAATTGGCGACTTTTGGCGAGATTTTGAAAAAGTCGCCAAGGGTGACCATACAGTAAATTTTTACCCAGCATTTTTATATACTTTTATATTATGTGTACTACTGAGAAAACTGAAGAGCAGATATAAAAATCCATATCTGTGAGGTGGTTAATAATATCTGATTAATTTGGACTAGCAAATGGGTCACGTTGCTTTTTTTATATCAAATAGATTTAGACATTGTGACTCCATCCCTTTTATTAACAAATTGATTCGGAGTGCCCCCTAAACTTAAGTTTTACCAAACCAACAATGCAAATATTACCTAACTATTAAAATGGGCTAACTTTTTTCGTCAGATGCGTTAGAGGAACCACTGGGATAAACGCTATGATGTTCATGTGGAGATCTAATGTACATGAAGTACAAGGCAACGAGGGCTGGAATAATGACAACAATGAGTACCCCAAGAATTATTAGATAATTCACCTGTATACCACAGTCAACAGAGTTATAGGGATCCTTAACAAGAAGTTGGATCTGAGGGGCCGTTAACGCAGTGGCCGCGGCTTCCAGCGAGTCCTTTTGAGAGTTCGTACTCAACATGATCTTTACAAGGTCCTGATCCATGCGCTTGAAGAAAGCTGCTGAATCTTGGGGGGAAGGGCAGCGTCCAGCAGTCCCTATGCCGATATTTATAGTCCGAACTTCAAGGTCTTCTACGATTGTGGAGTCTGGTTTCGTTTCGCCAGAGGCGGAGAGGATTTCGGTTAGCAAACTGTATTTCTTGACTGGGATCTTTAGTCGCTTTAGTCCATAGAATTCTTGGTTGCTTATTAGGTTATTAGCTCGTTTGATGTCTGAAACCTGAAATGTAAAGTAAATTTAAAATTACAGATTTAAAAACTAAACATCAAAAAGTTTGCGAGGTAACATTCAGAAAATGTGACTTTAAAAATGTTGGCGTCTATTCCTAGTTTGTGGTGGCTCCACCAAATGAAATATATGGCGAAAGCTGGTGAGCAATTAAGTTTATATTGTGGCAACTCTAATTTACATTGTACATAAACTTGATTACATCCCCATGGAGGAATATCTAAGTTAAGCTTTTTTGCTAGCACATGGTTGGTTTAAAATTATTCCATTGGTTGTTGATACAGAGGAAAGAGTTGGGTTATTGACGTGTCCGTGTTGGTTTTGCTGAAGATGTGTATCTTAAAAGTAAATATTTGATGAAGTTGGAATCTGAAAGGCAAATTATGTTTGTTACACTCATGCTCATAGAATAAGGAATCTATGACAAGGAATATACAGAGAAAGAAAAATAGATAGATAACTATGTACAACAGGATTGAAAACCCTGTGTTTATATTAAAAAAGTTAAGGCTATCTAAATAAACTGCTATATTAAAAACTAAACATATATGTATATACAGATTGACGTTTTATAAGCAACATAAATTATTAGGCAAGGATATGTTTATTAATACGTTAGCAAGCACGTTTATTAAGCAAGGATATAATCTTGCCATTATACAGAGGTTTGGTAACACTGCATCTTGAGTATGCTGCACAGTTTTGGTCACCATATCTTAAAAAAGACATAGAATTGTTAGAGAAAATTAATTCAGCACAGGGCTACTAAAATGGTCCAAGGGTTTTCAGGCATGAATTATGAAGATAGATTAAGAAATTTGAATATGTACACTCTGGAAGAGAGAAGGGTTAGGAGAGATTTGATTCAACTATTCAAATTTATTAAACAAGGGAATGTGGAGTGTTTAGATTTGAATATGAGTGATAGAATGAGAGGTCATGGGTTTAAATTAAACAAATCCCATTTTAATCGGGAAGGGAGGAAACACTATTTCTATAATAGGGTAATAGACAAATGGAACAACTTGCCAGTGAATATTGTTAATTGTACAGGAGTAAAGGATTTTAAGAACAAGTAGGATATTTATTGGGAGATAGTTAGGAGATACTAGCTGGACCAACCTTGTTCATCCTGAACCTGTTATTGGTCATCAATATTTGTATAAAACTTAAATTGTATGTTATATAAAGACAAAAAAAATTACTAAAAGAAAATCGTATGCAAATACTAACAGAACACTGATACTTTATAGATACGCTTTCCAAAGTGTCCCCTGCTTCTATAGTATAATAACAAATATCACAATGTTGAAATGGATCAACAACTCTTTTTTCTGAAACGTCGCCGTTCCTGTTATACTTGTCAAGCTTCTTTATTTTCCTAAGAGAATTATTTGGGATTGTTTCTTCGGTGTCATTTCTCATGTGCCTCACGTCAAGCAGAGTGATTTCCTCGTCAGAGTCGCTATCTGTGTCACCCGAAATCAGCGCTTTTCTTTCGGGCATGGGTTTTCGTGATTTTCGCTTGTTTGACACAAAACGTCTTACATTTTGTAGAGGTGTATCGAAACGTCGCCTGGAGTTGAGTTCGAATTTTTCCATGAGCATTCCGTTCATGTCCGATTCGCTCAAGGAATATCTAGTGGTGGTGACAGAAACGTTTTGTTTGAAATTAAAATACAAAACAATACTATCAAAATTAATCCATCGCTGACCGTAGCAGACACTACTCCGTGGATAACATGATTAGATGATGCCAACTGATTTAAGATAATGTATTTGAAAACATCTGTCAACAACCAATAACATTTTGCAGGACTTGGTAACGAGATTCTATATGACGTCATGTTTAGACTTAAGTGACGTCATACAGATTTATTATTTGTCAGTTAGAACCACGTGCTTTTCTACTCGCCAATCAACGTGTATTTACTGAAACTCGGTACTTAGATACAGCTTAAGGTCCATAAGCAAATGATTTAGTTGAACTAACTTCACACTAAAGTTTGCAAAACTTTATTAAACAATTGAAGATCTATTCTGCAAAACAAAATCCTGGAACAATAACTTGAAATTTAGAATTAAGCCAAATGACAAAACATCACCCCCACTCGCTAAACCACGACGAGGAAACTCATAATCTGTCTTTCTGGATTGGTTTGGTTAATTAACGTCGCACTAGAGCTGCACAGTGGGCTATTGGCGACGGTTCGGACTCAATCTCGAAGTAAAGACCCGGGAACACATACACATTCACACACACATTCATACATGCACCTCGTTATTTTAGAACCATGGTCAGATGACGAGGAAACACCTGAACTGGCACCCAACGCCTTCAATAGACGTCGGGACTTTGGACCCCGATCAGATTTATCGTGCACCAGTCCCGTATACACGCCAGTATAATTTGTTGGATATTCTGGACGACTTTCTAGTAATTTTGTAGTGAAGCCTAGTAACCCTCCGATCGCAAGATCACTACATTTTTACTTTTCTATGTCAAGTCCATTTCCCGGATTCGAACCACCAATCCTCTGATTAGTAGCTGAACGCCTTCCCAACTGAGCAACTGGGGCTCCTGTCTTTCTGGAAGATTTTTTAACTAGTAATATAATTTTTTTAAATACAATTCCAATATTTAGAATAACAAATTAAAAACTGAAAAAGTTAACCAAAGTTCTACTATATATGCACAAATGAGCCACATTGGATGACGGTTCCGAATGTATCTCAAAGAAGGATTCTGGTTATGTAATACCGGAAAAGGGTCATGTCGACCTACACTATAGAACTACCTAGGTTATTACGATTGTTTAAAATATATTCCAAAAGAAATAGAACAGAGTTTCATAATTTTATTCCACGTTCAGATGACGAGACAAACACAGACAACCCTATTCTCCCAAAACAACAACACCTTTGGACCACGATATATTTAACGTACACTAGTCAATGGTGCCGAATAGTCTTTCAATTTCAGAATTCCCAAAACTTGAAGGGGAAGGTCGAAGAAATACACAGAAATTTTTGAAAAGAATAAAAACTCTAAAAAAAATAAGTTAAATGATATTGTTATGATGTAAGGTGCTTATATATCCTTTCAGAAATTATTATTTTTATACTTATGAAAAATTTAGTTGAATGGAATGCAAAATTCGTACGGACATCCCTTCCTCTTTAGCATATTTTTGACATAAATAAGGTTGCAAATTCATGTAACTGTCTCTATATTTTTTAATTTACTACGATTTGTAATATTTTAGAATTTAATCAGAATAGTGCTTGCTGTATACAATATGTTTCAAATCAGGGGCGGCTTAAGGGCTGGGCAAACTGGGCAGTTGCCCAGGGCGCCGCCCTTTCAAGGGGGCGCCAATTTTTTTTTTTTAATAATTTTTTCTTCAATTTTTTTTTAATTATTATATTTTCTTAAATCATTTCTTATTAACACAACTGAATAATATATATTTCTTGTAAAATCAATTATGTTCAGAATGCATCTGAATAGTCAGTTTCTATCGTATTTTCTTTTTACCTTTCATTTATTACTTATTTCTTAATTAGTTTTCAAAGTAAATGGGGCGACATCCCCTATTTAGAAAACAAAAAGTTCCTCGTCGTTACTATCACATTTCCTCGACCTTTGCGTCCGTTTACTTCCAATTTCTTCCAGTCCATATTCTGGCTGAGTAAAAGTTTTTCAATCACAAATTTCCACCAGGAATGTTAGCACACTTTTAAAATAAACCTTTTGAAAATGTCTATTTGATAATAAACAGATGATTGGACTCCAAGAAAATTGTGGGCAGTTAGTTTCGTTAGTTCGTTCTTTTTTCATTTTAGAGATGATCACTAAAATATTCTCTAGTTAGATTGGGTGAAGTCAACGAGAATATTCATTCTCAGAAACATTCATATGAAATTTGACTTGTAATTCATTTGGGATTTTTCTTAAAACGACATTAGTATTGAAATTAACATAAAAATAAAAAATTCTATACTTTAATATCCTGTACAACAAATGTTTTTAATCTTTATTTAACCAATGTTTTTAAATTTTATTTAACCAATGTTTTTAAATTTTATTTAACCAATGTTTTTTACTAGTTTATGCAAACTTAAGCACCATGATGGTCTCTGAATATTTCCATACTACCTTTAATTTTTTTCTTACAAATATTAACATAATGAGTATAATGTGAAAATCAACAATGTAACTATCTAGTTGACACCTTTTTCTTTTATAATTATCAAGCATTCATAAACACTATACAAACAATCGATTTTGACGCAAACCATGCTGTTTTATCATATATATATTTAGTAATTTGTATATCAAATTCAGTTATTGTTTTATAATCCTATCTTGAATCTTGATATATTGTGTTCACAGATTTTAGATAAACCACAGATTTCACAAATAACTTTTTTAATCTTAGTCTATAGAAATATGAATTATTATCAATAGAAACGCATAAAAAGGCATGTATATATATATAAAATTAAAAAAAAATAGGTTTAGGTATCTAAAAAATACTCAAATTAATTTAATAAATTTATGCCGTTTTGAAGAGTTTATTTCTTTACAATGAGTAAAGAGGAACATTTGGCTGACTCCGTAAACTTTAAACGTCTCTCATTTTTTTTATTGTTATTAGAGCACAGTCAACGCCAAGTTATGCAAATACAAATACTGACGAAAAACTAGAAGCTCTAAGCCCAGCAAAGCTATACAAAATATGTTAAAAACTAACAGTGTAAATTTTTCCTACAAAAATTGGCGTTCAAAGGTGAGCTGCATTACATTATTTTGTCTAGCATTTCGTTTACATTACACGTGTTTAGGAATTGATTGGTTTGAGCCATACATGTCTGTGGGAAAGTAAAAGAAGTTTAGAAATTCTAATCTATGGGGACGGGAATTTTCAGCCTTCCAAACAAGGGAGGCTGTATTCCTTATCTCTTCACATGATCTTTTTTACGACCACCGTCCACTCTTCCCTTTGAAACACGTCAATCCCTTTTATGGCTGACTGTTGTTTAGCGAAGGGGGCTTAGTGTGGTTACTCAAGTCCCCCTAACAAACCCTGTCTTTGGATACGGCAAGCTGCTGCAGATAAGCTGGACTGGACCCTTCCAAGGTCAAGTTTTCCGTGAGTCTTATGTTACTTCACATTACACCAGGGACTCCTCCATTCTCTTTGCATTACACCCTACCCCCAAGAAATGCCCGGGGACATGCGACGCTGTGTTCGTCACACGCCATCCCAATCCACAGAAATTTGGATTATTCCATTAGCGTTTTTTAGGGGTGAAAGATCCAAGAGAAAAAAAATCATCAAACGTGCTTGTGTTACGGGATTGCTGCTGTCACCATGTCTCAGTGAAAAAAGCCATGTCTCAGTAGCCCCGTTTACACGTGCTAAAAAGCCGGGGTAAACCCGGCATTTTTCCCCAAGGAGGGAAGATTTCGGAGAATTGCCGGGGTAAACTTCGCACCTACTCTTGACTAGGTGAAAATGCCGGGTGATTCCCATGATCCTTTGCGAGATTTCAATAATGGCGGCTGTATTCAGTGTTTGTGTGTATAAACCATTACTGATTTGTGGAAAACTTTCAGAAATACGTAGTTTTAAAAAGCAATTGAATAGTAATCGGGCGAAAGTTATTAAAATACGTTAAATGGGATTGCTTTATAAAAGCAATGTGAGGAAATGCGTAAAAATATTTTTTTCAGTAAATTGTTTGTTGCACACCAGTGTGAGTTTCGAATTCAAATACTAATAATAAAACAAGATTTTTCCGAAATATAGGGGGATGTTTTAAAAGCAACGTGGATTCCCGAAATTTAGTAGGATTGCTTTTTTAAAACAATGGGGATCAGTTAGTGCGTAAAAAGGTTCTTTTCCTTAAATTGTTTGTTGCACACTTTGTATGTATGAGTTTTTTTTTTTATAGTGTGAAGTTTCGAATTCAAATACTAAAACAAGAAATTTCCGAAATTTAAGGGGATTGCTTTTTTTAAAAACAATGTGGATAGAAATTGCCTAAAAAGGTTTTTTTTTTAATTGTTTGTTGCACATAGGTTTTTTTCCAGTGTGAGTTTCGAATTCAAACATAAAACAAGAAATTTCCGAAATTTAAGTGATTGCTTTTTAAAAGAAATGTGTAAAGAGATGTGCCTAAAAAGGTTCTCCTTTTAAGTAAACTATTTGTTGCACACATTGCATGTATGAGCAATGTGTGCAACAAATAATTTTTCCAATTGTTTTCTAATTTTCCAAAATGAAAGCATTATTTGCGATACGTTCCCTATTTTTTTAAAATGAAAACGTAATTACTTCCAATATACGTTTCCTAATTTTCAAAATGAAAACGTTATATTAAATAATTATTTATATATTTCAGATTATATGTGAGTTAATTTTATTATTAATATATAAATTTGTAAATTAAACAAAGTAAATTTCCCTCACACCCAATAAACACAAATAAAAAAAAAAAGACTGAACTAACAAGTTGTGTGATCAGTGGCGTAGTAAACTTGCTATTTTCAGGGGGGGCTGAACATTTTCTTCATGTAAAAGATGTAATTTTTTTTAATTAAAATAGTAGGGAGTTGATCCATCCAAAAATAATAATCGTTTTTGTTGAACACCTTTAGAACAATAAGTAATCATAAAATTGTATTGTAAACTGAAATATGAATTTATAAATGTACAGATTTTTAGATTAGTGGTTGTTTGAAGGAATTTATTTCAATTTAAATTTCGTTAACATAATATAATTTTCTAAATAATAAGAAAATTCATTTGCATAATCTGTTTAGAAAATAAAGTATAAATATGATGGTTTCATATTTAAGAAAATAATCACTCTGAAACAAAATCTCATTTAATAATTTTTTACCGAACAAATTGACTATTTTTTTCCTTTTTAGTCTTTTTAAAAAATAGTCGAAATTAAAAAATGCTAATCTTTTTACTCTAATAAGTACAAAAATTATTCATCTGTCAAATACAATATGTGAGACGATTGGTTTAGGAAATATATTTTGGAAAAAAAGCCATAAAATAGTAAAATGTTTTAAAGGCAAACAGACGCAATCTGTTTGCTGCTCTTTAGGAAGTGACGTTTGGAGTGACGTCACTTCCTAAATACCGGCAAATTATGAAGGGACGTGTAAACGGGTGAAAAGTTTTCCCCTATTACCCGGGTAAATACCGGTTCGTTTTGTTGGACGTGTAAACGGGGCTAGTAAGTATGGCTATTTGACAATTGCTGGGTTGGATCGTTTGGTTATTTTTCATTTGGGTATTTACTGAAGCAAAATTCAGTTAATGTGTTTGGTGGGCGGTGTTGGTGCATTTAATATTGAAATATTACCGAATCTTTTTTTTTATATATATTTGCTATTTTTTTTATATGTTTGTTATTTTTTTATACGTTTGATTTTATTTTATATTAAATAATTCGCAATGTTTTGGCTTTGTAGGATTTTGCGATGATTATAAGAACTTTTTTTAAATGTTGATTCAAAAATTATAAAAAAGATATTAAAAAATTATGTAATTGAAAAAAAATTGTAAAAATTCCATTATACATGAAAAAGTATTGGTATATGATACATGAAATTACTCGATAAAACACGACGAATGTTATTACACCTAGGATGTTTCAATTTTATATTACTTTCATTCTTCCAAGATTAGATAGCGATATAAACGAAATTTTGAATTTTAGATAAAGTCATAGTTTATACAGTGCTTTAAACAATATTAATAACACTAATTGTAATTTCCTCCAGTTATTTTATCCTATAAAAAAAATCAAGAGTAAATTTTGACTCTTTCAAATGGGTTCAAGCTGTTCTGGTAAAGCGATCATTGGCAGAAATGTGCGTCACATAAAAAGTGTTGATCTTTCAAAGTTCTGTAAATCTATAGGGAATCAGCCTATGGGGATAAAAGAAACTATCATCGTGAAGAGTAAAGTGGGCTGCGTCGGTCAGGAGGGTCATTAATCCACTCCTCCCTTTCATCTTTGTACCGTTTGAACCCCGCACATACACCGGTTGTAAAACCACTGTAACTTTAGTTCTAATCGACGAGTCGTGACGATTGCGAATTATTAAATTAAATAGATTGACGAGTCCTACAATTATGCATACCGAAAAACAAAGCATTCTGTTTATTGAAAAATTTTAAACAAAAAAGTATTTACAAATGCAAAACATTCTTTGTTTTTCTGTTTCATTTAATAAAAGGGGGGGGGGGGGGGTCGGGAGGGCGAATTGGTATTTGTAAACTATTATAAACGAATAAATTGTACATAAAATAAACTTAAAGAATTAAATTCCCGCATCTATCACATTGATTGCCAATTTATTGTAATGTCGTCTCAAAAATACTTGTCAGTAAAAATTATTGAAAATTAAATAAACTTTTCATTTTAATGACAATAAGAAATAAGGATTTTAGTGCATGTTCGATATTGATGTTCCGGAATCTATTTCAATGGGTCCTCCGTTTGATGGCTAGCTTTTTTGTTATGAGGTCTTAAACGTCTACAAAGATCGAGGGGAAGTTAAAAAATTCCTTTCAATAAATCAGACCCCTAAATTGACAGAGAGATAGATAAGAGTTGACAATCGGGTGTCTTTCGAGGGGGGAGGTGCAGCTGTGTTTGAGATTTTACTCTGACACTCATCTCAAATTTCCAATCGTTGGGCCCTATACGAGAAAGTATATACCCCCCCTTGCTGGGTGATGAAGTGATGCTTTTTACGACCTGTCTCGATACCCGCAAGTTCCCGTAAAACCGCCTGGCTGGAGTCGTATTACAGATTCTAAACCCCCTCACCACACTGCACCCTTTTCGGTGACCAGGGGCAAAGGTCAATGAGTGGGGAGCATAGCATATTCTTCCTCCCAAAGTGCGAAGAGCATCCTCGTCTGTGGTCTGAGATAAACTCATTTCTTTAACCGAACAACGTAGACAAGCTAAATTGAAGACTTGCTTTAAAAATGTCATGAAATAAGAACAATTAAGATACCTCGATTACACAATATTTTAAACAGACACATATTTTGTTAAATGTGTAAAAATAAATATATATATATTTTTTGTAATTATGAAAGAATAAAATTTTTTGTACCGGAGAAGAATACAAGCTAACCAAGCACTGCACAATACAGTAAGTTTTATTACTTTTACTTATATTTTTCCTTTCCTTAACAACGTTTAAAAGTTGAATATAAAAATTCATAGCTATTGCATTGTTTTAAGGGTGGATGAGTAGAGATAAAAAATGCAAAAGTTTTCGAGTGTAACTTACTTATATAGATAGCTTTATTACTTATTATTTTTTCGAGTTTTAACTTACAGGTATATAGTTATATTTTTCTCTTTTATAAATGAACCATTTATAAGTTGTATGAAAAGATATTACGTTTGTATAAAAATATAATTGAACTCAAACATTCATTTTTAATTTTGATAGTGTGTGGCTCACGTTATTTGGCCGCTAAAACAGTTCTGGACTGTGCTACGTAGTAGTATTTTACGTATACGAATATTAACGTTACGTATGCGAGTTAAACTTTTGTGTAAAAAATTAACTTTCAGCCTTTTAGCGCTGTTGTTTAAAATCGATCTAAAATCATGGGTTAGTGAATCATTCGCTGTCTGAAAACAAATACTTCGACACATACACTATTTAAACCCAATTTGATCATTTGTAGTTTAGACTTTTATTACTTTTTAGAGTAACATTAAAAGTGTTTTTAATTATATTATTTTATGCCAATTGTGGAAACACAAAATAAAAAGATAATGCAATTTCATAATTATTGCAATGGATAAATCTGAGGCAACTGCTTGAACCAGTTTTATATTTGCGATATATTTGATATCAATGATAAATATATAAATAACTTATTGCGCAATATTAAAATATTATCTATGAATCGAAACATGTATGTATCATGGGTTGTTTAGACTTAATTTCAAAGCGATTTATAATAACTAAAATATTTTCTATATGAAAAGTAGCCAATAGCCCACTGAGCAGTATTTTTTGTTAGAGAGGGGGTTGGGGGGGGGGGGGGGGGGGGCGCCAAATAAAATGTTGCCCAGGTTGAAAATTTTACTTGAGCCGCCCCTGTTTCAAATTAAAAATTTAATAATAAAAAAAAGGGTTTCTTAAGTTTGACATTATGGTTCTGTGTGAATGTAATTAGACAATTATTTTTAAAAAATGCTGTTGAAGATTTTAAAAATAATTATGCACAATGAACACTGTGCATACCATTCTATGGAATGATTTATTAAACATTCATTTTATAGCACAACAACTTGTATTGCAATAAATCATGCAGATTTTTAATTTCATCAAAATGATTAGTAAGTAATTATAAGGAAGATTTTTTCGAAATTTAAATGTTTAAAATATTATGGAAAATGGATTCTAAAATTAGATCAATCAATTTAAAAGACAAATAAAAATGCTAATTGAATAACCTAAAATTGCATTGATGGTTAAGACAGTAGTAAAATTAGGCTTCTTTCTAAAGAACGTTTTCATATTTGAAAATATTCCAGGCAAATTATATAAAAAAATTTCACAAAATAAAAATTATTGCAATTGCAAACTTACTTTAAAAAAGAAAAATAATAAAGTTGTGCAATTTATTAATTAAAAATAATGTGATGCATAGTAAGTAAAAAAGTTATTCTTTGGGAATATGATAATTATTTTATTTTACAAAAATAGTATAACATAATTTTATATACAGTTTTTATCTTCAAATTATAAATATTTAGTATTCATAGCCTTCATCAGCATTATCATCATCTTCATCTAAGTAATTTTCTCCATTATCAAAATAATTGGAAGCATAATCTGTCTCCTGAAAAAAAAATATTTTTGTTACTTACACAATTAAATGATAAAATTAAAGAACATAAATTCTTATATCACACTATTACTTTACATGATCATATTGCATACAATAGCCATAATAAGAGCATCATGTATTACAAATAATTAGAAGTACAAATAGTATTCAGGAATGTAATGTAACATATGAGGTAATGAAATAATCTGATTGAGCAGACATTTTTTCTAATATAAGCAAAGTTTCGAATATCTGTTTTAAACTGAAACACAATGGTGATATAAAATTGAATTGTAGTTTTAAAAAGATTTCACATTGAATATGCCATTAAATATTTGCAGTATATATTTAAATATAAATAAAATACTAACATTAAGTTTAACATTGCATACCATTTAAGAGCATAATTGCCAATGTATTAAATTAATATATGCAATTCAATTGAAATAAATATTGTTCAAATCTTCAATTTCATAAAAAATTTAATATATAAAGGTATAGTTTTCAAATATAAATATTTAAAAATTATAGAGAATGAATATAATAAATAGGTAAATCAGTATAACAAAAGGATATATAAAAATTTCAGACGCAATGAATATTAAAGAATATTACAATATAAGTAAAAGGTATTCATAAAGATTAAAAAACATTACAAAAAAACTGAATTTGATATTAAATAGTATTTTTATAAAAGATAACATACACAGAATGTTTGATAATTTCTAAAAAATTAACTAATCCCAACATTTAACTGCCGTTCACTTCTAAACATATTTCCATAGCAATTTT